>JAPZVO010000240.1:0-57005 GCA_029962745.1 Echinometra lucunter | reverse complement strand
GGGACACTTGAGGTCGAGACACCTCAAGACGACAACGGGACTTAGAAAATTTTCGAGCAAAATAGAGTCCGTACTGTACGTATGGGTGCCTGAAATACCGGCCTGCATGTTATTGAACTTAATTGTAAAAAAAAGAACCTGTTCAACCTCTCTAGCTGTCGCCTGTATCATATCACACCTCTTAATTTTTCATTTAGAATAGTTTGGGTTTGGGCTAGTAAATAAATCGGAGGATGGTTGTCGACTTGAGGTGTCTCGACCTCAAGTGTCTCTATTTCAGGTGGTTTTTCCAGATGTGAATGTCGACTTGAGGTTGCCTTGAAGTGCGATAGTCCGCGCCCGCACATTTATACAGTATAGTACGGGCTCTATTTTGCTCAAAATTTTCTAAGACCCGTTGTCGACTTGAAATGTCTCAACCTCAAGTGTCCCGACCTCAAGTTGTATATATACACACACATCTATATATATATATATATATATATATTCTCCCATTTTCATTTCTCTCAGTGTTTATGATTTACAAGGGAGTTGCCAAAGTTGTTTACATTTGTCAAAAATATCCTTCAATGTATTGTCCCCTTATTCTGACTTATGCATGTATCCAGGCTTCTAGCTGAGATCCAACTGTGGCATGCAGTTCATTAACTCATCTGCACCAAAATAAACACCAAAATAGAGGAACAAAAAGGAACAAAAAAGGGTTGGAGATCTGTCTGATTATAAAGGGGGAGGAACTTTCTCAGCCCCTTTTTATCTAAAATTGGTGACTATCATGATTTAACATAGTTTCACAACTATTCGTCAAGGAAGTGATTTATGGTATAATTTTATTGATTTTCGAGAACAAGCTTTTATTTATTTATTTTTTTTTGTTTTGGAAAAGTAACTTTATACAAAATACTCTGAACGAAATTTTTCCTGATTTCAAATGGCCCCCCCCTTCTTTTTGTTTTTTGTTTGTTTGTTTGTTTGTTTTTTTTTTTTTGCATTTGCTTACTTTCCATATCCTGATATCTATGTATCGAAAAGCTAAATGCAGATGATCTTCCAGAAAAATATATGATTAAAGCTCATCGTTAGTGATCTGTCGTTTTTTACTCTCATTTTATAACTTGCAAACTTCACCGAGGGACTACTGTTTTACAAGCTCTGCTTCTGTTATTTCTTCATTTATCATTTCCTTATTATTTCTTGTATGTTCATGTTAGGTATATATTTAGGATCTTGAAGGGGTGAAAATCTGGGGCCATGGACGGGGGTTATGGAAGCCGCTGGGAGTGGAAGGGGGGACTGCAACCAAAACAAATTTGGCCAAAACATAACAAGTACAAAAACAAATCAACTTAGTAACTAACATTGACAATTGCTCATTTCGTAGTCTTGCGAACCGTTAAATCTCAAGAATTTGGGGGTTGGGGCGGAGGCGCCTGAACCATCGTTAGGGGCCCTACAGCTCCCGAACTCTGTTTTTTTGCGCGTTCTCCCCCCCCCCCCCCCCCCCCTCAAAGAAGGTTCTTCCATAGGTACCCAACGTGTGGAGATAAGGATGCCTGAAAAGGTGACTTTAAGCCCACTAAGTCCTAAATATGTAAAATTATCTTTCAAATAATATGTTTACAAAAATCATCACAGAGTAGCATTTAAGCCAACTTATTGACTGGGTGACAACGGCCTGTGTGCCCGTATGAATTCTAACATTCGGGATCATGATGAATTACAAATACAAAACAAAACAAAACAAAATGCAAGCGGGATCTAATCGGACTGGGTTCCAGAAGGAATCGGGGTTGTCGGTTTGATGTCGGGAATGCAACGGTGCCCGAAGTTACCAATTTAGCCAAATTTGAGCCGGTCTGAGGTCGGTCTGGTCAGTGTGACTACACCATAAACGTGTATAATACTACAGTCACACCGCCAGACCAAACCCAAACCGACCTCCAAATACGAATTCTGTGCCATTCGGTCTCATATCTGCATGGAACTGTCTGATATCCGCATGAATCGGTCTGCTATCAATTTTACGTCAGTCTGATATCGAAATATTGTCGGTTTGTAATCAGTTAATAGTCGGGCTACAGAATCTGCCTGGTAAAATCTTTCAAGCGTTTTCGAAAGATATCAAACCGACCATTTATCAGGGACCTGTCGGGGACGAGTCGGGGAGAGTTCAAGAAGAGCGGGGAGCGTTCGGACTGGGTTCGACTTCGGGTCGGAATTAAAAATCGGGAAGTGATCGGTTTCAGTACCAAGTAAAGTCAGGTTGTGGTCGGCCGAACTAACCCCGAATCCTTGTCGATAGAGCACTGAGTAGATTTTTATTACCACAAACGAAACCGAACAAAGTCGCACCTCGCCCGACTCAGAGCCGAACAAAGCTGAACTCATCCCGAACAAGGGCCGTATTGACACCGACAACAAGGTTTTCTATATCATAAACTGTGTTCTTTATACAAGTTGGATTTGTACAAACATGTATAACGTAAACCACACCTGCGCAAAATAAATGATTAACATCAATACAGTACCAGAATACAGTGTACATACAAAATATGACTACGAATAGGAAAGAAATGAAAAAAAAAGTCGGAAAGAAAAAGAAGAAGGAAAAAAGAACTAGAGAAGGAGAAGGGGGATTAGAAAAAGAATAGAACAAGATGAGGGAAAAAAGAGAGGAAGGAAGGAAAATTGAGAAGAAAACGGGCAAGGATAAATTAAAAGCGCTCTGACAACCTACGTAAAAGAAAAATGAGAAATGGTTACAACATTTCAAAAATATACCCTGAAGATCAAAACAAAATGGAGGCTTTCCAAATCTTACAGAAAATAAAGGAAAGTAAAGGTAGAACAGAAAATCAAAAAAGGGAGAGAAGAACAAAAGCAAGAAAAAGAAAAGAAAAAATGAGACAGAGAATGATAAGAAGAAAAAGGCAAAAAGAAAAAGAGAAATTATAAGATAAAGGAGGAGGATGACAAGAAGAACGTGAAGGGAAAAAAAGAAACAAGATAGAAGAGAATGGAAAGAGAAAGGGGGGAAAAGAAAGGGAAAGAAAAGGAATTGAAGTAAAAGAAGAAAAAGGAAAATGATAAGCAAAAACAAAAGATAAAGAAAGAAAATCAATAGTAAAACAGTGAGAGTTGTTTCCAAATTTGAAAACAGACAAAAGTTGATTTCAGTCACCTTTTTATGATCGGGAGGGGTAATTATGGAGTGGAAATATGAAAAAAAAAGTTATGGTGCATTACTGATGGAAATTCGTAGGAAGTTTAAAGATATGGCATGCATTGCAGATGATTTTCGATAAGAAAAACGCAGGAAAAATATATGATTAATGAAAATATGGTTATTCATTGGAATTCTAGGTATTTTTTCTATTCACATGTACAGTAAAATTAGAGAGCTTGAAGTAATGAAAATTGAATAAACAGGGGCCTTGGAAGCGGCTGGGAGGGGGCTGCACCCTAAAAAAATATGACATTAAACATAAAAATTGCAAAAAAACTTAGCTACTACATTGACAATTGTTCCTTTCGTAGTCTTGCGAAACCGTTAAAACTCAAGAACGTCGGGGTTAGGGGCAGAGGCGCCTGAACCACCTTTGGGGGCCCTTACAGCTCCTGAACTCTATTTGCGTGTCCCCCCCCCCCCCCCAAGAACGTTCTGCAATCCAATCTTTTCTCCATAGGTACGTAACGTGTGGAGATAAGATGGGGTGGGGCAGAGTAGATTCAGGTTTTAGAATTCCCCCTCCCCTTCAAAATGCTTGTAAAGGTGACTTTAAGCCCACTAAGTCCTTAACGCAATATATAAAATTACCTTTCAAATAAGGTATGTTTCCAAATATTATCACAGTGTTGCATTTAAACCCACTTTTTGACTGGTTGACAACGGACTGTGTGCCCGTATATATTCTAACATTCGGGATGATAAATTACAAAAAAAAAAAACCAAAGCGAAACAAAATGCAAGCAGGATGTAATCGGACTGGGTTCCAGGAGGAATCTGGGTTGTCGGTTTGATGTCGGTTTGGCATGTTTGGTAAAACTTACACCCACAAAAAGGTGAAGCGGCTTTATCTTTATGGCTACATTCGTGAATGTTTTAAAGGAATTGATTTGTGCCTACCCGAATATCCCATCTTCCCTCTGCCCGACTTTCTCAGAGAACTAAACACACCTAAACATGCTTAATGGTTGGTTGGTTCTGGGTATGATGGCGCTCTCAAATCTCTTCAGATTATTTGCGCCAGTCATTTTCGTAGTTTTGGCGTCGGCTTCGGATTAAAGCCAGCGAGCAGCTTTTCTCGGTGAAAATGAAGTTAATATGATATGGTTACAATATTAGTAATATTCCTTAGTTGTAGGTTATGATCATTGGTATTTATTCGCGATATTTAAATACGCAAATACCAGTATGTCTTCTAACCAAAATGTTCACTTACGAAAATGACTATTGATAGCTTAGAAAGCTATCTAAAACGTATTGTGTCATATACATAGCCTAATAACTCTCGAGTAAAATTTGGGTTAGACGTCAATAATTGTTTAAGATTTAGATTTTTTGATTTGATCCTTTCTTTCAGACGAGTTCTTTACCTTTCATATTTTGAACAATGTAGAATAAAATGTTTGATTGTCTCATATTCTTGACATATCATGCCGCTTGATATGAAATAGATAGTAATTTAACCTACACTTAACTAACACTACTCTTAGTTGTATCAGGCACTCATCTCTGCGAGATAAGCCCTGTCTATGTATGGGCTTTGAAATATCGTTGTTAAATAATACAAAAATCTGCCTTGTATACAATGCCTTCTGACTGCTGATGTACCGATGTGGCGCTATTCGTTTATTCTTAACAGAGGCTACGCACGTATTCTGAATATAAATTTAGATTAATACACCGGCGTATATACACTTTGAGCAGTAGGGGAGGGGGGATGGGATGATCGACTTTTTCACCATTTTCTTTCCCGTCGAATTCACACTTAAGTATGAACTCACACCCTCACCCACCTGCACCGGATCCCTTACACGCATTTAGACTTTTATTTGGGCCAAAAATTACCACTTTTATGTTTTTAATCGCATTTTAGAATAGATATTCTAAAATATGATGGTCGTTTATGACAAATTATCAAACAGTTTACAGATTAATTAAAATATTATTTCTTCCTTAAAAAGTGGGGGGAATATATGTACATGCTATCCCCCCTCTCAAAAAAGTGGGGATATATCCCCATCCCCCCCCCCCCCCCCGGATTTACGCCTGGCCCAATAGATTAGTACCTATATAAAGGGCGACAACGTAGCGTGCCAACTAAATGGGAAAAAATAGAAAAACATTCAAAGGATTACGTGAAGAGAAAAACCGAAAGAACCATTTATGCTTCTGAAATGCAGACTGGAAGAAATTCCAATATCTATGCGATAACGAATTTTCTAATACGATCACAAACAAAAAAACAACAACAAAACAAAACAGATGATTTCAATAATGACCTTATAAATGCTATCAAGCGTGCCATGGGGGAAACAATACCCACCCTAACAAAAAAACACCAATTCCCAATCCAATGGTGGAATGAAGAACGTAAAGTAAAAAGGAATTAAAGAAAGAAACTTTGCCAAATATAAAGTCAATGAATACATGACCATAATCTTTTCGAATAACTGAACAAGAAACCTCGAACACAGAGAACGATAAGAGAAGCAAAAGAGACCACTTGGAAATTTATCGCTCTAAACTTTATAGATTTTCTTCCACCTCACATGTGTGTTAGAACATAAAAAGATATAACAACATGATGCCTCTGAAGGTGCGTATACCAACGATACGAGAAAACAATGTAGAATATATTACTGACCGAGAAAACAAGATTACGGAAGATTACACAACTAAACATAATGATAACCCCACTCCCAAATGTACACAAATTTAACACAAAGTGTTAAGAAAATAACTGATAATAAATACACAAAAAAACAAAAAACTTCCCTTCAGTCTAGACAACTTACAGTTTAGTACTAGACGCAGCAATCGAATGCAAAAAAAAAAAAAAAAAAAAAACAGTCACTTGACCCCGGACGTACAATGACGTAAGGTTAATTATCTGTTTTACAACAATCTCCCCAAGAAACATGGAACTCGAGAGAAGTTCCTAGAAACTGCAAACACACAATCATCATCCCAATTTTAAAAAAGGCCCAGATATAGCGTGTCCTCATACAGACGAATTGCACTTACTGTTTACTTTATCAGAATCATGGAGCGTATGATAAATTCCAAAATACAATGGTATGATGAAAAACACAAAATACTCCCTCCTTTCCAAATATGATTTAGAAAAAAGGAGAAGTTCAACTGATGGTATTGTCAACTTAGAGAATTCATTCTAAAGGAACATATCAAATAAACAGCATACAATACAGTTCCTGGACAACAAAAAGGCTTATGACACCCTGTGGATAGACGGTCTTCTTTCAAGTCTTTATGACCAGAGTATTTGAGGTAATATGCTCCTTTTCATTTGCACTCCCCCCCCCCCCAAAAAAAAAAAAAAAAAAAAAAATCCGAACATTCCAAGTAAAAATAGACGACATACTTCTTGATATCAAATATACAGAAAACCGCCTGCCTCAAGGCAGCATACTGAGCCAAAACCTTTTTTAATCTTATGCTCTCTCGAATTTCACAAAACTCCGATGACTGTGCCATATGAACATCGGGACCAAATATCGACTTCATTATCAGAAGAATTCAAACCTACTTAAAACCTCTAAAAGACTGGATTGAACAACGAGGCTTCAAACTTTCAGAAGACAAAACTGTTCCCGTCCTTTTTCAGCACAAGATCAAAACTTCTAGGAATCCGTCTGAAAGAGAGATAAAAAAAACCTCTATTCCATACATATCACAAATTTCTATATGTTATCCTGTTCGACAGAAAACTCACATGAAATGACTTCATTCAAAATATAAGAAGAAATAGATTTAGGAAAATAATTAATATTCTTAAGACTGAAGCTCTATAGATCTCTAATTAGATTTTTACTAGACTATACGGATGCGAAACTTATGATTCAGCTAGGGCAAGTGCTAAAAAGGTCCTCGATCCAATAAATTACACCCTAAGAAATAATTGCACCCGAAATGCAACACTGGCTGCACCTTTTTGAGTGCAATTCTTGCACCCCGGACGAAAAAAGGTGCAAAAAATGCACTTTTTTTGTTATTGTTCGCACACTGAAATGCCCGTTTGCATCCTAAAAGGTGCAACTTTGCACCTTTTATTCAATTCAATTCAATTCGGTTTTATTAAGACTCAACAAAAAGTCCGAAGACTAAAAGCGTGAGTTTACAAATTTAAAAAAGTTTACAAGGTTAACAAAATTTGTTAAACATATAAATATAAGTACATGGAAAGAAAAGAAAATAACCACGGAAAATCCATCATTGATACATATCAAAAATTACTAACTTCGTTAAAAAAAAAAACATTCAATTAGAATAGTGTGAAAGAAAAAAGCTCCAGCAGCGACCCAGCAAGCATGCCCACTTCTAGAGACCCAACCCCCGCCGCGCACCACGGATCCGCCAGGTCAGCACCCCATTGCAACCCGCCCAGCATGCAAACCAAAAAGATCTGGAGGCACTGAACCGACTAAAGTTCAATGCCCCCAAGGACCAAAGCAAACACGCAGGCGGACCACGACAGGGCAGCCAACCCAACAAAGCTCGCGGGGCACGGCAGAAGCCAGGCAAATAAGGAGGAAAAGAGCTAGCCTGCTGAGGCACAGCAAAAATGACAACCAAAGGGAGACAAGTATACAAACAAATGAAAGAGGGAGACAACAAAGTAGCAATAAACAGATAAAAATACAAATAGATCGATAATTGCACTGGCATACACAAAGCCGGGCCGTAGCACCATATATACATAGGCATAAACATGCTTGTTACACAAATGTTGTAAGAGTGTCAAAGTGAGAAAGGGAAACACAGAGCACGCTAGAGCGAGAGAGAGAGAGAGAGAGAGAGAGGGAGAGAGGGAGAGAGCAGAAGAAGATCAAGAGAAGCAGAAATAAGAATCACCGACACTCAAAACAGTAAAATTGTAAAATTGGAAGTTACAATTAAGACAGGCACCTGAACACGTATCATCCTAACAAGATTATTGCACATAAGAGAAAAGGGTGCAGAGATCATACAAGAAGGTGCAATTTGCACCTTTTCTAAATGGGTCCAGCTCTGCACCGTTTAGGGTGCAAAATGCCGCTAATTGCACATTTAAAGGTGCAAAAAAGCTGTAAAAGTGCAAATATGCACCCTAAAAGTTGCTCCCAGTGTTGCCTTTGAAGGGTGCAAGATTGCACCTTTTTTTTTTCTTAGTGTGTATAGATCATTCGAATATGTGCAGGGGATCTGCACCTTGCCGCTCTACAGGTGGAAATGAATGAGTCCCCTCTAGAGCTCAGAAGAAAACTGTCGACTTGTAAGTATCACACCAATCTTTTCCAAATCCCTAGCTTATTTCTTTTACTCTTTTTTTTTTTTTGCGCCCCGCAAAAAGTGCCTCCTGGAGCACTTGCCGCCCTCTGCCCCCCCCCCCCGTAGATATGCCACTGACTGTAATACCCTGAAACTCCTAGTCATAACCTGATAGGATGCCCATAATAAATTATCTGATAGAGCGAGCAATACTGATAACAGACATGACAGAATGTAACACAGTTAACATGGTTAGCCACAGGGAAATAATGAAACTCTTAAAAATACTTAAAATCAACAGAAAAGACAGTCCAATAGGCTCTAATGAGCTTCGTTTACAGAAGACAAATGACCCAAACTCAGATGGGAAAGAGAATCTTATTGAAGAACGCCCCATGTGTAAATCTATACCAGATGCTGGAGTTGCCTAGGCCTGCTGTGATCGACTGAGAAGAATGCGCAATGCACCGCGCCGGTCTATGGCAAGAAAGTGCTTTTTTTGGTTTGCTATGAACCGGTGGACCTGATATCTTTTTCTTTTCAAAAAGGGAAAAAATAAGAAAAAAAAAACAAGTTTAAAGAAAGAAAATATACCAAAAATATACATATTTGAAAGAAAATACTAAGAGCACATTTTTTTTCTTTTCCCCTACAAAGTACTAACATAAATTTTAAAGGCGGAAATGTGTTTGACGAATGAACGTCGACAATCCCAATACCTTACTACCTACCGAATATCCCCATTGTTTCAGTTTAGGGGCATTGTTCGTTCTTATTACAGTGGAGGCTTTAGGGCACTATGATAAACAAAAAAAGGCGCTAATCAAATTTCAAAAGGTACATTCACATCATTAGTAGTGAAAAAAGCGTATTTTTTGGAAGGGAAAAGGCGTTATTAAAAAGGAAAATGGGTACTAACATGACTAATCGGGCAAAATAAAGGAGGGTGACTTACTGAATGAAAAGGGGTACTTATTACAACAACAAAAAAGAAAACGGGTCCTTGTAAAAAGAAAAAGGGGCAATGAACAGAATTGAAAGGGGCACTTTAATGGTTATAATGGGTCGATTTGCCTATAGAAGGGGGCATTGACCACAAAGAAATCTTAATCATCTTTACTTAAAGAGTGTAAATTAGAGAGGATTGTACTGCCTCACACAAGAACGCAATACGATTTGCGGCTTACGATTTTTAAAAATTTGTCAAACTTCACACTTAACAAAAATCGTAAAGGCTACGATGCCCTATGAATTCGTACGAAAATCGTACAGAGAGATCTTGTCTCCCTACGGAGACCGTACGATAAGGAAGATACGATGATAATACGGGCTCCGTAAGGGCATCGTACGCCAGATATGATCTAGGCATGAACGAAGGAGAAACAGGACATGCTAGAAAGGAAATTGACCCTATTCACAAGTAAATGGGGGGGGGGGGGGGCATGTATCTGGGCTGCGTTTCATGAAACCGTCATAAGTCTAAGTTCATGGACATCACATTGAAACGCGTGTTAATTCTACAGCACGCGTTTCAATGGGATGTCCAAGAAGTTAAACTTATGACGGTTTCGAGAAACGCAGCCCAGATTTCTAAGGAGGACTTAGTTGGTTGAAAAGGGAAATTATTAAAGATGAAAATGAGCACTGAGCAGAGGGAGAATTGCACTATGGTAAACGAAAAAGGGAAATATAAAATGGCTCCTCTCGAATTTATAAAGTAACATTCAGATCATTAGTAGTGAAAAAGACGCACTTCTACAGTGTGTCCCAGAAAAACGTGTATTGGAAAAAATTCTTGCCATTCGAGCATTTCAAAATATTTTAAAGGAAATTGTCATACTGGAGGATAGCCCAAGGACTCTTCTATCAATTTCTAACCAAAAATCTCAAATGAATTCACGCTTGATTGAGCGAATGTAACTCTAGTGCAAGGGTGCAAAATCCAAACTTGACAAGAATGGGTACTTGTGCTGGTTGCTATTAGAGAAGAGAAAAGTAGTGTTAACTGTGGAGGCTGACAATTTTGATATTCTGAGGGCTTTCTGGCGATTTATGAGTGGATATCCAATGTTGTGTTTATGTTATGACATATCACATTAACATGTCATGCTTGAGTGAGCAATTTTCATACTTTATTGATTGTTTATCAATGTTTACTTTGAGGTAAAGTCCTTACCATTAAAGCTGACATATTTTGGATATTAGAAAAAAGAACACTAGTATGCAATCATGCAGACCAAGCAACATCACTTAATCATTCAGTAAATCAATCGATTATCACTCATTAAGCCAATCAATCAATCATTTGATCAGTCAATCAGAAAAAACAACCAATCATGCACTCATTCAATCCCAAAGGTAAGTGAGCTGACAGAACTGAATAACTACAATCTGCATTGTAAACGCGTAAGTTTCATGATCTGACTTCCTTTTTACTTCATTGAGAAAGCTACAAAATGGAACATAATTTTGTCATGTCTTTCTTCCCCTGCCAAACGATCCCCTGCCAAACGAAGGAAGAAGGTAAATATTACTACCACATATGAAGTATATTCCATCGGCAAAGAAATGTTCAATTTTTAGTCACATTCATGAAAGTTACACATTTCAATTGAGGACTGCAGTTTTTCAATTGCGTCATCTCACTTGTCTTTTGGCTCGATTGAGTTTATGGTCGGTTAACTGCTTTTCTGATTGATGGAAAGATTGATTACCCTATTTATGAATGATTGATTGTCTGATCTTTCTGCATGACTATATTTGTGACATCCAAATCATGCCAGCTTAAATGCTAAAACTGTTGACTAATTAGCATTACAAAAAAGTTAATTTAGTGTCCAATTGCTTACTCAAGCGTGACATGTTAATAGAATATGTCATTATATCAATATAACAAGACACATCCACTCATAAATTGCCAGAAAGCCCTCAGAATATAAAAATTGTAAGCCTCCACAGTTAATACTACTACTATCATCTTCTCCAATAGCGACCAGCACAAATACCTATTCTTGTCAAGTCTAGATTTCACAAAGTTACTTACTTTTTTTTTTCTTTTTTTTTTTGTGCGATTCGATAGAAGAGTCTTTGGGCTGTTTATTAGTATGACAATTTCCTGAAAATGTTTTGAAATGCTCAAATAGCGAGAATTTTCCCAACTATATACTTTTTTTTTTTTTCTGGGACGCACTGCATGTGAGGGGCGAAGCGTTATAAAAAAGGGAAAAGGACACCAATCGGACAAAATAAAGAAGGGCTTCTAATTTAGATGAAAGAGGGTACTTACTACAAAAAATAAAACGGGTCCTTGTAAAAAGAAAAAAAAAAGGGGGGCAGTGAATGGGTTTGAAATGGGGGCATTTTCATAGTAAAAAAGGGGTCGATAGCTTATAAAAGCTGTGCATTGATTACAGACAAAGCTTATCATCTTTCTTTGAGGTGTAATTAACTTACTCAAATTAGGCGGGAATGTACTGCCCCAAACAAGAGATCAACTACGAGAAATATCGGGGAGCTAAAGAGCAGTATGAAATTCAAGGAACATTCGCAAAGAATTAAATGAAAAATGCAGTCTTTGAATTATTGCTATATCATGTATATTTCAGGCAGTTTTTGTTCTTTAATTCACGGATGTGCGGTTTTTCCACACAATTTAAATGCCTAGAAGTTTGGTATTTTCAACTCTTGTAATTTCTGCATTGTTCACTTTTTTATTGTTATTACTTCTTTTATATTTATCATCTATATTAAAACTGCGCTTTTTGGAGTTAATAGATAGCCGACCGGCTTATGTGCATACACAAAGTGATTTTTATAATGGCTGTATTAAAAAAATAAAAAAAAAACGTGCAGACGTTGGTATCAATAATGCTTATAGCATTTTCATTTATTTGATGTACGATAAAGAGAAACGTAGATAAAATACCTTGCTCAAGGGCATAAGTGCCGTACCGCGGGGATCGATCCCCCGACTTTCGCGTCTCCAGTCAAGCGCCTTAGACCACTCCACCACGGCACCTCAAAATGGCTGCATTGCACGAGGAGTTAATATTTGTGTCAGAGTAAAGTATGTTTGTATAATCTGCATATAAAACAAGGAAGATCAGGGCAGATACACAAATGTCGTTTTATACTGATTACAAAGTGTACCCTAATCATGAGCTAATAGCAGAATAGTTGTCCCTGTGAAATTCCGATAATGAGAACTGACATTTTCTGCACTGTTGACGATTATTTAATCCATGTAATCCCTTAAGTGGCCATGGTAACACAAAGGAAATAATTAAGGTCTCTACCTCAGGCAGTTCCTTCTCTGATATTCTATCTCTGGCATTTTTGCCACTAAAATTTTAACCTTTTTGGTATATTCATCAACAGGTTATATGGCCCCTTAAAGATTAAATTATACACGTGGATGGTTACTTGATCGAGTACGTTATCTCTTTAGCTATACTCTGTGGAACGGACTCTCCGTGTATGAGCTCAATATTTACACTTCTCGCAGTCTGCAAACTCTATTTATAATTCCATATGGCTTATTGAATCAAATGCGTTGGGGTAAAATTTGTCCGGTATTGCGCTGGTCGGGAATCATTTGCCCAAATATCATCATTTCAGTTTTTATACGTTGTGAAAAGATTAGGATATAACAGCTTTGAACCTTGATTACGATGACAGTCTGATTTGATCATAAATTGGATACGAAACGTGGTTGAGGATGTCTAAAACACCACGTCCATGATCTTACTACCCACATGAAAGGTGGCGATTACTATAATAACCGCTATTTCTAGGTTCTCGGGTGTTTCAGGATGCCAGTGTTTCTCTTCCGCTATATTCTGGTGATATTTTCAGCAACCCTTATTTTTTTAGAAAGCATTTGAAATGAAACATAGGATATCAATCGGTAAAGGCCTCTCGTGCTATAAACGGTCATCGGTAAGCAAGATAAATGGTGCCAGAATTGACTTGCGGATATCTGTACACAGACTAAAGACGATTGAAAGCCAATGATCAGTAAGTATGGATTTCGTGTTCGTATGTTGTTTGTGTGTGAGCGTGCGCGTGTGAGGGTGGGTGTGGGTGTTTTTGATTGTTTTTTGTTGTTGTTGTTTTATTTTTATTTTTTATTTTTTTTACTAGGCAGTGCATCTGGTATTTTGCTCTAGCAAATGTGAACCAACCTGATCATTATCTGCTCTTGGGCCTTTTGGTGAAATATCTTCATAATGTCTTCTCACCTTCACTATTCCATTCTCTTGGTGAAATATTATATTCAATTTCAGTCTAGGTTTACCCAAATCTCAGTATGATGACGTATGAGTATAAAAACGGCATATATCGTCCTAATTCGTTTATTCTCAGCAAACATGTGAAAATAATGTCATTTCTCTTTCTTATATTTTCCTCCATATTTGACAACCATGCAAACGTTGGATTTTTCAGTACTTGAAGTTTGATTTGATTGTGAGCTTTATAAGGCGGGAGATCTCAGAAGACAGACGAAGTAGGCTTTCGGTCTCATGGACTATCAGGTTTTGTAGACTGCGTGGATTGTGTAGTTTCATTAATTTGTTGGGGAAATGGCACCCGTGAGAGAAAAAAAATGTCGGGGTATGACAAAAATGGTGTTTCCCAGATTTAGCAAGATGAACATTCGATTTGTAGTTTAACGGCAAAGCTTGGTAGATTGACAACCCACGAGCCAACAAATTGTCATAAAGACTGTCACAAGGCCTGCAAACGCCATTCTTGGCCTAATGGACCGTGCAAAATTCGGAGATATTTAGAATCTGTTAATCCATGTTATAACAAGCAAAATAAAAGATATATATATTTACCTAAATTGATTGACGGTAGGGACATCACAGCAACACAAAATCCTATCAACATCATTTTATAGTGCACCATTATTCCTTGAAAATGATCCAGTGATGCTAGATAAATTTCATCTTCCACACGTCAGGGTCAGAAGGAAAAGGAAGCAGAGGGGCAGAAACATGTCCTTATAAACTGAAAAAAAAACCTATGCACTAACGACAAAAAGCTCTATGATTGGCTGATGGTATATCCATTCATTTATTCATCATTTTGCATTAAAGTCACGTGATGATTGAACTTTCTGATGTTCACGTTATAGTGGAAATGTCTTTGTCCTAAACTTCTCCAGATGGATATCAAGGGGACAGGAGGAAAATCTTAGCCTACCAGAGCTGTAACCTTAGATATTCCTGTCCGAGCAGAGACCTTTCAAAATGATCAGGGATTTTTAAAAAAGGAGTGGGGCAAAATCTCAGAACATTTTTGACTAGAAAATTTCTACTCTTTTCACGGAGATCTTTGCTTGTTTGGGCACAAAAGCGAAGAGGAGGTTCATTGTTTACTTACGGTATATGCCAGCTTCGGATTCTATGAAGGCGGTACGTACCATTAGAACCCCTAGGCCTCATCATGCACCCTTTAAATTAAATCTAGTGGGGCGGCATAGCTGACCAATTTTGCAGTTTGGGTTAATGGAACCAAATGTGGCACACAAGTAGATATATGTAGTATAAAGAAATTCAGAGGAGGAGACGTCTCACATTCTGCCCATGGGGGCTACCTTAACAGATTTGCATATCGGGGCACTTTCTCGTTATTCACAGTCAAAAATCTACTAGACAAAGTTGATTTTAGGTAATATGACATCAGTAATCCATATTCGAATGTTTCAGGGCATAGAAATTTCTGAAAACATAATTTATAGGCTAAAGTTGATAGAAGGAGCTATTGAGAGATAAAAATCGCAGTGGCCCCCAGTTTACATTCAAAAATCACCCGATTTAGCACACAGGTAGATCAATACATAATAACAAGATTTAGAAGTGGAGGCATCTCACATTCTGCACTTGGGGGCCGCGGAGGCCATTTTTAAAGATTGTTGTAATGGGGGCATTGATTTCTGTGAACACAGCCAAAATGAAAAGGCAAATAATATAGCATCAATAATCCATATTCTGATGCTTCAGGGCTGAATATTTCATAGATAAAACTTAGGGGCTCAATTTGATAAAATGTGGGCTATTTTTTTTTAGGTTGAAAATATTCCCCAGTTTACATCTGTCTTGAAATAAAAGTACCAAATTTGGCACACGGGTAGATAAGGAGACTATCATAAGTTGTATTTGTACTTGTTCCCCTCGTACATAATATCAGTGTGAACGAAGGAAATTTCCTTACATAGTAATTTAGAGCTGTTTTAACCCAACAGCAAGGCTATGGAGTACCCTACAGTATGTTGTACCATTTTGTTTTCTTTGCATTACAATGTAAGTCACTTAAAAGTACTCATTTCACAGTTTAACAGTTTGTTCGTAACCTGAAATTTGGTGCTCTTTCATTATGTTGCACGATCGATTCGCTACAGTATTAATTGCACTTTATGACAATATACATGCCCCCAAATAATATTGATGTAAACACGAAGTTGTTATTTGTTACATTGATGTAAACCGAGTCATCCAAATGCAAGATCGGTTGTGTTCTCCATATTTCCCGACTTATAATCTTTCTAAATATTGATAGTTGCTACAGGGGGAAAAAAATGATTATCATGACTGTATAATCGAATACCTAATGTCTCCTATAATGACATTTATTTTCACCGGATTTCAAACATCTGCGTTAAATCTGACACACATCATACTATCACTCGAATACTTTTGTCACAAAAATAGTCAGCTTTTGTTGTTGCTGTTGTTTTGTTGGTTTTTTATCAAAAATTATAAATTTCAGTCTTTTCTATCATTATCGGCAGGAGTAAAGGAATTGTAATCTAGTGCTAGTAATAAGAAAAGAATTCACTTAATGCGCTTCTCTAGATCGATAGCTGCATTTCTGCAATTCTGAGTAAAGCCTGCTCTACTGTAAAACGATTATCGTATTGTTACATTCAATTGTTCACTTTTTTTCTTTCTAATCGGTTGTTTTCAACCATGATAGGTGTTGGAATCAGCTAACCTGACTAAGTTGACAGATATAATATGAAATGACGTGGACACAACATCTAAGGTCATTATCACTTTTGTGTTTGTCCACGAATAACTCTGCACGGGATATGATATGGTGATTCACCAAAACTTATCTTAGATAGGCGAAAGTTTCAACCATTCATTCACTTTATTTTCTTGTATATATCAATTACACCCGTATTTTTAATGTATTTGAGCCTAATTACTTCATCGATATCTTCTCCGTGGATCCAGTCGCATATCTCGCTGCATCTAATTTTGATCAGTTTAGCATTAAATGTTCTTCACTATGATGATCTTCCTTTCCCGTACATATCGTCGCCGCTTTCACGAACCGGCACACTTAGCATTCGGTGCGAAAACTTGTTTTCGAGATAATCGCATTTAAAGAATTCAACATTTTAAAACCCCAACTTTTATAGGCTATCGTGGTCGGATGCTCGAAAAAATTCACATGTGATGAGTACAGATTCTGAATTTTAAGATTTGCTAATATTTTTTCCATATAACTCCTTTTTTCTATGAAATAATCACTCTCTACTAAGAGTGTCAGTTCGTGAAATCCGCCTTTTTCTGAACGCGCACTTGTTGTGTACTAAGCGTAGATTTCACGAACTGGCACAGTATCATGAGTGTCAGTTCGTGAAAGCCATTTAGGCAATGCACGCGCTATGCGCCAATCATGCACTACGCGTTACGAACCGGCACTTTATGCAATAACCACTGCACTTTCAATACATGTATGTATTACGCTGTTTCCCAGTACAGTAGGCCTACTATGCCCATAATCATCATGGCCACAAAATATTTAAAATCAAAATGTACAAACAGAAAATGCTTCCAAAATGTGCCACTCCCCCTCCATGAATTTTGGATTGAAAAATAGAGCTAAAGGGTGTTTGCTCTTGTATAAGTCCTTCCGAATTTAGGCTTCAAAGAGACGGACCAGTATATCTAGTTTAAAAAATCATTTTGTTTTTCGTTTTCGAGGGGGATCCGAGGGGCGTCACTAGGAAAGATTTTGTGCCCCTCCCACCCCCTCCCCCATGTGAAGTCCTGAATATGACAGTGAAGCGGGCATGAATCATGAATAGGGAAATTCCATATATTATTTTGTCAAGCTTCCTTCCCCTATCTTCCCATCTCTCTCTCTCTCTCTCTCCCTCCCTCTCTCTCCCTCCCCCTTCTATCACCCCTCTTTCTCCCATTTCAAAGCTACATTCATTGTCCTATATTCATATTCCTTTGCCCCATTTGATTTTGATTTTCTTTGTACATGATCTATATTATTTAATGACATGAACATATACATTATCATATCAACAACAAAAAAAAAACATACCCTCCATTCTTGTCTCAGTGAAACATGCTCTCTTTAATCATAATACTTCCTTCAAACATCAAATCAGTACTTCAGACGACTTAAGCCTTTAATTTCAAAAGAAATTAATTTGCATTTCAGTTCATTAAACAACATGGCTAAAACATACAACTTAACAAGTTATATGATTTCAAATTATTCCATGTGACTGTATAGGCCAATAAGCTTTAATAGTCATTTCTGGTATACTAAAAACCAGCTTCAGCAATAACAATGGAAACAATTTGTTGCAAAAATTAGACTGAAGTCCGATTTTATGATGCAATGTAATTTGCATCTGAAATACAAATACTAGCAATCAGCTTTACATTAATTCCACATCTGAAATTTGGTAATTGAAAATATGTTAATCCATTTAGATACTAAATTCATGAAACAAATACTAAGACATAAGGCAACAGAATATCAATGAAAGCTATAAAGGAATGATATACGCGTAATTAGAATGTCATTTTCGAACCTTACTCAATATAACCGATGATATATTTTGATATAACATGTTCATCCTAATGCTATTTTATCTTAAGTCTGTCAATTTCAAGTCTTAAATATCTCACGTATATATGTATGGTTGAAGTTATATCGATCTCAAGGTCTTTTTAATGCACTGGTACACCGCTTTACTAGATCTTAGAAATTACACATTGCATTACATTTCGTATGTTATAACCATTTTATAATAGTCCATTAGGTTCATTCTATTGACATCTATTTAAATGTCTGTCTCAAATTAATGTCATACTTCATTTACAGATCACTAGCATACATGTACTCGAAAAGGAAATTTTTTATCATAAGGGGACTTGGTAACTAAAAAAAAAAAAAATGAAGTTTATGGCCTCCATGCTGTCAAGGCATGTAATTATGTTATAAATGAAGCCCTGAAAATACAACTCAAACGCATCATCATGAGCTTTTTATAAAATAAATAATAAAAAGTGAGCGAAATGCAAGGCCAGACTGTTTCCCTCATAGACTGATGTTTAAGTGTACCCCAGTACGGTTTCATAAATGGCGGTATGTACATTATACACGTTGGCTTATATATCTTGACAGTTTTCTGGTTTTGAAAAATATTCCTGTGTGTTTGTTTATCCCTTCTATCCCCTCTGAACATCTTAACAAAGCTCACACATTAATATGCAAGAGTTGTTAAATCACAAAGTTATAAAATCATTTTGATATTTGTCTGAATTTACTCTCCGTCAATGGCAGATATTGCAGTCATGACAGTACATGTTCATGAAGTTTGACATTAATCAAATAGAAAATTGTACATTACTTTGTCACTTGCAGGGGACACAGTTTCCAAAATTGTAATCTTCAAAACATCAAGGTAAAACGTTGAAACCACTAAGATCAGATTTGATTGTTTAATCACTCTGCAGTGCTATATATACTGTGACAAAACTAAATTATTAGCTGAATTCAAAGGTTTCTAGATATTTTGTTTAATCACTCTGCAGTGCTATATATACTGTGACAAAACTAAATTATTAGCTGAATTCAAAGGTTTCTAGATATTTTCAAAAGCAACCCTGTGCATTAATAGCTTAAATAACCTCATTATTTAACTATTCCTTGTCAGATAACACACCATGTCCACGCAGAAGTTCCGCATTTCTGAAAATTTAATGACTTGTTTCATTTGCCTGTTGGCGAGTATTTTCCTTCTTTTTGTGAATTTTCTTCTGATGTGGTTTATGATGAAGTCAATGTATCCATACTTAAAAAGGTGTAAAAGAATAGGACAACTTGAAATAAATGAATAGGTATTAATATCTAAGAGTATGAATCAAACTGTTTGCACTCAAATAAAACCATACTAGGGTCCATGATAAAACCATGTCCTGACTTATAGCTGGTGAGCAGTGCTGCTGGTAAGCTTATTTAATTCAACTGAAATTCCAAATCAGCTTGAAGTTACCCTTTCGTAAATGTTATATTCTGTTTCATTGATGTTATTAAATATGAAAAACTAACTGTTACTATTAACTTGGAAAGTCAAAGGTCCTGAATGTGTTACATCATTAACATGGATGTTGCTAGGTCCTGGGTGTGTTTCACCATTAGCAGGGATGTTGCTAGGTCCTGGATGTGAGTGATCATTAGCAGGGATGTTGCTAGGTCCAGGATGTGTTCACCATCAGCAGGGATGTTGATAGGTCCTGGATGTGTTTTATC
This sequence comes from Echinometra lucunter, assembly GCA_029962745.1. Taxonomy (NCBI): domain Eukaryota; kingdom Metazoa; phylum Echinodermata; class Echinoidea; order Camarodonta; family Echinometridae; genus Echinometra; species Echinometra lucunter. Next base: position 36,937 of record JAPZVO010000240.1, on the reverse strand, counting down.
ATTAGCGGGGTTGTTGCTAGGTCCTGGATGTGTTTCACCATAAGCAGGGATGTTGCCAGGGATATCGCTAGGTCCTGGATGTGTTTCACCATGTGTTTCAACATTAGCAGGGATGTTGCCAGGTCCTGGATGTGTTTCACCATAAGCAGGGATGTTGCCAGGGATATCGCTAGGTCCTGGATGTGTTTCACCATGTGTTTCAACATTAGCAGGGATGTTGCCAGGTCCTGGATGTGTTTCACCATTAGCAGGGATGTTGCTAGGTCCTGGATGTGTTTCACCATTAGCAGGGATGTTGCTGGGTCCTGGATGTGTTTTATCATTAGCAGGGATGTTGCTAGGTCCTGGATGTTTCGTTATCAGCAGGGATGTTCCATTATAAGCATTGATGTTCCTAGCACAAACCTCAGCAGGTAGAGATACATTAGTGACGACCTTGTTGGCGGCACAGCCTAACAAATGAGAATGAAAGTGGGGGAAAAAGTGATACATAATCTGATGGCAATATGAAAAGAAACCAATACAATTTTCAGTTTTATCCATCATTTTCTAGATTATTGCTTTCCAGAAATATATAACCAAGAATATGGCTTACATAATAATACCTCTCAACCTTTCGACCTTAGAACAGAAACAAATAAAAAAATGATGAAATGATTAATTGCCGTAAAATGTATTTGCCAAGATGAGTGAATGAACACAATATTTTTTTTCTCGATTACGATTATTTTCGTGTTCAAAGTAACAGGAAGAATGGAATACACAAGGGGTTAACATCACAGCATAACCCTTGTATATCATTATTACAGAGAAGTATATTTGCTTACCAATTGCTGATATGATACTGAATGTGATCCTCGTCATCCTCGTCATCATCACTGTCATCTGAAAATGTGGTTTGTGTTGGGCCTATCATGATGACCACGTTGAGAACTTTCCCGTCCACCATCTATTCCTTCTTCTCAACCTTACTAGTGTTCCCTTTCTTATCTTTGGAGTGGGCTTTCTCTTGGATGACACATGAGGTCCAACATTAACATAGGCAGCCATCTCTTTTCCACTTGCCAAGTACATCAAAATGTTCTATTTTGGAAATAAAGATGGGAGAGAAAAACAGAGGTTTTCATCTCAGGTGACGAACCTTTCACAGAAAGTATATAGTCCTACACCTGAAGCTTGCCAACTTTACATCTATAGTTTTACTCTACGAATCATGAGCAAAAACAGTTTATGAAAAAGATTTATCCGCTGTTAACATTAAGATGACCAAATGAAATTAAGAAAAGAGCCGAGGGTGATTGATTTTTTTAATTAGATTATTTTTAAAAAACTCAACAAAGTAAATAGAGGACCTTACCTTTTCCCCATTTTCATATTTCACCTTTCTGATAAAAGACCACACACTATGCAGACTCTGTGAAAGAAAGAAACAAAACATGTTCATAATATTTTTGACTGAACAATGAACAAGCCTACCTTTAGACTGTTGTTTATTCTTTACTGTGGTAAGAGAACAAAATGTATTTTTTTTTAATCCTCTTTGGGTGGATAAGATATCGAATTACTTTTATTACATCTTTAACAATTATAAGACCTCCCAATCTGCAAAGACATAATTATCAGATCCAGTGGTTTCACATTTTCTGGTGAACTGTTCCCATGAACACCCCTCCTCAGTCCAATTACATGCGTATTAGAAGTTCTGACCAAGGATAAGCTCTCACTCTGATGATTTAATTGGTCCAAGCCCTGTCATATTGAAAGAAAATATAGATTTACAGAATACAGATCTGTCTTCAAAAAGAGGGGTCAATCTGAAGTAGATGTTGAATTACTAAAGTAACTAAGACCTCCAGTAGGCCCTACAAAGTATCAGCAATATCCATACATGTATTTTTTAAAAACCTAGTAATGCCAGAACTTAGAAGTTAATAAGCCTACAAGCTAGCAGATCTATGATTTGTTCATTATGCATGACCGTATAGCCTAGGTAACAGGGGCATGCAATGTTGCCTCCGATCCCCCAGAAATTCTTAAGACTTTACATTCTTTACCAAAAAATTCCCCCCAAATCCCCCAAAGATTGCATCAAATCTCTCTATGCCCATCATTGGCTCCTTTGTTTAGATACTTTTGATACTTTTTTGTTTAAACCCCTTTGTTGTTATATTCTTGCCCCCCCCCCCTCCCCCCCCCCCCGAAAAAAAATCTGCAGGGATCTAGACTACAGCCAGGTTATCATCGTCATTATCGTTATCATCAGTATTATTATCATCATTATCATCTTATATTATCATTCAATAGTACATGAATCACAATGATTTGGATTGTACGAGGCGTCTTACTCCTGAGTCTTACTCTTAGACAGATTATGAAACCCATCCTCGAGGAAGCCATTATTCGCAATGTGCGGGACTACATGGATCGCTTGGGGGAAAAGTGATTTGTTTTTGTGTTTTGCTTCGGTTCTAGGTTAAAAAGAAACATATTATGGGCAGATCATCACACCTTCAATATAATAATACTTTAAAATGACATTCTACTTACTTCTACATCAGTGAAAACGATGAAAACGGGAATAATTCCTATTCAGTGCCAGTTCGTGAAACCTCAGCTCCAAATGTAGAGAAGACATGTTGCATCTACGCGCATTAACGTAAAACACGCGCGCTGCTGTTCGGATTTCACGAAGTGGCACTCAGTTAAGAGTGCCGGTTCGTGAAGTCCAAATTTCGCAGAATCGGGAATTTTTGGACACAGGTGATTTTTAACAATGCCTTTATCTCGAAAAATAATCAAGATCAGGAACTGAAATTTGGTGAACATGTAGATTTTTACATTGCCTTTCATAATATGTAAAAACCTCAAAACCCAAAATTTACACGTAAAATGGTTATTGTGCCGGTTCGTGATATCGGCGACGATATATATTATTTTTTATTTTATGTAATTCAAATATTGAAATAAAAGAGGAAAAATAAGACAGAGAGAGAGCTTTGCTAGCAGTCGTAAAGTGCGTATTATAATTGTAACTAGTTATTGGTGATGGATACTCAGCTATATATTTGCCTTCCGACCATTGTTGTATTCATTCATTTAATCAAACTTGTAAATGACAAATTATACGTAATATTACTTATATGAGAATTGTTGAAACTGCCATATAAAGGTTGAGATTGTGAATACAATATTACATGTAAGCATTCTGTCATTTATACTGCTTTCACATCAAGGTACGGTCGCTGCGACCGATCGGACGTGCTTTCACACCTCCGTCAAAATTTGGTCAGGCCCAGAGCGATCGGTCGCTGTATAGCTGACCTAGCCGGAAGCGGAAGTAGAGATAGTGCGTAGGCATGTATGGGGGTCATTGCATTCCGATCGGTCGCTGAGTACGATGTGCTTGCATCGGTCGCGATCGGTCGCTGAAGTACCTCAGCGACCGTACTCAGCGACCGATCGTTTTTGACCAAAACGATCGGTCGCAGCGACCGATGAAATGCTTTTACATTATGATTTCATCGGTCGCAGCGACCGTACCTTGGTGTGAAAGCAGTAGAAAGAAATGTTTAGTAACTGATACTCATATGCAAATTCTTATTTTGTTATTTTATTGAGCATAAAGTATAACTTGTTGCAATAGAAAAAATGGGAAGATGAGTATTTATCCAAACACTTGTTTATTTTCTCTAACAAGAGGCCTTGCGATTACTTCAGTATAAATCGGTACTGTCATAAATTGTTGCTTTTTTTTTTCTTTTTCCCTTTTTTTTTAAGATTCCAGTTGTTTTTCCTTTTTCGTAATTGTCACAAGCGTGACAATTGCGTGACTCGGTTGCACTGAATATAATTCATAGTATGATTTTTTTTTTCTTTGTAACTGTTGTTCCAGCGTACTGATATTCATTACGCACCAACTGGTCCAACAATAGTAGGCCCCTAATATATGTATATGTATATTCTTTTGGATAGATTTTAATTTTTTATGAGAAAGAGTGTTGAAACAACACATGATAAATTACATGCTGACACTTTTGTAGAGGTTATAAATTTTAAATACAAATTTCATGCTCACTTGTACTTTTTTGTTTCTAATGCGTGTTGAAAAATAGCACGATCGATTCATGGCAGTAAATGAGTAAATTTCCATACTCTAGTATTCACAAATTTAGTTCTTGTTCTAATTCTTATTATACTTTATAAATTTCCCTTTACAAAGTCTAAAGTAATAGTCAATATTTGGTCTGTTTATTGAAGCTGTAATATGTAATGAAGTTCTATGCAAACATGTACAACCTATGTCGCCGCACTGTTTTTTTCTTCTTCTTCTTCTTCTTCTTCTTCTTCTTCTTCTTCTTCTTCTTCTTCTTAGTATGGTTTAAATTCATTTGAGCATTGTGTTTTTCGAACAGATAAACTCTCGATAAATGAAAGGAGAGTGCAACCCGGGCATCAGTATGCTTTTGGTGAATGAGGGTGGGCGGGGGATGAGCAGTGGGGGTTTGGGCGGGGTCCGGCGGTCTGTTCGGTAGTTGTGGGGTTTGGGGGTTCGGGCGGATCCCTATTGTAGGGATCCTTCTGTTGGTGGCTTTGACGGCATCTGTGGTGTCATCGTGGACGGCTCTCTATTTACTTTATGCACAGAATTTAACATTTTCTTCATTTCCAAGAAAAAGAGAAATTCTTTTGATTTACTGTTTAAGTATGGCAATGCTACATCAATTCTGCAAGCATTTTGAAAAGAATTATATTGATTCCTGATTCGAAGTTTCATATAAATCGATTTTTTTTTTAAATCATACACAAAATGAATGGAGGGTTGTCCACAGTGGCATCGCGGGTGCTGGCGGGGTTGCCGGTTCGGGGGTCCATGTAGTGGGGATTTGCTTGGGTTTTCGGGGTTCATGGCTCTTGTGCGGATTGTCCGATTTTGCTCGGGCTTTCGCTGTTTGTCTTTCTTGTTCGGCTCTCTTCGCCGGGAGCGCGCTGGTACCGGGGTTGCATTCTCCTTTAAGTATAATTTTACGGTATTGTGTTATATAACCTTAAAATCAAACAGAAATACATACGTCGATACTTAATGCAACGGTGCTGAGACATAGTGTTCATTTCATTAAGGGTTCCATAAGTTTAATATATTTTATGGTTAAGATGTTCTTAATCGGTGAACTTGTCATTATGAAAGTTAATCATTTGATTAACGCCTCAGGAACTCATCATCATCATCATCATTCATCCATTTGTCATCTCTTATCTCCACATCCTCATTCCACTCTCTTGCCATCTCATGATCATTACCATTACCACTATAACACTTGTACAACACAGAAACTTTACATGCGAACCAGCTGTTATTCCTTTGATCACGATAGATTAGTTTTAATGACCATTTTATATGACTACTGATCTAGACATGTTATCTATTTTCAATTCCAACAATTTGTTATCTGATAGTAACTATTACTCAACTGATGAATTTACTTCTAGTTTTCAAAAAACGGAGAGCAGATTTAGCTTACTCCACGTAAATGCTAGAAGCCTAAACAAAAATGTTGATTCCCTGGAAACAACGCTATATACTTTAAACAATTTTCCCTTTTCTATCATTGGTATCACGGAAACCTGGCTTCATAACACATCGCCAAACATATTTAAATTAGAAAAATATACACTGATGAGACAAGATAGAGAAGAAAAGAGAGGAGGGGGTAAAGCCTTTTATGTCCATGAACAACTACAGTTTAAAGTCCGGAAGGAAATATCTTTAAAACAAAGTGAATCATTGTTTTTAGAAATCATAAATCCAAACATCAAAAATATAATCGTTGGATTGATTTGCAGACCCCCTCAAGGTCCTATAAATTTATTTTGTGAAGATCTTGAGAAATGCCTTCATACTTTTACGGGAGAAGGTAAACAATTATATTTGATGGGTGATTTTAACATTGACCTGTTATCTCAAAGTAGCTATCATGATACACTTCTTCTAATATTACTTGTTCTTATAGTTGTTACCCACATATAAATAAATCAACAAGGCTTGATGGTCAGTCTTCAACCCTTATAGATAATATCTTATCTAATATCTTCGACAAAGACATAATTAGTGGATTACTATATTCGATATATCTGACCATTTGCCAATTTTTGTAATTTGTGATAATGACATTTCAATGAAGGTCAGCCAATTCTAGCATGTACAGGAAAGAAATACCCCAAAATATTGAATCCCTCAAAAGTGATTTAGCGACAGAAGAATGGTTGGATATTTATAGTGAGTCAGACGCAAATATTGCATACGGAAATTTTCATACAAAATTACAGATGTATTATGAAAAAATATCCTTCTGGTATCTGCTAACAAGAAGAATAAACGTTGTAAAATGCCATGGATAACAAAAGCTATATTACGATCTATACACACAAGGAAAAAATTTTATAAGGCTTATTTGACAAACTCTACTATTCATAACAAAAACAAATATAAAACATACCGAAACAAATTAACTAATATCATTCGAACTTCTCATAAAATGTACTATTACGATAAACTTAACAAGGTGATATCTATTATGAAATCTACATGGGAGGTTATATATGACTTGACTGGCAAGAAAAGAAAAAATCACCTGATGATAATTTTACAATGGACAACACAATTATTAAGTCTGAAGATATAGCTCATACCTTCAACTCTTTTTTTTTTTTGTTGTTGTTAACATAGGACCTAATCTAGCCAATAAACTTAATAAGCCGAACGAAAATTTTTCTAAGTTTCTTCCTGAACCTGCAAGTTCTTCATTGTTATTTTACCAACTAATCCCACTGAAATCGTAGAAATAACAAAAAATATCAAATCAAGTAAATAACAGGGTCATGATAGGATTAGTACTTTCCTCCTTAAACAAATTATACATTTCATTGCATCCCCTCTAACTCATATTTTTAATCTATCAATCAACACCGGAAAATGTCCGGAGTCCTTAAAAATTGCAAAGGTAAATCCTGTTTTCAAAAAAGACAATCCTCACGAAATAAGTAATTACAGGCCAATATCCATTCTTCCCAGCATATCAAAAATCCTCGAAAAGATAATTTACAAAAGGTTGTATAAGTTTTTGGATATATTCCATTTCCTAAATGTAAATCAGTATGGTTTCAGAAAAATTCATACAACAGACCTAGCTTTAGTACAATTATATGATAAAATAACAAATGCCATGGTCAATAAAGAACATGCAATAGGAGTATTTATGTACTTATCAAAAGCCTTTGATACGCTCGACCACCAGATTTTACTTTAAAAACTTCACTCTTATGGAACTCGTGGAGTTGCCTTCTCATGGTTTGAGAGCTATTTATCTAACAGACAACAATATGTAGTGTATAATAATGTTTCTTCAAAGTTCCTACCAATCAAATGCGGTGTTCCACAAGGGTCAATATTAGGCCCATAACTATTTCTATTATATATATATATATATATATATATATATATATATATCAATGATTTGACCAATACAACGACTCTCTTATCATTCATATTATTTGCAGATGACACCAACATCTTCTGTTCACATCATGATTTAAATACCTTTGTAAATACACTGAATAATGAGTTACCAAAATTATCTTTGTGGTTTAAATGCAATGAATTGTCCCTTAATATTGATAAAACAAATTTCATATATTTCAAGCACGTAAACTCTCATGCCAATGACGTTCCTTTCGACATACTTATAGATAATGTACCCCTCGAAAGAAAACGACAAACAAAATTTTGGGTGTCATTATAGATGAAAATTTAAATTGGAATGAACATATACGTTATATAACTACCTCAATCTCTAGGAATGTTGGTATACTTAATAAAATAAAGAAATTTATCCCTTGCAAAGCGCTCACCATGCTCTATAATTCATTGATATTACCGTATATAACATATTGCAACTTAGTATTGGCCAGCAGCAACAAAACAAAACTCAACTCCATTCACTTATCGCAAAAGAAAGCCCTTCGCATTTGTACCGGTTCACAATATTTATCTCACACAAGACCAATGTTTTACCAACTGAAAACTCTAACCGTATTCGACATTACAAAGTCTGGTGTTTATATTCAAGTATTTGAATAACATGCTCCCTCTTTCATTTCAAAACTTCTATACTTTAAATAACACTATTCACCCCTACCCTACTCGAATTCTTCTAATCTTCATGTAGTTAACCCTAAGTTATTTATTGCCCATAGATCCGTAAGACACCATGGCCCTGACCTATGGAATCCTCTCCCAGAATGTATCAAATCCTCTTGTTCACTCTACTCATTTAAAGCGAAAGTTAAGATCATGTTGCTATTAGAATATTCACGGTAAAATTTCTGTGTTAGCTCCTCGGTCTTTTTCACAGTATCATCCTTTCTACAATTTTAGTCATTACCGTTATCATAATCAGCATCGTCATCTTCATCATCATCATCATCATCCATATCATCATCATCATCATTTTCATCATCATCATCATCATTATCCTCTTAATACAGGATTTAGTTATTTTTTCCATTCTGCTTATTTGATATGGTTACCTATTTCATAATATTTGGAGCTGCCATATTTTCAAGCACATTGCTTATAATGGCAGTCCTTCTTCTGCAAATAATCTTATTTTTGATTAAATCTTACGTTTAAATGAATTTTAAAAAAAAGAATTGACAATTTATCATTGTTTCGTAAATGATTATTACAAATACTTTGTGTTATGATTCATTGTAAAAAAATTTGTATCTTATTTCATTTATGTTATCTAAAAAAAAATGTACATAAATCAATGCAGAAGAAAATAAATAAATCAAATCAAATCTTCTGCTAGGAAATTTCGATACCAAAGCATAAACATTCAATGCAAAAAAATACAGTTTATTGTTAATTATCTATTTTGCTTGATAACACTGGCGGAAGAGCATTAAGTCTATCTCTCTCTCTCTCTCTCTGTGATAAGGCTTGTTTGCACTACAAACTATCCAAAGATTTGATTCTTTCAACTGTTCAACAGGTCCGTATAAGCGAACTGCATATACTGTTGTACAGACGGTGATTATGAAGTCAACTCCGAAGGGGCATCATTTTAGGTAATCCAGAGTAGAGTTTTGAGGTTATACAATCAGCGGCCTTAAGAACTGTACTTACTGTAAAAAAAGGCAAAGGCTACGTAGCAGTTATAAGGTGAGATTTATAAGGTAAACTAGATATTAGTTTTAAGTTCCTGCATTCGAATTAATGTTCGAGTTTTAGTCATGATCATTAAACCAACACATCTGCGTTGCAAAAATTAGAAGGGCGCTGTCGGGGGCAGGGGGCACAGTGCCCCTACTTTTAAAAGCACCCAAAAATTAAAAGCTATACATGTAGAGGGTATATCCCTCAAATGAATTATAGTAAACATAAATTATATTAATTTTTTAATGAAATATATATCAAAGGAAAAAAGGAGATGACAACACATTGAATACAAATTTACTATCGACATTTCTATTTCATTTCAGGTTTGTTTTTTTTTCAAAAACACAAATTAATGTGAACTCATACAATTTATATACGTTGCTTGTGGAATGCCCATGATTCTTGTCGACAAAACAACATGCCATATCAAAGGCCATTCCCGACACAATTCTGCTCTCATCCAGGGTGACTAGAACGTCCCGGATTTTAAGGGACAGTCCCGTATTTGAACCATTTGTCCCGCGTCCACGGGACGCCGTTTTGTCCCGTGTTTCAAACATACGCCTGGAACAATGGAATATTTAGCCATAAATAGAGAAATAATGTACTATAGACTACATGCAATTCATGAAGAGTGCGAAAGCAGAAAAGTCTCATAATAAAGTTTTGCTCGCTCGTTAAGTTTTAAAAGTAGAATGTGGCCCTCCCATCCTGGCCCTTCTCCCTTTTTGTCTGATTTTATTTCATCCACATATCTTTCTCTCTCCTATACCTGCCCTCTCCATCTTTCTCACTCTTTCTCTCCCTCCCGATTTAGTTCCTCGATTTTATTTCAAAATGTATATCTGCATTGCTTTCTTTTTTTTGGAAAAATATCATGATTTAATGTCAAAATATATTCCGAATTCTTGTATTTTACTTTGGTAATGTAATGCCTCAAAAATTTATGTTCATTCCATGCAATTCAGCTTTCGAGCTGCAATATGGATTTTCATAAATTACCTTTTTCATCAGTTAAAGAGGCCAAATATTGAGTGACAAAGGTATGAGGCTAAATTGGTGCACCCTCTCCCTCTCCTATCACTGAACTCCACACTACTCTCAGGGTCTCTTATCAACAGAACTAAACCCGAGAAAAATCCGATAAAGAGCTTGAAGCTATAAACTGCCTGAGAAAAGGCCTTTTTTTCTATCTATCAACCACTGCAACCTTCGAGAAATAATGTTGAAAATACCACCCCTTACCGAATCCAAGTAATTGTGTAAACATATTAAGTACAGATCCGATTTGAATAGGTGTTTTTTTTTTCATTCTTACAAAATTTATCAACATCAATCAACCAAGGAACACTTCCTAAAGAGAATATAGGATTTAGAATCAATAGAAGAATATACATAAACATCTTCTTATCCGCTGGAAGAGATGCAGAAATACGAATCAATACAACAACTTCCCTCTTAATCAAATCACCCTTTTTCCATAATGAGGAGGGGATTCCGCTGAGTCAGTAGCGCTGGTTAGTGTCAACTTTTAGAGACGCTAATGAAGCCAATTCTCATAAATGTTGATCGCTCGCTACGCTCGCTCGCGATTTCTCTAATGTGCCTTGCCCTCTAAGGTCAAGGCCAAATAGAGTCCCGTATTTCAGAATCCAAAATCTGGTCACCCTGCTCCAAGAGCTTTCGAAATTTCAAAATGACTGCAAACGGGCAAAGAATCAAAATCACTTCACCGAATTCAATGATCTCTGTATCATCCTCCTCGATAGAACATCCATTATCCACTGGTGCAATAAGGCTATCCACTTTTTGAAGGAAAAGTACTGATAATCGGCCGTTCTGCTTTTGGGGGACACCGAGTATAGCAAACGAGAGAGTGACGATAGTGAATTTCTCTGACATTTTTGATGAAATTGATGGTAAAATGAAGAAACTGTCCATGCAATCTGGCGGTAGTAACCGAAGATTATGATGATGATAATCGGAATTATACAGCGTTTTTCCAGAGGATAAGGCGCCTTGGTCAATGAACAAAATAAATTCGGAATAATTGTAAAGGTATGATTTTAAAATGCTTCCGGAATAAATGAAGTGAAGTGCTTTTCTAAAAAGTACATTGAGCTTGTTCCAAAGGCGTGGAGTATTGAACGGAGAGAAAGGATTGGAAGAATGCCCTCCACAAAATTAAGCATGAAATGTCCAAAATCGCAGACTCTCTTGACGGGATAGAATGAAAATAGTGTGAAAATGGACGGGGGAAAAACCCTATAATACCGTTATATTTATTATTTTCCTTTTTCTTATCATCTTCGTCATCATATTATCATAATGATGATCTAATGAAAAATCTACACATTCTGACATATAATGTTCTAAAATTAAGGTTTATCTAATCTTACCTGTAAGAAATACCACAAAGATTCTCAGCAACAGGACGAAGGGCAGCATCATCGGAGTCCTACAAATTCTGCATTCAAATATGAGAAAAGATCATATTGCCAATAGAATCTATCGGGTTTTTCTTTCCGATCTAGTTGTCAAATGCACGAAAAGGTCCTGTAAACATATTGTTTCAACTCTTAAAAGTGTTGAATAAGGTTTAAAATAATAACAATGCGTGTTAAGTAATAAATGCGAGTTCAAAAACAAGTCCTGAATTCTCTTTGGGAGTGAATGAGAGAAACAAAGCGCGATTACTCTAAATGAGACACGTAAAAATGCTTTTTATAGTCATAATTTGATATGAAGTGGTTTGCATTGTTTGGCAGTAAGGGAAACACGAGAATGATCAATTAAATATAAGCATGGAATGATAACGTGTTTTTAAGATCGAGAGTACATCCAGTCTGGCTACATGGTTTTATAGAAGAACCATACAGAATGATGCACTTACCTTATAAGCAGCTAAGTAAAACCTCATTCTGAAAGGGTTCTGGGGGTGCATCCTTGCGTTCGTGTTTCTTAGGAAGAAATGACCCATAGATCTACATGTCAAGGGGACGTTCCCTCCTCCGAGTCCGTGACGTACGCAAAATTGAGCGCTCCCCTTAATCCATGTGCGCAGACTTAGAGGATTTGGAAGATTTAGCGTCCCCCTCAACCGTAGGAACCAGGGGCGGGGACGAGGTGGGTCTTAAGCCCCGCCCCCAGTGTCAAAAATGTGGGGGCGGGATTACCCTTCCGCCCTTCCCCCCCCCCCCACACACACAATTTTCATGCCTGAAAAGGAGGGTTCCAAACGAAGGGGGGAGAAAGAAAAGAAATAAATGAAAAAAAATAAAAGAAAAAGAAAGGGAAAGAAGAAAACAGAAAGGATAGAGAAAAAATAAAAAAGGGGAAAAAACTTGAAGCTCTCGATTGCTTCGCTGGCTCGCATTTTTCAGGATCTTAACCAATGCGGATTTTATTGATTTTCTTATGACAGTTACTTGGTTTGCATCTCGTTTCTCTAGCTAATGTTATACTATTCTTCCACTCATAGAAATGTTAGCAATATGATTGCAAGGAATCGAGCGGCAAGTTGACTAGAGAAATGAATTTTCAGGAGATAATGGCCTGTGAGCAATAGTCTCTTCCCACTCTGAGAACGAAAGGTTCCGATAAATGTACATATATTATGGAATGGATTAACAATACGCTAGAACCTCATCTCAGTATATTGTTTTTTCTTTATTTCTCGTTCGCTCGCTTTGCTCGCTCATAAACTCTAGAAACAAAATTGTTTGAGGCAGCAAGCACCTCTTACTCCAGAAGCGAGAAGCCCGAATATTAATATTTGGGTAGCGAAGTATCCGACGATCCTCGAATTTTTAATGGAAGATGTGCATTATATAAAATATGTAGTGTATTCTGGTGACGAATCTACGTTCTAAAGACATTTTGTCAGGCGTTCGATTCGCTTATTTCCAGAAACAGTATAGTCACGATAGTTTCGGACGGCAAGCAAGGTGCCAAAATAGAAATTGAGTCTCATTAGACCGATATAGGTGATCATTATATCATTCAGAGATCCTATCGGCTTATAGTGTATTCTGATAAAGAAATAAAATTTCTTTACCACGAAAAAAGGGGGGATTTTTGTAATTTGATGACGAATTATTGCTATACCATGAAAGGAGTGTATATTTTTTTCTCGCTCGCTCCGCTCGCTCGTATTAGATCGTGGATGATTTTGAAAATATATTATATAATGTATAACATAATATTATGTAATATTTTTTCCTTTTCTTGTAATATTTATTGTTTGTATAATCGATATTCTTCTTGGTCTCTCTCTCTCTCTCTCTTTTTTAAAAACATAATTTGTTTCCCTTCATGAAATGAAAAATTCAATATTAAGATACGGAATAGTTTCGGAAGGCAAACAAATTTGGCAAGCGAGTTGACCGAATATACATATTTTTCCTAATATCTTATAGGACCGTCGCATATTTTCATGACGAAATAACACTTCTACGGTCAAGAGAATGGGTTTTCCTCGTTCACTTCGCTCGCTGGAGGGTGTTTTCGGACAGCAGACATTTGGAACTGTGAAGAGTCACAGCCATTTGGAAGTGAGGTGACCAAAGAATATCTTTATTTTCTTATAGGCCTACATAGCGTATTTTGATGCCAAAATATCACCTTTTTTATAACAGGAAGTGGTTATTTTTGGCTCGCTTGCGTCGTTCGTTCGCAAAATTTAAAAACAGCAAGGTTCATAATCTTGCAAGAAGCGTTTCTCTCTCTCTTTCTTTTATATCAAATTTAAACAAACGCTTCGCGGTTCCTAAATATTCTATCAAAGTCATAGTGACCCAGCTAGGTCTTCCCCCTCGCCCCCCCCCCGCCCTTCCCCTCGTCCCCTCGCAAGGGATGTGCGCCTAAACTGAAATTTTCACGGTGTGTGCTTCAGCCCCCCCCCCCCCGTTCAGAAAAGCTTCTTATGCCCATGATTTATATTCTTCAGCAAAGCATTTCCGTGCTTCTCCTCCGTTAAACAATAAAGAAACTGAAACTGAATGCGTACGAACCTAATTTTGTCATGTAATCACTGTAATCACGGAAGATGATGAGTATAAACATCGCAATGTTTCACGTTTACACATTTCATCGTGAGACGATAAATTATCGAGTCATGCGTTGAAGAATCATGCCTTATTTTGCTAAATGCTGGGATGCGTATAAAACTCAATTCGTGGGCTAACGTCCACTGCCCCCGTTGTTGATTTAACTTTCAATCAGAATGTATTTGCGCTAGACTTTATTTTCAACCCTTACCTTTTTTTCTCTCTTTTTTGTCCTCGTCTTGGCCTTCTTTTTCTTCTTCTTCTTCTTCTTCTTCTTCTTATTATTATTATTATTATTATTATTATTGTCATCATTGTTATGATTATTATCATTATTATTATTATTCTCATTATTATTATTATTATTATTATTATTATTATTATTATCATCGTTATTATCTTTATTATTATTACCATTCCTTTGACCTTATTTATACGAGATGAAACTTTACTCTCTAAAAATTAACCAAATTAAATTGGGCAAAGTTAGTTGATTTCAGTGGGTTTTTTTTTTCCACGTTCTGAGCAATGTGTAATCATTTCAGCTAAAACAATTTTGGCCAATTTGTGGCAGACATTCTCTCATATATTTACCAACAGTGCTCGATAAAATGGTTTTTTCTATTCTTAACACATGTTTATCAAACTGGGGAAAAGTTGTTGGGAAATCAATGCTTGGTTTGAAAATTTATCAAACGATGAAGGAGAAATGTTATACAATGTGATGTACGGTAGAAGAAAAAACAAACATTGTCCGTTTGTCTGTCATGGAGTGGACACAGAATACAAAATATCAACACTCTAAAATCTTAGTTCATTAGTAATCATAATCTAATTTCAACCTTTGCCAGCCTTCTTAGGGGATTATGTCACATTTTCTCAAGTCGTGAAATGAGTTTCAGAAAATTACAGCAGCAAGGTGGAAAAACCTCGTTGCTTATGTCCAATTACGCAAACAATTTATTCTCTTCAGTCATCGGCTTTTCAGTCGACGACTCAGACTCATGAAGTGGCTGGAGTGGCACAGTAGAGGGTGGGGATCTAGGCGAGGATCCAGGTGGGGATCCAGATGGGGATCCAGATGGGGATCCAGGGGATCCTTTGGGAAGAAACAAAAGATTGATAATAGAATAAGCATTCTGATAAGAGCTTACCATAACAGACTCTCTGTTTCACGGAACTGTGTTTATCACTCTTTTCTCTATGCAAAGTCGGGCAGTACCGCGGGATTCATAATCAGCTTCGAGTGAGTTTTAAAATGACAGTTTTGTGGGAAAAAATGGAATAAGCATGTCTGTTACGAATGTTGGAATAGAGTTGAGACGTTTTTCAAACGTATTCAAACGCCTAATCTGGCCTAAAAGGGCCGTTCTAGACTCATCCTTATATGATAAGAAATTCTCGTGGATTCTGTGCAATAATGGGAATAGGTTCTTTTTCATTCTGTGTCTCGATAGGACTAACTGCACTGTGATAAAAATAGAATCCTTAAAAAGAAAAAAGATTATTGTATTCCACAATTTTCGTAAAAAAAAAAACAGAGTGAACGCATTCATTCTTTTAAATGGGAGTTTAAGGAAATAGTCAATTAAGAGTAAGAAATGTGATATTCACTCTTAATTCACTCTTTAAAGGGAGAACTCACACACTAAGAAAAAAAAAAGGTGCAACACTGGGACCTCCTTTTAGGGTGAACTTGGCACCTTCACGAGCTTTTTGCACCTTTAAAGGTGCAGTTAGCTACATTTTGCATCTTAAAGGCTTTAGGGAAGGTGCAAATTTGCACCTTTTTGTGCGCAAAAATTTCTGCAACCTAAAAGGTGCAAACAAGCATTTTCGGGTGCAAACGAGAACAAAAAGCTGCATTTTTGCACCTTTTTCGTATAGGGTGCAAGATTGCACCCCAAAAGGTGCTGCCAGAGTTGCATTTATAACTTGCACCTTTTTTTCTTAGCGTGCAGAAATCACTCAAAATGCACTCTTTTCTTAGATTCACCCCTAACAAATTGAATGCGTTCACTCTTTTTAAGAGAGTACTACTGCGTGACAAAAAACAATTTCCTATAAATTTGAAGTATTAATGCTTTCACATGATACCTTGCTGACATTAATCCGCAAACGCCTCATCGTGCAGCATTGTTTCGATAATGGAATATCAAACTCCATTTGTGCCAAATTTCGTTAAAACCGTGCCAATAAGGAAAAAAAGTGCTTCAAAAGACAGGGGCGGGTCCGGGAGGGGGGGGGGGCAAATCGGCCGCAGCCGATCACGGATCACGGATACGGTTTGGGAACGAAGTAACAATAGTCGGATTCACACGGACGGCCTTCACTTAAAGTTAACTCACGATCGAGTCGATTTCGATGCGTTAAACTTTAAGTTTAGGTCTATATGTGAACAACGCGCATCGAGTGGATTACAAGATAATTCGTAGTTACGTTATCACAAGATGATAACAAGTTTTGTTCTTTTCAGACTGCATTGCTAATGAGGTCACTGGTGCATTAAGCATCAAGTCGTGATCAGCTCGATTTAGAGTTTCTCGATCAAGAGACGTCTCGTGGTTGAGTCGACGTTGGCTAACGTAATGTGCATATAATGGTATTGTAGTCTGTTCAATAGGACTGTAGTCTTCCGGTCCTCAGTCCCGATTCCTGCTAGCTTTCGGCGTCGATTGATAGCATGGGTATAATTTCGACAAAATAATGATATTGTTGTATCTCTTTAACAAGTAAATCTTGAACATTTTATAGACCAATTTCACAACGCAAGAGGGCAGCAGACTGTTCGACACAGTTCGACATAGTGGGGTGGGCGCTCCAACTTTTATAGTACACATGTCAATAGCGCGTCATGTACATTTGTTCGATTTTTTTGTCTATTTTGACCAGTATATGCAGATTTATTTTGATATTTGCAATGAGAAATTATCAGGGAAGTTCAGGTCGCAGCTGTGTGGTGTTCAAATGCCACAAGGATTAGAGAAAGTTTAAAAATTGGAAGCTAACTGAGTGCGAAATTCTCTCGCTCTTGACTCATGAAGCCTGTTTGTGTGAGAAGCCGTACTCCCTACACAGGTTTCCGTATGCAATGTGAAGGAATTCGTCGCCAGTGGGTAAAAACATCAACAGAAGGGACTTTTAAGTCAAGAAACATTATCATTATGTACTTTGGCGTAAAATTTAATGAGTGAAAACTTGACTTTGAAAACAGGGTAAGATTTAGGGCTCCCGTTTACTACGGCTTCTATGCTGCAATCGAACTTTTACTGACAAAACTCAGTTGAAAAACCATCGAAATTACAAAAATACATCATACCTTCATCCGTCAGATATGACCATTGTCTTACCTCATCTACCCATGTATCCATGCTTTATTTTATTGATCTAGAATACAGTAAATGGAACAATATCGGGCATATCTCATATCTTACGTTCATTTTGTACACAGAGCCAATCGCGGTCAGCGCGCTTGCCCACAGCAGCAATGGCGTCGCCGATAGAGGGCCAAATACATAAACCGACCGTGAAATTGGTCTATACTTTTCGTGGCCAACCCAGCATGGAGTGCAATAAATATGATAGGCTATGAAAGGGGATTTATTTATAATCATGAAGGAAGTAATGATCATCAATTTTAATCCATCAATCACTCCTAATGATAATTCAGAACTAAAAAGATATTGTAGCTATATTTGGGTTCGGCTTTCTCTGTCACACTCTGTATGTAAAGGTATACTTTTGAAGTCATTATAAAAAGAGAAAAATCACAAAATAATCCCCCTCCCTTCATCACAAATATCGATGCCTCTGCGCTGTACTAGACAAGTCAATTTTGACTGGTTGCCAGACTAGACAAGATACATCTAAGTGCATGTAACACGCATGCGATAGCTGATCTAAGCTCGTACCAATGTGGTAGGCCATGGCAGCCATCAATAATAGACCTCTTTATTAAACTATTCAAGTTGTGGATTTTTTTTCCGGAGGAATGAATACCTAGACATATTTCATGAACCTGTTACTTCAATGAAATATATACAATGCTTGGAATACAATTTACATACTTTTTGCTATTCTCTGGCTGGCTTTGGGCCGTCAAGAAGAACAAAATCATCTCAAAACATTTCTTTCCAATTCTTGATCATTTACATGTACACGTGCGTTGAGCACTCCACAAAGTGGATTTGGCGCGATATAAGTTACATATTATTATTCTTATTATATATTATTAATTGTATAACAAAAAAGTATGCACAAAATTTGAATGTGTGTTGCCAATCCAACACTCTAAAAAAAAATTCGTTGAAATTACTCAAAAAATTTTCAACAGATTGCATTGATTATTTTAAGTAAAAGTAACTTACAGATATTTTACGTAGAATTTACTTATTTTCCTTCTAAATTTTTACTCAATTGAATTAAGTTCCATAATCGTTGTAATATGGAGAAAAATAGATTTTTTTAAAGTTTTTGCTTTTTAAGCACGATACTCAGCTGTGATATGTTTTAAACAAATGTCACCAGGAAACAATATCTTAATCATACAGACTTCACTTTAACACTTACCAGTATACTTTATAGGGCATTGACATTTATATATGAACTCGACGGATGCATCTTAACTAATAAATCGGTGGGAAATTTTCCTGAAACATCGAGTTTTGATATTTTCAAATTGAATGACGATTTAACGTCAATCTTTTTTCTTAAATGAATTAAGAGTTATTTTACACTCCTTAATCTTCATCAGTATTTTTACAACACAAAAAATGATTGTTTTATTCAAAAAATCATATCAACTTGCTCTTAATGAATATTCATGTATTATGTTAATCAGTCTCTGCTCGAAAAAGATAAGTACATTCAATGTAACTTTTTTGAGTAAAACGTATAATTACTTTATTTGAGTTAACATTACTAAATTCATTCAAGTTCAAATTACTTAAATTTTCTTGTAATAAATTTTACTTTAAAAATTCACGTACATTCAGATAATTAGACAGTTTGAATTAGTAAAACTTAAATTGAGTGCGTTAGGGACAAGACTTATGTTTTAAAGTGAATTCTACTAGGGCAATTTAAGTACAAACTACCAATGGGCATATTATTTTTTACAGTGAAGTCATGTAGCATCGACGACCATTTCAGGCGATTTAACTCTGCTCAAGCAACAAAATGACAAACAGTCCTATGGAGCGGAAAGTGGAACCTAGATAAGTTCTTTCCATTGAAGAAACGGCTATTGACGTTTCCAGCATTGTTGCTCAAACAGCCACTTTTTTTTTTTTTTTTTTTTTTTAGTGAAGAGCACAGCTTGCAGCTCCTCACACTGTGCTCCTGTATTTTGGTTACATTTTGTGTGTGTATGTGTGTGTTTCTCGTGAATTTGTGTTTTCTTCACCATACAAAATGGATTATTAGTACTTCAGGATGGCTCAGGATTAAATTTGTGAGTAATATTTGTCCCTATGCTGTGAAATTTTCCTTAGCTTTTTTCAGTATGTACTAAACTGCACTGGATGTCAGCAAGCCATGTTGCTAAATTTCTACATAAGAGGCATGTGGTGATGAATGTTCTATAAAAACCACTCAGCCCTGAAAGGAGAAGTCCAGACGATTTCCTTAAAATTACACTATAAAGCTTAAAATTCAAGATAACAAATAATGTTACTTTCATTTGTCAACGTGATTTTTGTGATTTTTAAATACCGATTAAGTGTTGGGTTTTTTTACTTTGAATAGTTGCATTTCCCCACCGAAACCCAAATATGGTCACTGGTCGTGTGACATAGGAGATGCATTTGCACTGCGCATGCGAATATATTCCCTGTATGTTGCAAAATGCCGACATGTGTACAAATAACACCAGGTCTGTTCCAAAGAGAAGATTTTTGTGGGAGAGGTATGCCCGATGGATTAATAATATTGGAACGGACGAATTCGAATTCAAAACTTATAAATATTCGAAGTAAAGGAAAGTGAGTGAAGACCACTTCGAGCCGGAATGTTTTCAAGTGCCAGTGGATCTATGGGTGCGAAAGTGATGGGCTACGAGCCCACGAGAAATTGTAAGGTCTTCCCGTCGATCGCCCATTGATATGGTCAGCTTTAACAGTCTTTAGAAATTCTGAGGCTAACAAGTAGGCACAAAAAGGATAAATAAAATCAGAAATGATATGGCTGTAGATCTACTAAAATTCAGAAAAACGAAGCTACGGCATACGTATGATATGAGAGAACAAAACAAACAAAATGTGTACCTCTACTGCAGTGGATCATACAGCTCGCGCTAGCGCTATGATATCCAAGCTTTTCGCCTGGATGCACGATATTAATTTTCTGTTGAGCAAGCTGCTATGACTCACCAAGATATTGGATAATGAGAAGGTGCAGATTATAAAATTTCTCAGTATATTACTGAGGCGATCATTTAATTTGAATTAAGAAATAATATACCATTTCTCTTTTTATTTACTGAGGAAAAAATTATGATTTCTCTCAGTATATATACTGAGTAGATCTATGAATCAGGTGAGATTTAACACCATCTTTCCCCCGGAGGTAGGTATGTGCCGCCGCACAGTGGGCCAGGGCGAGACCAAAGTGCGCCAAAAGTCATTTTGGGCAATTTAATTTTTTCAATTTTTGTCATGCCCTATTGAAAGACAATACTTTGAAGAATACTTCAGTAAAATATCTAACTCCGGTATGTACATTAAGGGTGTGAATTTCCTATTTCAAACCGCAGAACTCGACATATTGTGCGTTTCAGTGCAAATAGTGACCAATTTGATAAATCAGTTATTTAAACATGTAGTTTTAAACTTGTCGATCTAAAATTGCTCCCACATATTTCTGATAGTTCATTTGACTGTATGAATGGGTTAGAATTGATAGAAATACAATCTTCGTGAATATAATAAGGTAATTATCCTACAAAATTGACTGATTTTCCATGTTTTTCATAAATCAAGAAGAAACGTTTAGATTTCCACGGATTTCCAAATCAATTTTATCACCAGCGTTTTTCCTGATGTCTCAGCTTTAAGCTGATACCAAATTTGGCTGCCACCTTCTGCCACTTTTTATGTTAGAGCCGATTTTCCCTGGCACATTACCCGGAAAATCAGGTTATTTTGGGCCGCGCGGCTGCTGAAGGATTCTCCGTCATTATACAGCGGCGCATGGGGGCGCGCATGACTCTTTACACGCGATGCCGTATAGGTAACAACATGGCGCGTTTTGTTTGTACGTTGGGCAAGCACAATATGCAAAAGAAATTGTGACATAGTGTAACCCTTTGGTGTAACCTAATGAAACCGAGTTGGCCAGACGCTCTCTATAGTGGTACTGTTTACACTGCAAGGTCCCATACACTCAATAAGAAGTAAACAAGATTTATAAATATTATTATAGGACTTGATTTAGTTGCTGAAAAACCCCTCTTCCAAAGGTTAAGGTGTACTAATACTTAAAGCTAAAACTTTCCCCTGCGATATATGTATGGTACATGATTTCGATTCTACACTTCACAGCTAAAAGGTGACGATTCACACCATGCACAACTTATTCATTAATTCTTTTATACTATTTATTTCATGCAATTTTTCATACAAATGAAACCCTTTCTTAGTTGCTTAATTATTTACTTCATAAGTTTTTCCTAATCTGTTATCATTCCAGTAGCATTTAAAAGAAAACACATGGTTCAAGGTGTTGAGCTCATGATTGATCGATTCAATCGATTTATCTTTTCATCTACCTATCTATCTACACGTATCCTTCTCTATCTATCCATCCATCCATATCCGTATAGTATTCCTCTATCTATCTATATCCTATTCATCCACATATCTATAGGTATTTTTCTGTTTATCTATCCATCTGTCTCATATTCATCAATCTATTTGCTCCTGTGATTTACACACATTCATATCTTTCTATCTGTCTATTTATCTATCCATCTATCTATCTGTATATATTCCTCTTCTAGGTAATTCTTCGGAAATAATTTCGAAGACTCTTCGAAATAATGCATTCCTCTTACGTTATGAACAATAGGCCTACGAAAAATGGACTAAAAGAATGCATGGACTTCATCAGTCAAAAAATTGTGTTCGTTAACTCCATGATACCTGAAGAATTACTTTGTACATTCATACCTATAAAAGACTTTCTGTACATTATACTGAGATATGTAGAGGGGAAAAGCAATGACATAATGTGCAAAAGTTTATTGAGAAGAACTTCGAATGGCTCATAGAGACATAAGCTCTCACTGATTTCGGCAGCCAATCAGAAATCAGTGTTTTAATGACGTCACATGTGTTTGAAATTGTTTTCATTGGATTCTACGTATCTGATTACCCTTAAACCCATCATTTAACCATAATATTAGAGTAAAACTGAGTGAATATGAATTTTGGCGCACTTTGGAGCTATCCTGGCCCACTGTGCTCCGGCGAGACAAAAAACGGGGCCTTTGGAAAGGGCTTATTGTGAAAAGGAGGGTCTTCGGAACGGGCTTCGGAACTACAAATGTTTGTGAAAACGGGGGTTCGCCTGCGTGCGAGTGTGTATGTATCCCTACGGAACGGCCATACGTGCATGCAGCTAGCCCGGCGGCACGGGCGCCGGGTGCGCTCGCGCAGAGGCGATGGTCGGACAGCGCTCTGTCAGTGTCTGTGGGCCGCTTTTCACCAAAAATGCAGCTCATTGTAGTGGATCAACGCGGCCGGAACGGCGTAACGAAAAACATGCGAAGCACTGAGTGCCCCCCCCCCCCCGAGCATCTTTCACACTTGGTCGAATAGAGTAAACTAATATACAAAAAATGCCATAGGGATCGGCATTTCGAGGGGAAAAAAATCCCTGCTGAAAGTCGCCTCCGTTGCCGCTCGTGGCTCTCATGAGCAAAGTATGGATCGGATAAAATGCACAATGTCCGCTAAAGTACAGGACAATTTCCGGCCAATGCAATGGACACTACCGTACAAGTAACTACAGGAATCCGTCATATAGAAAGCGAAACGCATGGGAGAAAAAAAAACGTTCTTCATACTTAATTGTACAGATCATATGGCAGACGAAACAGAGAAATATAGTCTGGTGAATTGAAGACAGACCACATTTCTCTGTTTCTTCAGGCTTGAGTAGGGTCACCATCTCCACATCACCTCATTCCAGGATGACCAAGATGAAGTATGGGAATGGTTAGAAGCCATGACATCGAAGGAAAGATGTAAGGCCCACCTCCATTCTCTCTACCAGTGGACATGGTGGAGACACAACAGGTCGCTAAGAAATGGTTGCCATCCGTAGGAAAAATGCATCTCCTCAGGTCTAAGAATGCCGTGGTGATACTCAGAAATATAAATGAAGCCTTTTCTGAGACTGAAGAGATCTCTGTCCAAGTCATTCCGCAGTTTCATCACAGTCAACTCACAAATCAAGGAATTTTTTTTTTTTTTTAAGGGACTTGGGAAAATAAGAAATGGACAAAAAGGAAGCCAAATCCGTTACATGTAGGGCAGTTATCCCTGAAACCAACACAAATCCGTTATTAGTTCATTTCCTTCCGTTCCTTGTCAGTAATCGTCCACTGAGATGAGGTCTATGTCCGGCACAGTTTCGGATATGGAAGGTATTATCAACGGCTGTGAACTAATAAGCACTAGCCCATAAAGTTCCGAAAAAAAAACTTACCGAGCGCACAGCTACAGGATTTCCCACAACTACTCTACGGTTAATAATTAGAATAATTCAAGTTTAATTTCAAGTGCAAGTGTTTTATTTCTCATAAATTAAAAAATGCAATATAGCATGAATACAACATTATTTAATTTTTTTAAAAACCTGATGCTAAGTTGGCAATAAATCTTAAGTACATATACGAAAACCTGACCTGATTATACAAGAAAATAGGAAGAAATCATGGGAAAATGTGGAACTAAAAGAAGCGTAGATTGTAGAGCCGTTGGTCCCTCGGGGAGTTTAGATACCCTTGCACATGATAAAATCATGTGCAATTATTTCAAAATGCTTTTAAGAAAAAAAATAATAAATGAAAGAATCAAACAAAAAAAAAGAGAAAAGGCAACAAAAAAGGTGAAAAACTGAAGGAGATGGAAGAGTGAGGAGAGGGTGGGAGAGAAAGGGAGAGAGAGAGAAAGCATGAGGGAATATAGAAGGAAGAAAGAAGAATAAAAAATGCGTAGGTACCTAGAGAGGGTTCCACGTGTCTTTTACGAATCTCTAATCTTTTCTGGCATATTTCCACCTAACTCTTCTTTTCCCCCTACATTCTATTTCCTCTGTCATGTCTGGTTCTAAATTTATATTAATACCTATTCACCATGTTCACCTTCACAGTACAAGCTATGTTTCATGGAAGCGGAGATACTTGATATCTTTCTGTATATCTTTCCACCTTCGCTACTTCTAAATCTATATTCGTAAGACAAACCATGTATAGAGATCTATTCCCACATTCGTACTCTTAATTCTGAGCTTAAAAGATAAAATTTAGAAATCTAAAATGTTTGGGGAAAAGGAAGTTTTTATTACCTTGTCTGTTTCTTCTGTTCCACTTTTCCCGGGCAAATATGGCGGCAGCAGAAACCAAAATGCTGGCGATGATCAGAGGTACTGCTATCGCTACTGCGTTTGGCCTTTGCGGTTTGTCTGTTATGTCTGTCGAAAGGAATGTTAGGAGATATTTTGGCATGGTAAAACATTTGTCCTTATCTAAGACTGTCCCTTCACTGGTTCACATAAGCATATAAGTGGTCAAGGAGAAGTGATGAAAGTAGAGACGCATAAAGTAGATCGACATAGGTAAAAAGAACACTGTTACGGATTTACTGCGGTTTAAAACATACAAGACATTTCATTTATGATATACAGAAATACAGCGATGTTCACTTTTTTCAAATGTACATAGCAAAAAATAAATTACTCTTCAGTAGCAAAATTTGTGACATGCATGCATCCATGGAAAAGAGAGTTCGGTAATATAATAATAATAATAAAAAAAAACTTAGCCGAGTGTTTTTACCATGCTTACTTACTGTGCTCATAATTAGACAGCATTTCGGAATAATATCACCTCTGAAACTCTGAATGAGATATGCTTTCTCACTTGTTTGGAAATCCTGAAATTGCTCACTACCCCAATAAAATGTTACTCTCAAAATGAGGGGGTGCCTGCATGACACCCATTTAGAAAGATCAGAGCACACAATGCATAATTTGGCTGAGGGGAATACTGAATGTGAATGTAGAATTAGTAGGGAAACTACATCT
The DNA here is from genome assembly GCA_029962745.1 of Echinometra lucunter. NCBI lineage: Eukaryota > Metazoa > Echinodermata > Echinoidea > Camarodonta > Echinometridae > Echinometra > Echinometra lucunter. Next base: position 11,365 of record JAPZVO010000240.1, on the reverse strand, counting down.
TTGAATTAAAAGTCCATGTACCCCTTGCCTTGTTGAGGTTAATAAGCGGGAAATAATAGTTGAAATGGCTGTTTATGTCATATGACGTATTTGTTTGCTCTCATAACTGCCCTTTAGATTCCGTGTTAACGCTAACGGGACCGTGGGCCTCCCAGCACCCCACCCCCCTCCCCCGACGCTTCGCGCGATATGTCTGCATCGCGAAAAGCATTCGCGCGACATTTCACAACTTTTTCTTTCGAATCTCGTGCATCTTTTGAGCGTAAATTCACGACGCCCTGGCACGCAGTTCTGAAGTTACGTAATATTTTGCATTTGCAAACTTGCTCAAAAACGTAATGTTAGGTATAATTTCAGTACATTATTGTATTGTCAGTAAAAGTTCATAAATGTAGGATTATTTTTGCTTTTAGATATTGAATCGATTTTTTTATGCTGTATATGATCGGAAAAGTGGTGCCGAGAAATTTCGTCGAAAAAAAAAAGAATAACAATTCAAAGGTCGAAAATTATAGAAGCGCATAAGATTTTTTTTTTAAATGAAATACATATTCTAGAAGTGAATTTGGATACCTTAATTTTTAAAGGACATTTGCCAAGAATACTACAAAAAGTATCTAGATCAAGAATTAGCACATTTTGAGCTTTCTTTTTTTTTTTCATTATTGATCTGGAGGCAAAATTCTGATTTTATGCATAAATTAGCATAATTAATGAAACGATATTATTTTGGAAAATTAATACATGGTTTTGTAGTTTACTTCGCTGGCAACCTGCTTACGGTTTTTCATCGCGATCGTGCGGTCGATGGGGGGGGGGGCCTTGGAGGCCTCTCCTGGGCGCGCGTTTCCGTTTTACACCGTTGCCTAGGCATTTTCGCGAAAAAAATCCTACAAGTGCTCTGGTGAAAGAGTCTAAGTCCTCAGCGCACATAGACGACAGCCAAGATATATATCCACTGCATGCATGAACATCATTCATTATAAATGTGCGCGAACGAGTTGAGCCCATAGAGTTCTATAGCTGAGTCTGATCTTATCTAAATGAGAAAAAAAAAACAATGAAATACATAAGGAGACAAAAGAAGCTAGATGGAAGGAAGAACAAATAAAAATATAGGACATGGGAGATGATAGATGAGAGGATGAATAAAGGAATACATGAAGAAAGAACAGAGGATACAGAATTTACTATGTCTTCGTGTTTTTTTTCTTTTATCTATACCTTTCCCTTTTCTTTATGGACTTCTGGGCCTATCTTTCTTTTTACCTTTCTTTGGGCAACCCTCTCGTCTGTTTCTTCGTTTTCAGTTCCTTGAAGGCCCCCTTTCCTTCTGTATTTCTTTGCCTTTTCTTTCATCTCTTCTCTCTGTACACATACACGATCGCCGCGTGCGCCTCTGTAAGTGGTAGGAGAGCTGAATCTCCGGCTGAAATGAAACCTAGACTTTGAAACAAGTACATTTGATGAAATTCATCGAAAAACTGCCTAGGCTACGGTGTAAAACGGAAACGCGCCTCCCGGGCTCTAAGAACTCCCAAAATATCCCGGCCTAGTTGGGGTTAATTCTTACCTGGCTGGTCATGATCGACTTCAGCCTTGAAAATTACGACAGAGCTAATAGACACTCCGTCTACAGGGAAGCCTTCAGCCACACAAGTAAACACTGTGCCATTCATTGTCTCGTTGACTCTCCCCGTCATTGTCAGTGTCTGATCAAAGGTACCGTCTCCCCGATCCTCGAACATCGACATCAGAGTGTAGTTCGATCCGACATCGGTTTTGTTCGACATCCAAGAAAGGGAAACATTCGGATTTGCCCCCATTACGGAACAGCTGAGTTGGAAATTGGTTTGGTTATTGGGAACAATAAATGTTGTGCACCGTGTTTCCCCAAGATCTTCAGATTGGTTGACTATGGCGGAGTGATTGCAAGGCTTGATATTTACGTAAGGCTTGCGTGCATAAACTGCATTATGAAGAAGGAAAAAGAAGAATTCGACAGAGAGAGAGAGAGAACCAGAAGAGGGAGAAAAAGAGAACAAGAAAAGTAGTGAACAGTAACATCATTAAAATATATACGGAATTAGTTCTAGTTGTAAACACTGTTCACTTACATTTCGGTCCCCCAAGACTGCTTTTAATCAATGGCATGTCCAGAAATAGTCATCCCAGTTTACGTATACTTGACCCTTTAAACTTACGCAGACCGTACATCTCATACACAAAAAAAAGCTTGTCAGCCTGAACGTAGCCGCCGGGGTAGCCCACAGGGCCTCCAAAAAAGGATCCCAGATTCGAGTTGATTTCACCTCATCTGACATTATGCACCATACATTTTAGAAGGAAAAAACACAAAACATGCCAAATTTTCCGTCAGTAAGTGGGCAATTTTTTCCCTTGTACCCAATGTCAAAAGGAAGAGGTAAGACTGTACAGATCTTTCTTGAGTATTGTATTTTGGGGTACAATTTGGTGTCTAATGATAATTCAATAAATAAGTCATTACATTCTGAAAACTGCATTGCTTTCTCGAGAGAAGTAAATTAATATTGTCAGGGTCATGTAAATACACTTATTGTCCATCCTCAGATCTCTGACAAGACATAATAGATGCTTCTATCTCATATGGTAGGATGGGATGTGATGTTTTGGTATTCAAAGAACTCCAAGCGCGAAGCTACCTTTTGTCAGGGAAAGAAATACGTCATCAATTATTACTCACCAAATACCATGACAACAGTGGAATTCGAATATGTCATCCCCGTGGATACATCAGAGACCATACAATAGTAGCGACCGTCATCCGTTACCATGACGGGTGAGATGATCAGAGAGAATTTATCACTGATGTTGAAACGTCCCTCATCTAATCCTGGACCACTCCTTTCACCGACATTAAAATATGTATCGAGGTAGGCGATAGTATCTCCTACGAGCTCTGACTGGCCGTTTCCTTTCACCCAGTAGACTCCGTATGTACTACGTATGTAGTGACAGGGTAAGATAGCAGAAGAACCTTTGGAAAGTAATGCACGTGGGTTTGTCCCTACCAGGACCGCAGGGGCTTTTGTTGCTGTAGAGAATATAATACATACATATTATGTGGGCAAATACAAGTGGAAAGAAACAGGATTCATGGTGCTATTGATTTTTCGATTATTGAAGCCGAGATTGAAGCAGTCTGTATCACATGTTGGAAAAGGGAGTCTCTGCAACATTTCATGGCCCCTGTTTCATAAAACTGACTTTATTTTCATCTACTATGTCAAAATGTAAACCATATTGAACATGGGTATCGATCCCGGGGGATGGGAATATTATCCCCCCCCCCCCCCATATTGTGGGTAGGGGATGGCCTGTACTATAATCCCCCAATAATTCACCATAAAAAGTGACATGGTTCCTGTTAATTCCCTAAGAACAAAGAAAAGGAAGGAAGGAAAAGGGGTAAAAGAGTAGAGAAAAAAGGGAAAACCTGGAAGCGCTCGCTCGCTCGCATTTTTTGAGGATCTCAACCAATGCCGTACTCGCTTTATGACAGGAAAATGGTATGCATCTTGTTTCTTTATGTAATGTAATCTAACATGTTCAAAGTATCTTAACTAATGTCGGTTATAGATATTACTATTACGAAAGGAAACTGGTTTGCATTTTGTCTTTTTATTTAATGTTATACTATTCTTCTAGTCATAAAACGTTAGTAATAATCACAAGGAGTCGAACGACAAGAAGACCTGAAATAGAAGCATTTTTTAACTCTTAACATGCCATCTACACTACCAGCCCAATGCCATAGTGCTAATCCCATGCTAATGCCCTGTGCCACATTAATTTGGAGAGCACAAGTCTTAATTTTCTCTGAAAAACGCTATGTAACGATGTAGTCGAAGCAAGCCAAAGTAAAACAACTGAGCACGCTGAATACAATAACAATAGGCTTCGGAGCGTGAACGCAATAATCACAGTACAATAGGCATTACAATTAGTGTGTGTACTTCTGCACGAAAATGTGTTCGTGGCACGCGAGCGGATGAGCGATTGTGTGTACGTGGCAAGCGAACGGAAACTCATTTGTGTGTGTGTGGCACGCCAGCGCATGCACGAATACGTGTTTCCGGCACGTTAAGAGTTAAAGGAGATATCGGCCTGTAATCTAAGCCTATTCCTATCATACCAAATATGAGAAAGGAAGATGCCGATAAAATGTATGTTAAAATATCATGAAAATGGAGTAACAACACACTAGAACCTGTTCTCAGTATTTAAGAAAAAAAATATTCTCTCGCTCATAAACACTAAGAACATGACATTTTCGAGCAGCAAGCACTCCGATTCCCTCAGCAACATGTCCGAATATCACAATATTTTTGCAGCTAGGTGTCAAAGTGTCCTAGAATTCTATGGGAAGATGTAATTTATCAAAATCATTTTGTTTATTTGTTTAGCTGGCGATTCTACGTTCTAATTAAAACAGGAATTTTATGTTGGCAGCTCACTTTGCTCTCATATAGACATGATAGAAATAGAATGTTTTTTGGATGGCAGGCAACGACCTAAAGAGCGTCGTACTTTGCGGTTAAGTGATCGAATATACTAAATATATTTTGATACCTTTGAGGCGTATCTATGAGTGCAAATTTTTTGTCGCTAGCTGCGCTCACTCGCATAACATTTAGATACTGGTGAAAGATAGTTTGGAAATGAAAACGAATTGGGCATGCAAGCAAATTGACCGAATATGTGACTTAGTTACCTTATCATATATGCCTATAATGTATTTCGACGACGAAATCTTTTAATCTTCAAAAGAGTGTGTTTTTTCTCTCTCACTTCGCTCGTAATATCTTAAAACGATGTTTGAACAGCAAAAAAATTGGAACAGCGAGGTGCTAGAATAGACTCATATTTGGAAGCGAGGTGACCAAATATACCACTGAAATATCTTATAGGCCAATAGTGTATTATAATACCTTATCGTCAAAAGAGTGTGTATTTCCTATGCAGTCATATTTGGCATCAAGATTGTCAAATGTACCACTCAAAATAATCTCATAGGCCTAGAATATATTTTTAATGACAAAATAACATTTCCTTAACAAGAACTAAGAATTTCTGACTCGCTCGCTTCACTCCTTCGCAAAATAAGTGTCAGGATATTTCATGCTCAAAAAGAAGTGTCAAGTGAACGTAAAACAAAAATTAGGTCCCTTAATATTTCATTCAAGTAAGGAGGATCTACCTCTGCTATACTGTTGGAAAACGATTTCTTGCGTAGTTAATTCAAGGGACGGTTGATTAGACTGGTTTGGTTATCCAGAACATTAAATTTTGTACACAGCGTTTCCCCAAGATCATCAGACTGGTTAACCATTGCTGAGTGTTCGCACGGCTTGATATTGACCTAAGGCTTGCGTGCATAAACTGCATTGTGAAGAAGGAAAAAGAATAAGAGAGCGAGAGAGAGAGCTATAAGAGAGGGACAAAGAGAACAAGAACAGTAGTAAATAGTAACATCATAGTTATAAACATCATTCATTTATATAACTGTCCCCCAAAAACGCCTTTTAATCAATGACATGTCCAGATCATCCCGTTTTACGTATAAACCAATTTCATAACGCAAGAGGGCAGCAGACTGTTCGACACAGTTCGACATACTGCGGTGGGCGCTCCAACTTTTATAGTACACAAGTCAATAGCGCGTTTTGTACATTCGTTCGATTTTTTTGTCTATTTTGACCAGTATATGCAGGTTTCTTTTAATATTTGCAATGAGAAATTATCAGGGAAGTTCATGTCGCAGCTGTGCGGTGCTCAAATGCCACAAGAATTAGAGAAAGTTTAAAAATTAGAAGCTACTGAGTGCGAAATTCACTCGCTTTTACTCATGAAACCTGTTTGTGTAAGAAGCCGTACTCCCTACACAGATTTCCGTAAGCAATGTGAAGGAATTCGTCGCCAATGGGTAAAAACATCAACAGAAAGGACTTTTGAAATCAAGAAACATGATCATTATGTACTTTGGCTTAAAATTTAATGAATGAAAACATGACTTTGTAAACAGGGTAAGATTGAGGGCTCCCGTTTACTACGGCTTCTATGCTGCAATCGAACTTTTACTGACAAAACTCAGTTGAAAAACCATCGAAAGTACAAAAATACATCATATCTTCATCTGTCAGATATGACCATTGTCTTACCGCATCTACCACTGTATCCATGCTTTATTGTATTGATCTAGAATAAAGTAAACGGAACAATATCGGGGTATATCTCATATCTTGCATTCATTTTGTACACAGAGCCAATCGCGGTCAGCGCGCTTGCCCACTGCAGCAATGGCGTCGCCGATAGAGGGACAAATAATAAACCGGAGGTTTATTATTTGGCCCTCTATAGTTGACCCCTTAAACTTACAGAGAGCGTGATCTCATTCACACAAAAAAATCTTGTCAGCCTGAAGGTAGCCGCCGGGGTAGCCCACAGGGCCTCCAAAAATGGATCCCATATTTGAGTTGATTTACCCATCTGACATTGTGTGCCATACCATTGGCGTAAATCCAAGGGGATTTTTGAGAGGGGGGGGGATGGCGCGTACAAATATACCCCACTTTTTAAGGAAGAAATATTTCAATCAATCTTTGAATATGATTTTTATTAATCTGTCGTAAACAACCCTCATATTTTAGAATTTTTAATTGAAAATGCAATTGAAAACCAGAAAAGCGGTTATTTTGGCTCGCTCGCTCGTCATATTTTCAAATTTTCATTTGAAAATGCGACTGAAAACCAGAAAAGTGGTTATCGCTCGCAAGATAAAAATAATTATTGAAATGTGTGTAAGGGGGGGGGGGTCTGTGCAGGTGGGTGAGGGCGTGTGTTTATACTTAAGTGTGAGTTCGACAGAAAAAAAAAATCGGCAAAAAAGCCGATCATCCCCCCCCCCCAGGAAGTTTAATGACTATTATATCAAAACACAAAACATGCCAAATTTTCCGTCAGTTAGTGGGCAATTTTTTTCCCTTGTACCCAATGTCAAAAGGAAAAGGAAGAGGTATGTAAATTAATATTGCCATGGTAATGTAAATACACTTATTGCCCATCCTCAGATCTCGGACACGACATATGCTTCCATCTCACATGGTAGGATGGGATTGGATGTTTTCGTACTCAAAGAACTCCAAGCGCGAAGTTACCTTCATCAGGGAAAAAAATACGTCATCAGTTATTACTCACCAAATACCGTGACGTATGGAATTCGGATATGTCATCCCCGTAGTTACATCAGAAGCGAGCGAGCCAGAAATAACCACTTTTCTAGTTTTCAATCGCATTTTCAAACAAAAATTCTAAATTATGATGAGCGAGCGAAGCGAGCGATCCAAAAATAAGCGCTTTTCTGGTTTTGAATCGCATTTTCAAATAGAAATTCTAAAATGTGATGGTTCTTTATGACATATTTTTGAAAATTTCATTAACTGATTAATTCAAATATCATTTCTTAGTTAAAAAGTTGGGGGATATTAATTTTGTACACGTCATCCCCCCTCTCAAATACGTGGGGGATATATCCCTCCATCCACATCCCCCCCCCCCCCCATCCACCGGGATTTACGCCAGTGATTACACTGCATTAGGATCTGGAGAAGAAGATGTTTAAATCCCCCCCCCACCCCCACGCGATTATTTTTCAGTGAAGAATACGCGCCAAATCGGCTAATTTGCGTCTTGATGAAGACTAAACTGCGGCTCCTTCGTGTGCCTATGGTGTATGTACGCGCTAACATAGCGTACTTTGCAGTATGAATTCCATGATCCAGAAAAGGAAGGGAATCCTACAATTAATGACAGAAACAGTCATGAGATAATGAGATAAACGGCTGTGACCAATGGCCTATTCAATTTCAATTTATTGACCATTAAAAAGACATCAAAAATATTTACAAAAATAACATAATACAACAAATTCAAAATATAACAGGCTTAATGGTCAGGACCCCTAAGAAGCAAGACTGCTTATAGCCGGGGCCCTACAAATATACAAATAACATAACTGATAAAAAGGGTTATAATCAAATATACACACACATACACACTCTTTCACACATCATCACACAATGCAAAAACACAGGAGATAGAATAGAATAGAAGATAAGACGAGATAAAAATAAGAAGATAAAATACTATTGCAGGGTGGGATTTGAGTTCTTTAAATAATTGAACAAAAATGACTTTGAAAGTAACTTAAATCGTGAGAGTGTTGTGCTGTTTTTTATATCAGAATTGAGAGAATTCCATTCTTTCACCCCGATATATCTGATGGAATTACGAATAAAATTAATTTTAGAAAAAGGAATACGATAGTTGTTTTGATGTCTAGTAGAGTAATTATGAATTTGAGAGTTTGTATGAAACATTTGTGAAAAATTTTCTGGAAGGGTGCCTTTGTGAAATTTAAACATAAAAATCCATGTATTTAAACGAATTAATTCAAATAAAGGTAACACTTTGTGTTTAACAAAAGAGGCGCACTTGGACTCATATAATGAGAATTTGTTAACAAACGAAGAGCTTTCTTTTGTAAAATAAATAATTTAGATAAATTTGATTTAAAGGTGTTACCCCAAATAATATTACAATAGTTAAGATGGGGAAATAATATAGAATAATAAATATTAAGTAATATGCTGAGGGGCAAAAAATCCTTAAGTCTGTACAAAACTCCAATACATTTTAGAACTTTGTTACAAACATTATCAATGTGTTTTTTCCATTCCAAGTTTTCTTGGATAGTGACACCTAAAAGTCAATACAATCTTTCCTTTCAATAGCAATGCCATCAATTTTAACATATTCAATATTACTTACAATTTTTTTCCTTTTGGAATGGAAGATAACATACTTTGTTTTTTCAAGATTAAGTTGTAGTTTATTACATTTGAACCAGGCATTTAAGTTATATAACTCAGAATTAACTGTAGAAATCAATTTAGGTAAATTAGAGTGAGAACATAAAACAGCAGTGTCGTCTGCAAACAAGGAGAATTTAAATATTTTTGATGAGAATAGAATATCATTTACATATAAAATAAACAAAAGCGGCCCTAAAACTGAACCTTGTTGGTTGGTTAGTCATTTGCATTTTCTCTTTTATTGAATTGAAGTTCTTTTCAGTTTGAATCCTTCACGATACATGTCAATGACCTAGAGATTGATAATTCTAACATTTTTAGTACATGTTAATTGTAGGCCTACTTTATCAGCAGTAGGACTAAAAACTGGAAATAAGAAGAAAGCGACATTGTTACGTTTAGTATTTGGACTTTGCTGACATGAAACCTCCAGGTTCCTAAAAAACACAAATTTAGAAATGCTTTTATGAATAAGAATAACGGCACGATTCCATGATCAGGAGCGCATTGGTTTTCACAAACATAAGATAGATCCTACAGAAATTAAGAACGATAACTCTTGAACTGTTGAAAAACAAATAACAATTATAGTTCGTATTGTTGAGATTATTTGATTAGGTTGTTGTTATTGCTAGATAAGGTTGGTGTTTTTGTTGTTATTGTTTTCTTTTCTGTATGTTTTTTTTTTTGTTTTTGCCCCCCCCCCCCCGAAAGAAAACAAGTTAGACCAGTAAAAATGTTTAGTGGTTTCCAGTTGATTTTGAACTGGACACGTTAAAATCAACTGGAAACTAGTTAACACAGTTGTATGCAATTTGAAAGAATAGAAATAATAGTTGATGCAACTTGCGTAACTGGTCCATTGAACAATATTTCCAATTGGCAATTTTGTTTTCAGATGGAAATTGTATTAGTAGGCCTACTATTTATAACAAAAACAGTATTGTTGTTACCATCGTCATATTCATCATTACCATTATTGTTGCTGTTATTACTACCATTATTGTCATTTATTACCATTAGGCCTATAATTGTTCTTTCATGAGTATATCAATATTATATATGATTTCATTCATTCATCATTATTTTTAATATTCTGTTTTTTCCATAAATGTCTTGTCAGCGATGTTGTTTTGTATTGTTATGATATTCATTATTGTACATAATATTGTTCTTAATATCATACCCCCGCTAACTGAAGCTTGAAGGGGGTATATAGACCGGCAGCTAGGTGACTTTTGATTAGATGAACGAGGTACCAACATTTGAGTATGGGAACATCTGGGGAGGAATAAACCGCATAAACCAAACTGGGCGTCTGCCTTTTCACCTCTGCTGCATGTGGCCCATGGGCCTTTTGAAGGGGTCCCAAAAATGGGTTTGATTAGATGAACGAGGTACCACGTGAAACCCACGGCAGATTTTGCAGCTCATTACACTGAATGCGGAATGGCCCACGACAGACGAATTTTCTGCTGCTAGTGCCAAGCAGACGCTGCCAAAGGACCTACTATTGCATACAGGCTACATTATAGGCTAGATCAAACGAACGAGGTACCACATGAAACCCACGGCAGGTTTTAGGGCTCATCAAACAGATTATGGAATGACACATGACAGACGAATTTTCTGCTGCTTTGTGCCCTGCAGACACCCCCAAAGAGTGGCAGATCTTCTAATGTCCTTGTTGATGAATTAAATACTGTTTTTAAATGTACGTATTTCGCATGATTGTTTTAGTATACAATCAAATTCATTTACAACAGCAAAACATGAAAAACATAGGAAAAGCAAGTTTTAGACGTATCCTATTATTGGCTGGTGAGAGAGCCGAGAGAAGTGAGAGAGTGAAATGGTATTTCTTAAAAGAGAGGGACAGAGAGAGATAGAGAGGGGGGTAGATAAAAAGAGAGAAAGATTGGTAGAGTTTCCCTTGCTTTGACCAACAGCTGGCAGCTGCAATGTTATTCCTTCATCTGTGCTCAATTCGGGCCACAGACCAGTAATTACTTCCCCCTGCATAGGGCTATGTGTTAAAAATGAGTTAAAAATGAAAAAATCAGTGCTTGGAATGAAACATTGCATACTTTTGCTACTCGAAACATTTTTCTAGACATCCATAAAATATGAAGTCACAATTTTCTGCTCAATTTCTTTGAAAAAGGGTCTGCAATAGTACTCAAATCGAATTTCATCGTTTTAGGGATAAATGCTTTGATCAACTATTTCATGCTTTTTTATTCTTCTGCCTTAGTGCGGGCTTTACATGCACCAATGATGTTTAGAATATCTTAAAGTTGCTATTCATAGGTTTTTTATATGCTCGAATTTCATATCAAAATAAGTTTATGGTGCACAAATCACTATGAAACCAACTGAAACTTTTGAAAAGCAACTGGGAAACAAATATTGCCTGTCACAAATCGATAAAACGGACCCCAATGTTGCCT
>JAPZVO010000024.1:848558-859500 GCA_029962745.1 Echinometra lucunter | reverse complement strand
GGGTGACGACGATGGTTATGATAATGATGATGATGACGATGGTTATGATGATGACGCTGATAATGATAACGGTGATGATGATTATGATGAGGACGAGAATGGTGAAGATAATGATGATGGAGGTAGTGATGAGAAATACGATGATATTGATGAAGTTGATGATGGACTGATGAGATTGATTTAGAAAAGCTAGGAAAGGGAAGAGAGAAAAATTGAAAGAGAAAAGGAGACGATATTTCGGCATCCTCGTATCTATGTACGAGGATGCTGAAATATATATTCCCCATCCTTGCCATCAGATAAAGCTTGTTTTATCAAAGGTTCCCAATTTGCTTCAAGAGTTCATAACATTGTAACCTTGAATTTCAAGTTCAAAGTAATAGGTCGCGAAATAATTGTAGGCGCGGTAGGAACGAAAACTGATGAAGCCAACAGGAATCGGGAGCGAACTACCTTCGTAATGTCTTCCCTTGATTTCTCTATCACAAGAACGCTGCGACATAGAGGTTTCAAGTAAAAATGGAAATAAAATCACCATCGGTGACGACGAACGACGTCGAATCGACACCGAGATCGTCCAGGCTGCCCTCATCGGCGGCGTCTGCGATAACCTCTTCGACGGCGGCTTGGACATCCTCCTCAACCTTCTTGAGGCGGTCTTCGATGGATCCTGACGGGGTAGTCGTATCCCCCGGGGAGATCACGGGAGGAGACAAAAGTCTGATTACGAAGTCGACAATGACGCTACCTGGGCTGTGGAAATAAAAAACGGATTAAAATGATTAAAACTAATCATGCCGGCATCTTTCAGATCATTATTTACTTCTTTCTTCATCTTCTTTTTCATCTTCCCTATATTCTTCCTGTTCTTCATCTTTCTCTTTTCTATCTCCCCTCTCCATATTTTGCTTCTTCTTTCTCTTCTTTCCTTCTTCTTTTCTCTCGAAGCGCTGCGATAAAAAAATCTTTGCGAATTCGCTATACAAGGAAGTATAGATTTTTTTCTGACACCTACCTAAATCCATTGACTTGGGTGCCATTATATACATCACTGAGATCGCTTCCATAGAAAACAGAATCCATCTTGAAAAAAAAAAGAAGTGAAAGACTGAAAGATCGTCAATTTAGATATCATGTGGAAATGATATCATTAAAGTCATTTTTTTTTTTTTTTGGGGGGGGGAGGGGTTCATGAATCTCATTGGACGAAGACGTAAAAATGGCCCGACACCTGATTTATTATTTGAATGAATGGTTGAATGAATGAATGAATGAATGAATAACAAATAGATGAGAAAATGAATTAAATGAATAAATATATAAATATTTGGATAGATTAATTAATCAACAAATAGAAATTAAGTAAGCATGGTGAGTATGTAAGACTTCATAAACGTATATCAAGCAATAATGTAGTCATGAGTTTCTAAACTTGGCGTCTGCCGACTACATGATGTATCACCATTGTCCTATAAAGTTACAAATAAAAAATTAATTTGGAACACACACACACACCCGCGCCCACGCAAAACGATTCGACAGGAGGATTAAAGTCTTAAAAACCTAGAACAATTAACTAGGTGTTGTGGTGTGCGCCTGTAATCCAGCCACCAGTGTAAATCCGTTTTGAGAAGGGGGGGGGGGAATGATCGACTTTTTTGCCGAAATTTCTTGCGTGAACTCACACTTAAGTATATACACACACACACCCTTACTCAGTCGCGCAGACCCCCACTAACATTTAATTCTTTTATGAAGCGAGCGAGCGAAGCGAGCGAGCAAAAAACCCCCCACCTTTTTGGTTGTTAAGACCATTTCAAATGAAAATTCCACTATACGACCGTCGTTTATAACTAATCAATTACACGATATGATTTCCTTTGAAATAAGGAGGAGGATATTTGTACACGCCATCCACCCCCCCCCCCCTGCGAAAAAGTGGGGGGGGGGGGGATATATCCCCCCCCATCCCCCGGGATTTACGCCAGTGAATCCAGCCAATAGTGGAAGTTATAAACTGATTCATACTCATAGGACCCGGATTCGAGTTCGAGTCACGTCTTTCGGATCGTGACGTAAAAGGTCGGTCGACGTAAGTCAACATATCTGACTGATATACATCTGTAAAAACCCAATTAAAAAACAACAACCGCAACATCAACAAAGTTTGGGGCGTCGTAAAACAAACTTGAACATTTGGAAAAAATAACAACAACAACATAAAGATGCAATACTAGTATTTTACCGTGTTTGTGAAATTGTCTGCTAGTGATCGGTACTGAGGAGACAGATCGTTGTTATACTGGGGGATAAAAGCTCGATTAGACAACCGTACTGTAGCATCCAGATTGACTCCAACTGAAAGGAAAGGGAAAGAAGTGATGGATAACAGTCATGTCTGTTATTTCTTCTTTAATCAATAAGTATTTAAATAATTATCATTATAACCAACAGTGTAGTTGCTGGGGTGTTTCATAAAGCTGTTCGTAAAGTTACGAATGACTCTACGAACAATTGGAATAGGATTCTCAATCGTTATATATCGCATCAGCTAAAGTTGAAATATGCAGACATAGATTAACATTACTAATGTTTACAAACATTTTTATCGCAAAGTATATTTTTTGCCACAATTTAATTAAGATTATGGAAAATGCAGCACACTTTGTTGAAGCGTCAGTAAGCTTTGTGCATCCCATTTGGCTTGCCTTACCTTTACAAACAGCTTTATGAAAGACCACCCAGGAAAATATCTCATTTAAAGACATTCAGTCGTGGGCTTTCATGGGGAATGGATCATAATTTGCTGACACCAGACTTTGTGAAAAGCACTGGAAATACCTGTAATAGAGCTACATTTCTAGAGCACAGCAAAACAAGCTGTCCCACCACAAACATTCTTCGTCCTGCTTCGGGCATTCTCGGACCAGGAAAAGTGAGATAAAGACTTTGCCATATGGGGAAAGGCCGAAATATACACAGCATTACATAAGGTCTGTTGGTCATAAAACTCACAGCGATGGACAACACCTGTTACTGGGTAAGCACCCTTGGTGTCAAATTCCCCATGAAAACCCACGACCTAGTGTCTTTATGAGAGAGAGAGAGAGAGGGAGAATATATATATATATATATATACTTCACATGTTCACTGAACACATCTAAAAGTAGGTGACAACAGACCTCTTACGGCGTTAATAGCTCACGAAGTATACATGTGTGTATATATATATATATATATATTTCAACAATAATGCTTAATGAGATATAATATCTCAATAGCTGTGAAAAGAGGAAGGTGAAATTGTAAACATGGTAAAGATACAACATGCAGCATGTGGAAAGAACATTAAACCTATAAGTCTTTGTATACTACGTCTTTATACACTCTTAGAAAATAATGGTGCTGATTAGAACCTTTTCTTTTCCCACATTTGGAACCTTGAAGGATTCTGCAGAGAACCAATAAGGGTTCTGTGAAGGGTTCTAAAGGGGTCTTCAGAACCATTATTGGTTTTAACTGCTACATGGAACCTTTTAGAGTTCTTGAAAATACAAAGAACCCTTTATAGAACCCCTTTTCTGCAGAGTTCTAAATACGCGACAAAACAGGGTTCTAACTGGTACATTTTTCAAAGCGTGTAAGGTGTTAACCCATTCGTGACAGGAATTATTTAAAGCCTAATTTGATCAGCTTTTATTCTTCAAATTGACAACACCAACATTTTTATTTTATTGCTACATTTTTCTTATAAAACGGCATGTATCTGAAATGAATATAAATTGACAGAAATTATGATGAGAAGTCAAAAAGTTGCCAATTTGCAGGGGAAAACGGTGATTTTAAACTTTCTATCACATTGCCAATTTACGGATTTTAATGCTTATTTTCCTTTAAAAGATTTTCAGCATCAAACAACGAATATTGACGCAACCAAAATGGGCACAGTTTGTGTATTTTTTTTTGCCCTTTCTGCTCATGTATTTGGTATAATTTTTAGGGCTCTGCATCAAAAGTTATTAGGTCAACCACAAACTGTGGACCTCTGTCACGAATGGGTTAATAGCTTCCGAACTATTTATCGACAATATTATTGTTCTTAATGTGATATTGTAAAAAAAAGAAGGAGAAAAGAAAATAGAATTGTAAAGATGAAACATGCAATTTGTGAAAGAAATAAGATAAAGCCTACGATTTTAAAGACTAGCTAACAATGGTAGAAATACTATTTCAACGAAAACAGGATTAAAGAAAAAAATACATTGCCAACTTTAGAAAACATTGGCAAAGTTGCAGCTTCTCCCAATTTGTGAGAATTTCATGTTGTTAATGAACATTTTGACTCAGGTTTACTGTAAACATCCGTTTGCATAAAATTTGAATAAGTTGCCTACCAATTACTATCGATCCACCTGTGTCGGTTGGTCTAGCATCCGTGGGTTGAATTGTCACTAGATAATGCAAGGAAACGATAGTAACGACATTTAACAGTTAAAGAAAGGTTTACTTCAAAGTTCACAGTATGTTTTCTACAATTCTGTAAAAACAATTCATAAAATACATATTTGAAACAAAACATCCAAATTAGCGTTCAAAGACCATCAAAATATGATGAACAGCACCCCCCCCCCCTCCCCATCTCAAAAAAAAAAAAAAAAAAAAAAAAAGAAAAGAAAAGAAAGAGAAAGAGAAAAAAAAAAATCGAAGACAAAACAGATACGAGAAAACAATACATTCGCAAAATATATGATGGGGTCAAAAGAAGTTAGTCAAAAATCAGTCCTTATCTTCGAGACAAGGAAGGCGACGTACCCAATAATTATTTCTTTTTTTCTGAAAGTGATTTGTTTAAAATTGAAATAAGGATGTTTATTTGTTGTAGTCGATCATTCATTTGAATCTTTATCCCCGTCTCAATCGCTCGTAAAATGACGCTTGCCAAGAAAGCTTCGCAGGATTCGAAGTGGATATGGTGCACTTAGTGTGTTGAACGCACTGATCTCTACCCTAGTGGAGAGATCAGTGGTTGAACGGCAATTGAATCCAGTTACCGGGGAAATAATAATTACATTCCAGAACAATAATCATAATTGTTATTATCATTGTCATTATTATTTCAATATTGTCATTATTATTATTCATTTCAAATAAAAATGATGTTGAAACCATGATAAAACTCACCCGTCGGCAAGGTCTTATGTCCTGTGGTTCAAAGAAATGGGAAGAAAGTATGGGGTTGAAAAATATTGAAATTAAAATAATCCTTTTTATAATTAGGATGCTACAACACATTTTTAGTTAGGCAATCTTGATATGCAATGAATTATATATGAAATGAATTATTTGAAGCCTTATTTGATCGTTTTCCGTCTTGAAATTGCTAACACCTTACTTCTTTTTCTGTTGCTACTTGTGGTAATAAATATGAATTGATGGAAAGTTTGTTGAGAAGTTAAAAACTTGCCAATTTGCTAGGATAAGCACTGATAATGAACTTTTCATTGCGTTGATTAGTGCTTATTTTTCAGCATCAAACAAGAATCCTGATGCTTTACCAAAATGGGCAAAGCATGTTCATTTTTTGATTTGTGTTTTGGGGGTTTTTTTTGCTCTTTTTCCAAATCACAAATGGTAGACCCTCGGTCAGAAATAGGTTAAAAAGAAAAGAATGGAAAATGAATAGATATAACAGCAATTTTCATTAATCATGTTAACTTTATCATATTCATGAAGCCTCGTGAAAAGGCATTTGTGCTGTGAAGTGTAAAAAAAAAAAGATTAATCTTTACCCATCAGCATTCATTGAAAGGTAAGATATGATGGCTTTTTCCTAATCATTTGACTGTTTATATTCTTATAATGTCTTTACATCATTCCTATGTTTTTATAACTATTGTATACTATTATTGGATTAGTAATGATGATGATGATAATAATAATAATAATAATAATAATAATAATAATAATAATAATAACAATAATAATAATATGCAACATTTATATAGCGCTTAATACAAATGTTTCTAAGCGCTGCATATCATTAGCACGGCTTTAGCACGGCTACCCTGATCAGGCGCTCGAGCATTCAAGGAATTTCTTCCTACCGGGTACCCATTTACTACACCTGGGTGGAGAGTGACAATGTAGCTAAACGTCTTGCCAAAGGACGCGGGTGTTGCGGTCGGATTAACCATTTGTTCTATACTTTATTTATACTATCCTCCAAAGCCTGCATGAACAGTATTTCAGTTAGAATCGTGGTGGACTCCATTTGGTCTCATGCAATCATTTCCCAACACCCAACTTAACTATCTCCCCCCCCCCCCCCCCCCCCCCATCTATTCTGAATCTGTTGATGTGCGACCCATTCTCTTATCAGTTTATTATTGCTTTGAGAAGTTTATATTTTCTTAATTTTCGTCTTGTATATTGTCCTGGTTTACAGGCAGTAGCCCAGGCTCGATGTTTTTACATACTGGTATTCGGAAATAATTTTTCAATGATTCTTTACATTGAAGTATCTGATTATGAAAAAAGCTTTATTAGTGATATGGAATAAATTGAATTATCAAGAAATTCGAAAAATACTTAGGTCGGAATAAAAACATTTAATAGTCGACAATAATTGATTATTAAAATACGCACCTACTGAGAAGTAGATGATCATGAAAAGAATCGCGATGAAAATGATGATCATACCGGATGCGATCAGAATCACAACAGTCCTATTCGCCTTGGAACGCGTCTTTGAGACTACATAATCCACCATGTCATTCCCCCTTGACCTGACCCTTGACCCAACCCTTGACCTCCAGCTTCTCTGGTCGGTGGATTTAGTGGCCGCTTTCCTCTTTTCAGCGGCGATGTCGTCTTCGTCGTCATAACCGGGAACAGGCGGTAGCAAATCCTTCGGGGAGCGATAGTCGCCGCCGCCTTTGCGGTCACGCCGCTCGGGCTCGTCGTAGCGAGAAGCGGTCATGTCTTGGGAGGGAACAGCTGGCAGGGCATCCGCTTGTTTCCGTTTGTTTATCGGGGGAGCGTTTTGGCTCCCTGAGGCATATCGGAGTTTTGAAGCCTCGCGAGCAGCCGCGGCGTCGAATTCGTAGGCGGGTGGGTCCGGACAGGCCTCGGACTTCTGCCGGTTGATGTGATTGACAGAGCGGTTAGGGAGTGGCGGTGGATCGGAGATGGGTAAATCAGGGAGTGGTGGAACTTCATGATGAAAAGATGGTGGCGCAGGGACATCTTCTTCTGGTTGGAATGTTGGATTGTCATGTTGTTCTCCCTTATGCTGTTCCTCCTCATGTTGAAAAGAAGGACCCAAGTTCTCCTCTTCGTCTTCTGCTTGGTGATACTGATTGTCCTGTAAAAGTCATCAATAATAATAGAATCTCTCGTCAGACCTGCAAATACTGTTTTCTGTCCCTGTTCATTATCTTTTAGAGATAGGGATTCGAAGAAAAAGTTAAAAACAGAAAGGGGAAGAGAGAGAGAGAGAGAGAGAGAAAGAAAGACAGACAGACAGACAGCCATACTATTACCATGATTACAAAGTTTTGTGTATCATAGGCTAGGTGGCGTAAAGAGTGATGCGAGATGGCGAGAGGAACCTTGGGGCTAAACATGACAGATACATACTAGTTAGGCTGAAAATTTCGTCAATGATTCTGATTGTCTCTGTAACTTTATTAGTCAAGTCATTTGGGCTTGAAGATCTAGGTGACTGTTTCGAGATGGGCTGGACCTCTTATGCCCATGTGAAACCTTTTCAGTAATTAGTACTTACTTTGTAATTCAAACACTTACTGTCTGTTCTCTCTTAAGATTGTGTCTGATATCTGGATTTCTCTCTGGACCATCTGCGACATTTCCAAGGTCGTGTTCTTCATATTTTCGCACCATCTCTTTGACATCAACGTCGATCTCTTCGTCGAGAACGTATCTCGGACCATTCTTCACATCGTGATCGTCATGGGGAGGGGCGGACGCGGGGTCTTCGTGGACCAACCTGGGCCCAAGATCACCGGCTTGTAGTACTTGGCTAGGAACGTTCCAGTCCTGGTAGTCATTCTGTGGTAATAATGGCATGTCAGAACGCTGTCACATTTATGGTAATGTTTTGGCTACTTTATAATTTGATAAAACTTGACTGCTACCCATTGGACAGATTAAGGACAGCATCAGGGGCGGGCCAGTGTATCTTTTTTTTTTGGGGGGGGGGGCAAAATGACCCATAGGTGAATTTATTGACGTTTTAGATGAACAAATAGGGGTATTAAGCCCCAGACTCTCTTTCCCCATCCTCTTCTGTCCTCTTCCTCCTATTTTTTTCTCCTTTTTCTCCTCTTTTGTATCACTTGAAAAATCATGGGGGGGGGGGGGGGGGGTATTCACCCCCTGCCCCCCTCCTTGTAGCGTCGCCCCTGGACAGTATCACCATGCCTAACCATGGTGCACTAACACATTGATGGTTTCCAACCCTGCAGCTTTCGGTTACATGTGGAGATATCGTGGTATCAGTCAGGTTCATTCACTTGACTCTCCATCGAACGGCCGAGCCAAAAACATTTATCCACGTTTGCCACTCTCCACCCAGGTGTATAATGGAGACCCGATACGCTTGAGCGCAACGCCGGGTTATAACCACTCTGGTAATAATGCTGGAGCGCCATGAGCCTTGACGAGGTGACCCAGAGCGCTTCATAAGAAGCCACACTATTATTAGCGTTGTTATCATAATCGTTATTGTTATTATTGTTATCATCATTTATTTTTTATTATTATTATAATTATTATTATCATTATCATTATTATCATTAAAACCATTATGATCATATTATTAACCATACCAGACATCTGAGCTGCGGTTTTCCAAAATTGTATTCCCCTCGTCTTTGACGCAAAGGGGGCAAAGATGGTACAGGGAAATGTAACTGTTTACCCTCTTTCACGAAAGCCTGGGGATTTAATTCGTTTTATATAGAAATTCGGTCATCTTTTTCTTTTAATGAGCACTCCTATAATCATAGCATCATTTTGATATTTCTAACATGTCTAATGCGACACTTTTAACTTCTGATATGATTTTAAAATTATTTTTTAGAAATCCCATTTTGTCAACACAACACTTATTGCATTATACTCTATGTCATAACAATTTTTATTACCAATACCTCACTAGATCTTTTCACACCAGTTGTCTACTAATGATATAACGCAAAACCAGTGTGCAGTCGTATTACTTCTATTAAATGTCAGAAATAATGTGAACCTCAGAGATCTATATATCGCATTTAGTGTTTACATTACGTCTTGTCTCATGAACGACATACCTTCTTTGCTTTGGGCATCCCAAGTTTCCTTCTTCGGTTGTGATCTATGAAAGATATGATTGGAAAAGTCAAGCCTAATCCACAGAAATCTCTTCCTCCGTCACACTCAAATCAGTGAAATATTCCATAAAACGAATCGGCAATAATGATAAGAGAATGCACAAAATTATAATCATAACGTCAGTGTCCTGTTGTTCCCCAAATTTGTCCTTTGGGTTTTATTTCCTTGTGCGACGTCATAATAGGTTATTCGTAAACCCATGATCGGGTGCTATTGTACCCGATCACCTTGTTACGTAATATCTCTATTCACCCGGTTCATCCAGTTTTTAACCTTTCACATTATTTTGCTATTCGGTCCGTCTCTCGTTAAATAAAGAGAGAAAGAAAAGTGCAGTTATCAAAATTTCAATAGAAAATATTCGTCATTAGTAGGACCTTTTAACTTTTAAGCGAAGCGATGTAGCAAAAGTATACAATTCAGCCTTGCCACCACAAAGTTTGAATAGAATATAACAGCTCCAGTTGACTAGTAAATTCGTAGTCATCGTAATTGATGAGGTTTATCGTAGATGTTTACAGGTGTCTAGGATAATTTATTCGATGAAATGCAAATAAAACAGATCGCGGCAGTATTCATCATTTTTGCCTAAGTTTCAAGTTGCCAGAACATTTAAAAATTATTGGAGCATAATTATGAGAGCTGAAAATATATTGATTCAGTTTCAGTTTAACATGCTATCAGCTATCAAGCTGTTTTTCAGCATGTCCGTATTCATCACTTTGTAAAATGTCAGAATTATAAACCCAGGGCACCAGTTCTTATCAAGTACATCATTTTGTTTACTTTATTTCTAAAGTACATAAGACATGCAATTATTTTTTTTTTCTTTCACCCTTAACAGGTGCATTTATTTTCAGCAAAAATCTCACATTCGGTTACAAAGCCATATAACATGTATAACATTCTACAGATACAGTTTCAACGTTTCAGGCAAATTGTACATTTTGCGTTTTCCTTTTTCACAAGGGCATTATTGTTATCGATTCGTATTTTAAGTTCCTTCAAAAAAGTAAACCACAGTCTTTTCTTCCTTTCATCTGTTCCCTTTTCGTTCCTCAAAGGCAATAGACATAATATCATCAATACTTTTTTCTTGATAATTTTTCAACAAAGTATTAATGTCAAAGCAAAGTTCGACGTTATAAACATTCTTAACCATCATGAATAGATTATGCCCCCCCCCCCCCCCAAAAAAAAAAAGAAGAAGAAAAAAGGAATGCTCATTTTGCATTTCAACAAAACATGGAATAGGTCTTCTGTGCAGTTAGAGGCTTCACACTTATCAGAATTGCTAAGTTGCCATAAAAACAACATCCTTCTAGTATATAGGAATCAAATTATACAGCATTATGAAATTAAATCTGTTTCAATTTGTTTTCTTGCATTTATGCCTATGTGTTGTACGCTATGATTTTTACTTTTAAAGAAGATAAATAAGATAGCAATGTTATTTTTTTCTCAAGAATAGAGAGCAATGACTTGGGGGAGAAAAATCACTGAACAAAACTGAACAAGGAAATAGATGCGACTATAATGTATTCACTC
>JAPZVO010000024.1:812904-848058 GCA_029962745.1 Echinometra lucunter | reverse complement strand
CACACGAGTGAATACATTATAGTCGCATCTATTTCCTTGTTCAGTTTTGTTCAGTGATTTTTCTCTCCCAAGTCATTGCTCTCTATTCTTGAAAAAAATAACAGTGCTATCTTATTTATCTTCTTTAAAAAATAAAAATCATAGCGTACAACACATAGGCATAATTGCAAGAAAACAAATTGAAACAGTCTTAATTTCAAAATGCTGTATAACTTGATTCCTACTAGAAGGACGTTGTTTTTATGGCAACTTAGCAATTCTGATAAGTGTGAAGCCTGTAACTGCACAGAAGACCTATTTCATGTTTTGTTGAAATGCAAAATGAACATTCCTCAAAAAGTATTGATGCTATTATGTCTATTGCCTTTGAGGAACGAAAAGGGAACAGATGAAAGGAAGAAAAGACTGTGGTTTACTTTTTTGAAGGAACTTAAAATACGAATCGATAACAATAATGCCCTTGTGAAAAAGGGAAAACGAAAAATGTACAATTTGCCTGAAACGTTGAAACTGTATCTGTAGAATGTTATATGGCTTTGTAACCGAAGGTGAGATTTTTTGCTGA
This sequence comes from Echinometra lucunter, assembly GCA_029962745.1. Lineage (NCBI taxonomy): Eukaryota > Metazoa > Echinodermata > Echinoidea > Camarodonta > Echinometridae > Echinometra > Echinometra lucunter. Next base: position 847,493 of record JAPZVO010000024.1, on the reverse strand, counting down.
AAATAAATGCACCTGTTAAGGGTGAAAGAAAAAAAAATGCATGTCTTATGCACTTTAGAAATAAAGTAAACAAAAAGATGTACTTGATAAGAACAGGTGCCCTGGGTTTACAATTCTGACATTTTACAAAGTGATGAATACGGACATGCTGAAAAACAGCTTGATAGCTGATAGCATGTTAAACTGAAATTGAATCAATATGTTTTCAGCTCTCATAATTATGCTCCAATATTTTTTAAATGTTCTGGCAACTTGCACTCAGGCAAAAATGATGAATACAGCCGCGATCTGTTTTATTTGCATTTCATCGAATAAATTATCCTAGACACCTGTAAACATCAACGATAAACCTCATCAATTATGATGACTACGAATTTACTAGTCAACTGGAGCTGTTCAAGCTGTTCTATTCAAACTTTTTGGTGGCAAGGCTGAATTGTATACTTTTGCTACATCGCTTCGCTTAATAGTTAAGAGGTCCTACTAATGACGAATATTTTCTATTGAGATTTGGATAAATGCACTTTTCTTTTTCTCTTTATCTAACAACAAGAGACGGACCGAATAGCAAAATAATGTGAAAGGTTAAAAACTGGATGAACCGGGTGAATAGAGATATTACGTAACAAGGTGATCGGGTACAATAGCACCCTATCATGGGTTTATGAATAACCTATGTGACGTCGCACAAGGAAATAAAACCCAAAGGACAAAATTGGGAAACAACAGGACACTGACGTTATGATTATAATTTGTGCATTTTCTTATCGTTATTGCCGATTCGTTTTATGGAATATTTCATTGATTTAAGTGTGACGAAGGAAGAGATTTCTGTGGATTAGGCTTGACTTTTCCAATCATATCTTTCATAGATCACAACCGAAGAAGGAAACTTGGGATGCCCAAAGCAAAGAAGGTATGTCGTTCATGAGACAAGACGTAATGTAAACACTAACTGCGATATATAGATCTCTGAGGTTCACATTATTTCTGGCATTTGATAGAAGTAATCCGACTGCACATTGGTTTTGCGTTATATCATTAGTAGACGATTGGTGTGAAAAGATCTAGTGAGGCAGTGGTAGTGAAAAATGGTTATGACATAGAGTATAATGCAATAAGTGTGTTGACTAGTGCTGATAAAATGGGATTTTCTAAAAAAAAACCAAAAAACTTTAAAATCATATCAGAAGTTAAAAGGGTCGCATTAGACATGTTAGAAATATCAAAATGATGCTTTGATTATAGGAGTGCTCATTAAAAGAAAAAGATGACAGAATTTCTATGTAAAACGAATTAAATCCATAGGCTTTCGTGAAAGAGGGTGATAAAATAAACAGTTACATTTCCCTGTAATGAATATCATCTTTGCCCCGTTTGCATCAAAGACGAGGGGAATACAATTTTGTAAAACCGCAGCTCAGATTTCTGATATGGTTAATAATATGATCATAATGATTTTAATTATAATAATAACATTAACTCACTGATAATAATACTGATCATAATAATAATGATGATAATAATAATAATAATAATAATAATAATAATGATAATAATAATGATAATAATAATGATAATAATGATAATAATAATAGTGTGGCTTCTTATGAAGCGCTCTGGGTCACCTCGTCAAGGCACATGGCGCTCCAGCATTATATACCCGGCGTTGCGCTCAAGCATAATCGGGTCTCCATTATACACCTGGCTGGAGAGTGGCAAACGTGGATAAATGTTTTTGCCTCGGCCGTTTGATCGAGAGTCAAGTGAATGAACCTGACTGATACCACGATGCCTCCACATGTAACCGAAAGCTGCAGGGTTGGAAACCATCAATGTGTTAGTACACCATGGTTAGGCATTGTGATACTGTCTTGGGGCGACGCTACAGGGGGGGGGGGGCAGGGGTGAGTGCCCCCTATGATTTTTCAAGTGATAAAAAAGAGGAGAAAAGGGAGAAAAATAGGAGGAAGAAGACAGAAGAGGATTGGGAAAGAGAGGTCTGGGCTTAATACCCCTATTTGTTCATTTAAAACGTCAACTAATTCACCTATGGGTCATTTTGCCCCCCCCCCCCTCCATCAAAATACCCTGGCCCCGCCCCTGATACTGTCCTTAATCTGTCCCCTGGGTAGCAGTCAAGTTTTATCAAATTATAAAGTAGCCAAAACAATACCATCAATATGACAGCACTCTGACATGCCATTATTACCACAGAATGACTACCAGGACTGGAACGTTCCTAGCCAAGTACTACAAGCCGGTGATCTTGGGCCCAGGTTGGTCCACGAAGACCCCGCGTCCGCCCCTCCCCATGACGATCACGATGTGAAGAATGGTCCCAGATACGTTCTCGACGAAGAGATCGACGTTGATGTCAAAGAGATGGTGCGAAAATATGAAGAACACGACCTTGGAAATGTTGCAGATGGTCCAGAGAGAAATCCAAATATCAGACCCAATCTTAAGAGAGAACAGACAGTAAGTGTTTGAATTACAAAGTAAGTACTAATTACTGAAAAGGTTTCACATGGGCATAAGAGGTCCAGCCCATCTCGAAACAATCACCTAGATCTTCAAGCCCAAATGACTTGACTATTAAAGTTACAGAGACAATCAGAATCACTGACGAAATTTTCAGTCTAACTAGTATGTATCTGTCATGTTTAGCCCCAAGGTTCCTCTCGCCATCTCGCATCACTCTTTACGCCACCTAGCCTATGATGCACAAACTTTGTAATCATTGTAATAGTATGGCTGTATGTCTGTCTGTATGTCTGTCTGTCTGTCTCTCTGTCTCTCTCTCTCTCTCTCTCTCTCTCTTCCCCTTTCTGTTTTTAACTTTTTCTTCGAATCCCTATCTCTAAAAGATAATGTACAGGGACAGAAAACAGTATTTTCAGGTCTGACGAGAGAACCTATTATTATTGATGACTTTTACAGGACAATCAGTATCACCAAGCAGAAGACGAAGAGGAGAACTTGGGTCCTTCTTTTCAACATGAGGAGGAACAGAATAATGGAGAACAACATGACAATCCAACATTCCAACCAGAAGAAGATGTCCCTGCGCCACCATCTTTTCATCATGAAGTTCCATCACTCCCTGATTTACCCATCTCCGATCCACCGCCACTCCCTAACCGCTCTGTCAATCGCATCAACCGGCAAAAGTCCGAGGCCTGTCCGGACCCACCCGCCTACGAATTCGACGCCGCGGCTGCTCGCGAGGCTTCAAATCTCCGATATGCCTCAGGGAGCCAAAACGCTCCCCCGATAAACCAACGGAAACAAGCGGATGCCCTGCCAGCTGTTCCCTCCCAAGACATAACCGCTTCTCGCTACGACGAGCCCGAGCGGCGTGACCGCAAAGGCGGCGGCGACTATCGCTCCCCGAAGGATTTGCTACCGCCTGTTCCCGGTTACGAAGACGACATCGCCGCTGAAAAGAGGAAAGCGGCCACTAAATCCACCGACCAGAGAAACTGGAGGTCAAGGGTTGGGTCAAGGGTCAGGTCAAGGGGGAATGACATGGTGGATTATGTTGTCTCAAAGACGCGGTCGAAGGCGAATAGGACTGTTGTGATTCTGATCGCATCCGGTATGATCGTCATTTTCATCGCGATTCTGTTCATGATCATCTACTTCTCAGTAGGTGCGTATTTTCATAATCAATAATTGTCGACGATTTAATTTTTTTTATTCCGACCTAAGTATTTTTCGAATTTCTTAATAATTTAATTTATTCCATATCACTAATAAAGCTTTTTTTATAATCAGATACTTCATTCATTGAAAAATTACTTCCGAAAACAAGTATTTAAAAACATCGAGACTGGGCTACTGCCTGTAAACCAGGACAATATACAAGACAAAAATTAAGAAAATATAAACTTCTCAAAGCAATAATAAACTGACAAGAGAATGGGTCGCACATCAACAGATTCAGAATAGAGGGGGGGGGGGGGGGAATAGTTAAGTTGGGTGTTGGGAAATGATTGCATGAGACCAAATGGAATCCACCATGATTCTAACTGAAATACTGTTCATGCAGGCTTTGGAGGACAGTATATCAAAGTAGTGAAAGTATAGAACAAATAGTTAATTAAATAATAGTATACAATAGTTATAGAATACAAACATAGGAATGATGTAAAGACATTATAAGAATATAAACAGTCAAATGATTAGGGGGGAAAAGCCATCATATCTTACCTTTCAATTAATGCTGATGGGTAAAGATTAATCTTTTTTTTTTTACACTTCACAGCGCAAATGCCTTTTCACGAGGCTTCATAAACATGATAAAGTTAACATGGTTAATGAAAATTGCTGTTATATCTATTTATTTTCCATTCTTTTCTGTTTAACCTATGTCTGACCGAGGGTCTACCATTTGTGATTTGGAAAAAAAAAGCAAAACAAAAAAAAAACAACAAAAACAAAAAATGAACACGCTTTGCCCATTTTGGTAAAGCATCAGGATTCTTGTTTGATGCCGAAAAGAGCACTAAATAACGCAATGAAAAGTTCATTATCAGTGCTTATCCTAGCAAATTGGCAAGTTTTTAACTTCTCAACAAACTTTCCATCAATTCATATTTATTACCACATGTAGCAACAGAAAAAGAAGTAAGGTGTTAGCAATTTCAAGACGGAAAACGATCAAATAAGGCTTCAAATAATTCATTTCATGATAGGATTAATCTATGCATATCAAGATTGCCTAACATTATGTTGTAGCATCCTAACATAATTATACAAAGGATTATTTTAATTTCAATATTTTTCAACCCCTTACTTTCTTCCCATTTCTTTGAACCACAGGACATAGGACCTTGCCGACGGGTGAGTTTTATCATGGTTTCAACATCATTTTTATTTGAAATGAATAATAATAATGATAATATTGAAATAATAATGACAATGATAATAACAATTATGATTATTGTTCTGGAATGTAATTAATATTTCCCCGGTAACTGGATTCAATTGCCGTTCAACCACTGATCTCTACACTAGCGTAGAGATCAGAGCGTTCAACACACTAAGTGCATCATATTCACTTCGAATCCTGCGAAGCTTTCTTGGCAAGCGTCATTTTACAAGCGATTGAGACGGGGATAAAGATTCAAATGAATGATCGACTAAAACAAATAAACATCCTTATTTCAATTTTAAACAAATCACTTTCAGAAAAAAAAAAGAAATACTTATTGGGTACGTCGCCTTCCTTGTCTCTAAGATAGGGACTGATTTTTGACTGACTTCTTTTGATCCCACCGTATATTTTACGAATGTATTGTTTTCTCGTATCTGTTTTGTCTTCGATTTTCTTTCTTTCTCTTTCTCTTTCTTTTCTTTTTCTTTTTTTTTTTTTTTTTTTTTTTGAGATGGGGGGGGGGGTGCCGTTCATCATATTTTGATGGTCTTTGAACGCTAATTTGGATGTTTTGGTTTGAATATGTATTTTATGAATTGTTTTTACAGAATTGTGGAAAGCATACTGTGAACTTTGAAGTAAACCTTTCTGTAACTGTTAAATACTTACAATGTCGTTACTATCGTTTCCTTGCATTATCTAGTGACAATTCAACCCACGGATGCTAGACCAACCGACACAGGTGGATCGATAGTAATTGGTAGGCAACTTATTCAAATTTTATGCAAACCGATGTTTACAGTAAACCTGAGTCAAATTGTTCATTAACAACATGAAATTCTCACAGATTGGGAGAAGTGGAAACTTTGCCAATGTTTCTAAAGTTGTCAATGTAATTTTTTCTTTAATCCTGTTTTCGTTGAAATAGTATTTCTACCATTGTTAGCTAGTCTTTAAAATCGTAGGCTTTATCTTATTTCTTTCACAAATTGCATGTTTCATCTTTACAATTCTATTTTCTTTTCTTCTTCTTTTTTTTTTTACAATATCACATTAAGAACAACAATATTGTCGATAAATAGTTCAGAAGCTAACCCATTCGTGACAGAGGTCCACATTTTGTGGTTTGACCTAATAACTTTTGATGCAGAGCCCTAAAAATTATACCAAATACATGAGCAGAAAGGGCAAAAAAAAAAAAAAAAAAACTAAACTACACAAACTGTGCCCATTTTGGTTGCGTCAATATTCGTTGTTTGATGCTGAAAATCTTTTAAAGGAAAATAAGCATTAAAATCCGTAAATTGGCAATGTGATAGAAAGTTTAAAATCACCGTTTTCCCCTGCAAATTGGCAACTTTTTGACTTCTCATCATAATTTCTGTCAATTTATATTCATTTCAGATACATGCCGTTTTATAAGAAAAATGTAGCAATAAAATAAAAATATTGGTGTTGTCAATTTGAAGAATAAAAGCTGATCAAATTAGGCTTTAAATAATTCCTGTCACGAATGGGTTAACACCTTACACGCTTTGAAAAATGTACCAGTTAGAACCATGTTTTGTCGCGTATTTAGAACTCTGCAGAAAAGGGGTTCTATAAAGGGTTCTTTGTATTTTCAAGAACTCTAAAAGGTTCCATGTAGCAGTTAAAACCAATAATGGTTCTGAAGACCCCTTTAGAACCCTTCACAGAACCCTTAATGGTTCTCTGCAGAATCCTTCAAGGTTCCAAATGTGGGAAAAGAAATGGTTCTAATCAGCACCTTTATTTTCTGAGAGTGTATAAAGACGTAGTATAGACCAATTTCACAACGCAAGAGGGCAGCAGACTGTTCGACACAGTTCGACATACTGCGGTGGGCGCTCCAACTTTTATAGTACACAAGTCAATAGCGCGTTATGTACATTCGTTCGATTTTTTGTCTATTTTGACCAGTATATGCAGATTTGTTTTAATATTTGCAATGAGAAATTATCAAGGAAGTTCAGGTCGCAGCTGTGCGGTGCTCAAATGCCACAAGGATTAGAGAAAGTTTAAAAATTGGAAGCTAACTGAGTGCGAAATTCACTCGCTTTTGACTCATGAAGCCTGTTTGTGTGAAAAGCCGTACTCCCTACACAGGTTTCCGTAAGCAATGTGAAGGAATTCGTCGCCAGTGGGTAAAAACATCAACAGAAGGGACTTTTAAGTCAAGAAACATTATCATTATGTACTTTGGCGTAAAATTTAATGAGTGAAAACTTGACTTTGTAAACAGGGTAAGATTTAGGGCTCCCGTTTACAACGGCTTCTATGCTGCAATCGAACTTTTACTGACAAAACTAAGTTGAAAAACCATCGAAATTACAAAAATACATCATACCTTCATCCATCAGATATGACCATTGTCTTACCTCATCTACCCACGTATCCATGCTTTATTTTATTGATCTAGAATAAATTAAATGGAACAATATCGGGACATATCTCATATCTTACATTCATTTTGTACACAGAGCCAATCGCGGTCAGCGCGCTTGCCCACAGCAGCAATGGCGTCGCCGATAGAGGGCCAAATACATAAACCGGCCGTGAAATTGGTCTATACAAAGACTTATAGGTTTAATGTTCTTTCCATAGGCTGCATGTTGTATCTTTACCATGTTTACAATTTCACCTTCTTCTTTTCACAGTTATTGAGATATTATAACTCATTAAGCATTATTGTTGAAATATATATATATATATATACATTTCGGGAACTATTAACGCCGTAAGAGGTCTGTTGTCACCTACTTTTAGATGTGTTCAGTGAACATAATGAAGTATATATATATATATATGTATATATACATATATATATATATATATATATATATATATATATATATATATATATATTCTCCCTCTCTCTCTTTCTCTCTCTCTCTCTCTTAAAGACGCTAGGCCGTGGGTTTTCATGGGGAATTTGACACCATGGGTGCGTACCCAGTAACAGGTGTTGTCCATCGCTGTGAGTTTTATGACCAACAGACCTTATGTAATGCTGTGTATATTTAAGCCTTTCCCCATATGACAAAGTCCTTATCTCACTTTTCCTGGTCCGAGCATGCCCGAAGCCGGACGAAGAATATTTGTGGTGGGACAGCTTGTTTTGCTGTGCTCTAGAAATGTAGCTCTATTACAGGTATTTCCAGTGCTTTTCACAAAGTCTGGTGTCAGCAAATTGTGATCCATTCCCCATGAAAGCCCACGACTGAATGTCTTTAAATAAGATATTTTCCTGGGTGGTCTTTCATAAAGCTGTTTGTAAAGGTAAGGCAAGCCAAATGGGATGCCCAAAGCTTACTGACGCTTCAACAAAGTGTGCTGCACTTTCCATAATCTTAATTAAATTGTGGTAAAAAATATCCTTTGCAATAAAACTGTTTGTAAACATTAGTAATGTTAATCTATGTCTGCATATTTCACCTTTAGCTGATGCGATTTATAATGATTGAGAATCCCATTTGGTCTACCATATTCCAATTGTTCGTAGAGTCGTTCGTAACTTTACGAACAGCTTTATGAAACATCCCAGCAACTACACTGTTGGTTATAATGATAATTATTTAAAGACTTATTGATTAAAGAAGAAATAACAGATCTGACTCTTATCCATCACTTCTTTCCCTTTCCTTTCAGTTGGAGTCAATCTGGATGCTACAGTACGGTTGTCTAATCGAGCTTTCATCCCCCAGTATAACAACGATCTGTCTCCTCAGTACCGATCACTAGCAGACAATTTCACAAACACGGTAAAATACTAGTATTGCATCTTTATGTTGTTGTTGTTATTTTTTCCAAATGTTAAAGTTTGTTTTACGATGCCCCAAACTTTGTTGCTGTTGCTGTTGTTGTTTTTTAATTGGGTTTTTACAGATGTGTATAAGTCAGATGTGATTATTTACGTTGACCGACCTTTTATGTCACAATCCGAAAGACGTGACTCGAACTCGAATCTGGATCCTATGAGTCTGAATCAGTTTATAACTTCCACTATTGGCTGGATTCACTGGCGTAAATCCCGGGGGATGGGGGAGATATATCCCCCCCCCCCACTTTTTCGAGGGGGGGGGGGGAGGGTGGCGTGTACAAATATCCTCCTCATTTTAAGGAAAATCATATCGTATAATTAATTAGTTGGCGAAATTTTTCATTAAAATGTCATAAACGACGGTCATATAGTGGAACTTTCATTTGAAATGGTCTTAACAACCAAAAAGGTGGGGGTTTTTTTTTGCTCGCTCGCTTAATAAAAGAATTAAATGTTAGTGGGGGTCTGCGGGGCTGAGTAAGGGTGTGTGTGTATATACTTAAGTGTGAGTTCACGCAAGAAATTTCGGTAAAAAAGTAGATCGTCCCCCCCCCCTCCTCAAAACGGATTTGCACCGGTATCGAATCGTTTTGCGTGGGCGCGGGTGTGTGTGTGTTCCAAATTAATTTTGTATTTGTAACTTTGTGTATTCACACAAAGCCTTTATAGGACAATGGTGATACATCATGTACATGTAGTTGGCAGACGCCAAGTTTAGAAACTCATGACTACATTATTGCTTGATATACGTTTATGAAGTTTTACATACTCACCACGCTTACTTCATTTATATTTGTTTATTAATTAATCTATCCAAATATTTACATATTTATTCATTTAATTCATTTCTTCATCTATTTGTTATTCATTCATTCATTCATTCATTCATTCAACCATTCATTCAAATAATAAATCAGGTGTCGGGCCATTTTTACGTCTTCGTCCAATGAGATTCATGAACCTGAAAATGCAAACATCAGAAATGTTGAAAGGAAGTGAATCCAGTATTAACCCCTCCCCCCCCCCCAAAAAAATGACTTTAATGATATCATTTCCACATGATATCTAAATTGATGATCTTTCAGTCTTTCACTTCTTTTTTTTTCAAGATGGATTCTGTTTTCTATGGAAGCGATCTCAGTGATGTTTATAATGGCACCCAAGTCAATGGATTTAGGTAGGTGTCAGAAAAAAAATCTGTACTTCCTGATATAGCGAATTCGCAAAGATTTTTTATCGCAGCGCTTCGAGGGAAAAGAAGAAGGAAAGAAGAGAAAGAAGAAGCAAAATATGGAGAGAGGAGATAGAAAAGAGAAAGAAGAAGAACAGGAAGAATATAGGGAAGATGAAAAAGAAGATGAAGAAAGAAGTAAAGAATGATCTGAAAGATGCCGGCATGATTAGTTTCAATCATTTTAATCTGTTTTTTATTTCCACAGCCCAGGTAGCGTCATTGTCGACTTCGTAATCAGACTTTTGTCTCCTCCCGTGATCTCCCCGGGGGATACGACTACCCCGTCAGGATCCATCGAAGACCGCCTCAAGAAGGTTGAGGAGGATGTCCAAGCCGCCGTCGAAGAGGTTATCGCAGACGCCGCCGATGAGGGCAGCCTGGACGATCTCGGTGTCGATTCGACGTCGTTCGTCGTCACCGATGGTGATTTTATTTTCATTTTTACTTGAAACATATATGTCGCAGCGTTCTTGTGATAGAGAAATCAAGGAAAGACATTACGAAGGTAGTTCGCTCCCGATTCCTGTTGGCTTCATCAGTTTTCGTTCCTACTGTGCCTACAATTATTTCGCTACTTATTATTTTGAACTTGAAATTCAAGGTTACAATGTTATGAACTCTTGAAGCAAATTGGGAACCTTTGATTAAACAAGCTTTATCTGATGGCAAGGATGGGGAATAGATTTCAGCATCCTCGTTCGTATATACGAGGATGCCAAATTTCGTCTCCTTCTCTCTTTCAATTTTTCTCTCTTCCCTTTCCTAGCTTTTCTAAATCAATCTCATCAGTCCATCATCAACTTCATCAATATCATCGTATTTCTCATCACTAACTCCATCATCATCATTATCTTCACCATTCTCGTCCTCATCATAATCATCATCACCGTTATCATTATCAGCGTCATCATCATAACCATCGTCATCATCATCATTATCATAACCATCGTCGTCACCCCGATCATCTTCACCATTATAGTCCTCACCATAATCATCAAAACCGTTATCATTATCGTCATCATTCTCATCATTATCATTATCATAGTTACCGCCGTCACCTCCATCATCATTAGCTTCACCATTCTCATCCTCATCATAATCATCATCGCCACCATCATTATCATCATCATCGTCATTATCATCGTTATCATCGTTATCATCATCATAACCATCGTCGTCACCCCGATCATCATTATTTTCACCATTCTCGTCCTTATCATAATCATAACCGTTATTGTCATCATTCTCATCATTATCATTACCATCGTAGTCACCTCCATCGTGTTGCTTTCCGTGTGATTATTGTCTGTAATCATCTGTTCTTTAATAAACCATATCGTTTTTATTCCTTTTCAATCATCATACCTAAAGTCGGAGTGGACGTCCGAGTAGTAACAGAAGCCCCGACCACGAGTCCACCGCCAGAGACATCTAAGCCTCCAGGTATCATGGGAAAAGAAAATCCTATTGGATAATAAATGCAGCTTACTACATATCATCTGATTTCCTTGAAAATGGCACATTGTAATGTTTTAAAAATCATTTTATTCAAAGGAACATGGTTGTTTATGTATTCTTACTACATATCATCTGATTTTCTTGAAAATTACACATTATACTGCTTTTATATAATAAATAATATGTATTTAAGGGTGAATGGTCGTTTTGAAATTAGATGGGAGTTTTCACATTTTTATGCAAAAAGTGTTCCCTGAAATGTATAAGCATATATTTTTCGTATACCATGTATACGGAGAGCATAATGCGATGAAATACTTAAAAATTATTGAGAATTAGAAAGATAAAGGAAAGGGTATGATGAAAATTTGTTTGTAATACTGCATAAGTTTTATCCATTCTACATTAAATTATCCTGGAAGAAAGCATCTCGTATGTTTTACTAGTTTCATTGTTTACCTCATCCGTAACATAGATTCGAAAGGTTACGATGTGAAAGTATGTAGTATGAATTATTATGAATTGACGAAAGTGATCTATTATTGATGAATTTCATTCTTTGTATTGTTTATATTCTCTCTTTTTAAAATTTCATTTTAAGATACCATACCACCCACCATCATCTGTCCAGAGAAAGAAGTTTTCTACTTAGAAACAGGCGAGTTTTCGGCAAATGTCACGTGGCCTTCTCTAAACGCCTCTGACGATTCTGGTCAGGTGACCGTGACAACGGATATGAGTGAAGGATTGTGGGATGCTGGAGAATATATCGTCGTTGCCACGGCGACGGATCCCGCCGGAAACAAGGCCCAGTGTTCGTTCAATATTACTGTCAAAGGTACTTTGTAAAAATGTATGTGTGTCTTTCAACAGTTCCACGTCAAGTCAAACTTTAATCCTAACCTGGTCTTTTTCCATTCCTTTCCCTAGTTTTTCGATAGCACGCGTATATCGTGGCGAACTGGAAATTAACTTTTGAAAGACATCTCAAGGAGAAAACGATCTAAAACAAATTAGTTAAAATCACTATATTGTGGATCAGCTAGATGTAACTAATATATCTAGTCATACAAGTTCTTATATTCTAGTCAGAAATGACTGAATTCTAGTCAAAATACAACTAGAAAATAGTCACAAATGACTAAAATATAATCATAAAATGACTACTATTCTAGTTGCACCCAGCTAGCTGACCTTTCGTCTAGTCTTTTTAAACTGATTTGCTTTAAAAGTGTAACATAACATATTTTGTATCGATAGTTTTCATATACCAATCACTTTCCCAAAGCTTGGAAAAAAAAAGGATGTCCTCAAAAATTCAGTTTTGGCGGATGGAATTCCTACAAACAAAATTAAAGGGTCATTTCATTTCCACATGCAGACATGGCAGTAAGATTTGCAGAATTGTCGAAAGGGGGTTAGCAATCCCACCCCACCCCACCTTACCCACCCCTTTTCTCTAGCAATGCACTGATGCGATTACCTTCTCTCTCCAAAACCATTTCTAGCTCGAACATGCCCTCCAGGTTGGCTACGGAGAACGGAAAGCTGTTATCGCCTGGCTTGGGCCGACCCCGGGCCTTACTCGCAGGCCCTGCAGCTCTGCACGGAGCTCGACGCCATCCCCTTCATACCGAACTCACAGGCCGAGTTCGATTTCGCCGTTGAATTCCTGGGCGACCTCGGCGTGCATTACATCTGGGTTGGATGTGATGACGAAACCGAGGAGCGGAGGTATGACTGCCTGGATGGAAGTCATATTCTATCACAAAGCCGTAAGTTCAGTATGAGTGGCGGAGTTATATGGACACAACACAACACGGCCCGTGCCCGTCAGTCCCCCTCCCTTTTTTGAAAAATCCAAGTGGCATGGCTATTAGTACACATCTCGAAAAAGAGTATACTCCCCCTTTTTTGTGTGTGTTTCTGTTGCTGTTCCTGTAATTAATAATTAGAGAATTTTTTAGTAGAAAGACATTTCTCTTGGCAAAATATTCTGAATATTACGCCTTTTCTTTGACAAAATACTGGTTTTGATACTGTTCAGTATGAAGAATCCATAATGGCCTGTTTATTTACTTCCGTATTGTTGTAGTTGCTCGTAAAAATTGTCTTTTTGAATGTTTCCTTTGTTCATACCTTGGCGGGATTTTGGTCAATCCGACTCATACGAGATTGGCATTAGCTGGTCCTAATACTGGGGGGGGGGGGGGGGGGGGGGGGGAGGGGGGGTTCTAATACATACATATATATATATATATATATATATATATATATATATATGTATAATATATATATATATGGGTATATATATATATATATATATATATATATATATATATATACACACACACACACACACACACACACACACACACACACACACGTATATATACATTCACTTCAGAAAGTGGGGTATGCATCCCCCCCCCCCTTCCTCCCGGCTATCTACACCCCTGGAGACTGATGAGAAAAGTTTTCCGTAATGCTGGAGCACTGAAACTACATGGCTGGTATCGAACCTTTGGTCAGCCGAAATGCATCCTGATTGTTATCTAATTTGGGGGTTGTTTGTTTGTTTGTTTGTTTGTTTGTTTGTTTGTTTGTTTCTATAGCTTGGTGGGCTCCTGGACAACCTAACTCATACGAGTCGGAGAACTGTTTGGTATTGGTGCTTGGAGCCATGAAGTTTCATGACTGGTATTGCACTTTTGATCAGCCTAGAACTCTTTGTGAGAAAGTGTAAGTTCTGTTTCATAATTTTTTTCCTATTTCATAAAACTAATTAAGATCAAAATAAATGTTCTATTATCGAACTCGTGGTAGGCGGTAATAATGGTAAATTTTTTAAAATCTTGATACGATATTAAACAAAATTCATACTTTTGCTGTTCTTGTGGCTTTAAATTGCAATATCTTGTCATTGGTCTAGATACTGATACGCTGACATGCAGCCCCCTCGAATCCCATCACAAAGAATCTGAAAAATATTAGAGTTTTAAAAAAGGGTTAAGGATGAAAGCAACCTGACAGGAGTTTGATAAGAGTCCCTCCCACACTCTACCCCTTACTCGATTTAAGGATTGCCTTTGAATTTCAAGAGTATCCCCCAACATGCCCATACAGAACGCATCCCTCTATTTTTTGATATCTTGTTTGTTGTTGTTGTTTCCAAATCAGGATTAATATCAAACTGCGAGATATTTAATATTTGATTAAGTAGCTATAAGCATTTGATACTGACGTTTTATCCCTTTATTTGTATCATAGTTTTGTTAGTAATCTGCTTCATAACAATCCCAAATCTATTTTGTTTAGCCACACAATGTATTCCAATCCTTTAAAGATACCAGGCTCGATTAGCATTTATGCTATATTCTGGTTCCTTTTATCCTTTAATTGTATCCTATATCTGTATGTCCTATATATGTCCCATATGTTTATTATTGGATAATAAACTTCAAGTTCACCTTCAAGAAATACATACCTGTAATTCAGCAAAGAGCGAATAAATCATTGGCATGCATGTATTTATTGTAGATTAAAATCTAAGAGGTTTTTGTTGTTGTTGTTGTTGTTTACACGGCGAAAGAGCAATTTGTCCATTGTCAAATGATTTATTAGTTTTCTTGGTCGTGTTGTATTACAGAGCGGAATGATCGCGCTCACGACGATTGACCAGGTAAAATGCAATTTCAGCGATTACCCTATCTAGGGAAATTCCCACGCCAAGGACAGATGTCAACCTACTCACCTTGAGAAGGATTCTTTAGACAGCAAACCAGGCCTCCCAATATATCATAAATGACATGCTGATTGAAAATGGAAAACTATTGCCTTGGCATAGATTGCATGCCTTGTCTAAGTAAATCCGGACGTATTAACGGATGGAACCTTCGGCATTCGTCACCCAACGGATGGAAAGAAAAAGTTTCCTACAACACATATCATAACAATTACTGTTAGAGAAGAGAGAACCAAAGCCATGACATATAGTAAACGTCATTTCAAATGCCCAGTGCATGCACTTCCACCTAACCTTTGAAAGCCATTGGCTCATGCTCCATGCGGTGGCTCGCCATATAGCGATTCACTGTTCATTTTGCATCCACTTTTTGTTCGATATCACTTTAGCACGGTATGTTAAAGGCACCTTTCGTCGTTGTCGCAGTCCGACATCACCACCGACAGTGCCCCTTGATATTTAAAATAAATATATCTGATTCAACGCTTTCGGCCCTAAGACTAGAAAGCCAGAAAACACTGCTTACTTATGTTATGCCTATATAGCAAGCACATGTACGTGTATGATATTTCAAATGAATATAGAAAATGTCGAAAACAAATCTCTATGTTGGGAAATTCAATTTCACTATAATTTATTTCCTGATGGTATCTTCCATGAATACTAGAAGGTGCGATTTCCTGCTGTAATTCCGGAATGGAATTTCCTTGAAAAAAAAAATCTTTCCTTTCAGGAAGAATGAAAATTCGGTTCAGTGAAAGGGATATTTTATCTGCGTCATGTAATTTCACCACTGTGCCTATATCTATAAATTATTTCAATGAAATAATACAGCCATCGTACTATGTCAAGAGATATACGAAATACATCGGCCACGTCGGTACACTTACGATTATGACAACGATGTTGCTGATGATGATGGTTGTGAAAATGATGAAATTTATGGTGATGATAAGGTGATAATGATGATGGTTGTGGTAAGGATGAGGAGGAGGAGGAGGGGAGGGAGCAGGATAGTGAGGATGAACATTGCGATGGTTCCTGTACAGCACCGGAATCCACATCTCTTCTAGGCCATCATGGCGTTTGCTCGATTAATCTCGACGTTCGTGTGATTCATTGAGGACGATAAGTAAGCATATCCTTTCCATATTGCTTGCGAGAAGTCCCAGCAGTCATTAGGCATTGGCGTACCGTACGTGGGTCAACGGAGGGGGGGGGGGGGGGGGGGCACCGAGTGGAAAGAGGGTTCAAGAGTTCAAGAGTTCGAGAGTTTATTTTTTTTTTTCAAAAAAAACACAAACAAATGACAACAAATTTTGAAAAAATCAAACATACATAACTACTCATATTTTTTTTTTAAAGACAGGATATGTTTACACAATTTGAAATATGAAACAAAGTAAACCTACAAAAGAATATATACAGTATAAGCTCTTATGGAAATGGGGGGGATCCACTAAAAAGCAATGCTTGTAGAGTGTGGATCCCCCAAATAATAATGATATTGTAAACAAAACTTGTGTTCAGTTTTATTATGAAATATATAAGAAAAAAGGAGAAGACAACACATTAAATGCAAATTTACTATTGACATAGAGGGCAGGATAATACGGTGGGGAAAATAAATAGATTGAAGAAGAGGGTTAATAGACAGATATTCACTGATTTGTTTTGTAAGATTGTAACAAAAACAATTTTAATTTCCTCTTAAATGAATTAAGAGAGGGGCAAGTTGGATATCATTATGAAGAGAGTTGCAAAATTTGGGGCCGGTAAAAATAAACGTATTTTGAGCGAAAAGGGTTCTGAGCATAGGTTGATGGAAGTTATCACAATGTCTTGTAGGGTACTTATGAGAAATTTTATTCGGGGGAACATGTCATGAAAGACGGAGGGAAGCATGTCATTGTTATAATTATACATAAACTGACCTAATTGGAAGAGATAGAGATCTTTAATTTTCAGTATTTTTGTTTTCTAGGAAATAGGATAAGTATGCCGGAACACGCGTGAGAGAAGAAAATATTTCGAAGGGCTTTCTTTTGCAATAATAAAATTCTGTTAAGTAAGGTTTGGTGCGTATTTCCCCAAACCAGAAGTCCATAATGAAGATATAGTAAAACTAGGGAGGAATAGAGTGTGAGTAAGGAAGCCGAAGAAATACCTATATTACGAGAATTCAATACTGGCTGGCAATGAATCTTAGTGTTACTGAACAGCATGTATTTAGTTTTTTGAAGATTTAGTGAAAGTTTGTTAGCTCTAATCCATTGTAGTATTTTAGAACATTCTAAGTTAACCGTTTGAACAAGAGTATATGGATTACTATGAGCAAAAAACAAATTCGTGTCGTCAGCAAAAGTATGAATGATAAAATATCAGATGATCTGCAAAAGCTGTTCATATACAATATGAACAGGAGGGGGCCCAACAGGCTTTCTTGTGGTACACCATATTAAATATTGCATAAATCAGATGAATGGTCGATTAGAGAGACAAATTGTTTTCTATTAGAAAGGTAGTTCCTGAATCACTTGCCACGTACACCGTGGTGGGAACGTTTGTAAAGTAATACATGTATATCTTGGTTTATTGTGTCAAAAGCCTTGGAGAAGTCCAGGGGAGCGTTTCATGAAAGGACTTGTCGGATGTTTTATCCGACAAAGTCTGTTTTATCCGACAGTTGCCATAGTAATGATGCTTCTGAGCCAATCAATATCAAGGAAAGATGTCAAGGGGGGGGGGGGGGTGTAACACAAAGAGATACAATCAATCTTACAATCAATTGTATCTCTTTAGTACATGGTTTGCCATAGACTTACGATTCATATCAATCGTAAGATTGATTGTATGTTTTATGATACTTTCTCAACAAAACATATAACAAAGCATGGATGGTACTGTGTTTTGAAAGTTAGAGAAAATATTATGATCTTTTAGGAACGTAACTGTGTGTGTGTGTGTTTTGTTTTGTCTTGTTTTTTTCTAGCCGATTGGGAGGCACGTGCCCCTACTTATACGCCATTGCGGGGGAATGGGATATATATATATATATATATATATATACACACCCCCCCACACACACACACACACTTTTTAGATAGGGCGGAATGGCGTGAACAATACACCCAAGTCAAAGAAGAAATAATATTTTGATCAGGTGCTGAATTTTTTCTTATAAATCTATCACCACTGTTTTCGTTTCAGTTTGTTTATTCCACATGCTTTTCACAATCATTACATAATAAAGCATGAACATAACAATAACAGTAATAATAATAATAATAATAATAACAATAATAATAATAATAATAATGATGATGATGATGCATAAATTGTTCATTACAAATTTCAACAAGTACGGTCTATGTAACATAGGCTACAGTAATGATAAT
Source organism: Echinometra lucunter (assembly GCA_029962745.1). Taxonomy (NCBI): domain Eukaryota; kingdom Metazoa; phylum Echinodermata; class Echinoidea; order Camarodonta; family Echinometridae; genus Echinometra; species Echinometra lucunter. The sequence continues at coordinate 828,935 of JAPZVO010000024.1, read as the reverse complement.
ACAGTCATGACACTGCATTTGTTTTAGATGAAATCAGAGAAGTGAATTGAGAAAATATGAATTGAGAATCTATTCAAGCAGTTAAGCTTGTAAGTTGTAGATTCCCTTACAAATAAATAACAGCTGTCTATTTTATTTTGTAACTTATAGATAAACGTTAAAAAAGGGAACAGAGAAAAGCAGGGGAGGCGAGAATAAGAAGAAGGACATGTATCATCAAAACAAAGATCAAACGATAAGTAATAAAAGGTACCTTAAGGAGCCTTAGGATGGGTATTAAGGTAAGTGTTTAACAGGGAATATTTTAATTTACATTTGAAGGTGTATAGGGTGCCGGAATTCGTCAAGTCTGTCGGGAGACCATTCCACAGTAGTCATGGTAGTAGTCCGGTGATTATTTTTGTATTGTGTGAAAAAAGGTCAGGGAGGAGATGGGATCGGGTAGCTCATGTCTTGTAAGTTGAAACATAAGAATTCCCAAATTAATTGAGTAGGGAGGTGTAGCAGAATAATTTTACACGTGTGGAAGAGTGGGACTTGTGTTATTGATTATTCTGATGGATCGTTTACGTTTTGTCATGTCATTCACTTGATAAAGACGGTGTTGAATACCTTCGAAAATTCGTGAGAGAATATTAAAAAGTTGGATTTAAGCTTTCTATTTTTTTTAATATATATATATATATATATATATATATATTCTTCCACCGTTTCCGCCCTCTCCGTTGCAGGGGGTCAGTGTCATAATTCCACGACAAATGTCTCCCGTATTACGCGTGCCACGCCGACCAGCATGACCAGGTGGTCGTCGTCGACGTCCCTAAACCTGATTGGGGGAGATTTGGGAGGACGATCATGACGATCATGCCGATGGAACGGTTAAGAAGTACACGCTACGCTACATAGAGAGTCGCTCTTTTGGCACATTTTTGCTCAATATGGGAAAATACATACTGGTTTATTTTCCCTCCTGTTGTGCGAATGAAGTCATGAATACCGTCATGAAGCATATCACTATTCTCGTAAATATATCATCTTTCAAACCTCATGCTGAAAATATGTGGGTATCTATAATGAAACTGAAAGAAATTAGTGCATATGCTAAATTTTGATGCAAATTTGGGCATAAAATTTCATTTTTCTTAAAAAGTACTGCTCAAATGTGCAAATAACGGTTCCAATCAATTCTTTCTATGGGCAATTCCACAACATATTGGACACAGAGCTCAAAATTGGAAGTTGTACTGTGCCCTGGTAATTCCAAATAAAAATCTGAAACTACTACAGGGTCTTCTTTTTGTTACAAATAAACATTTAAGATTAAAAAATTTGCAATTCTTCCTTCTCACAGAGAATAACATAAACAAACAAAAAATTGCAAATATGGGACAATGGTCACGGATATGTGTTTTAAATGCCTCTTATTCTTATATGTAGTCATTTTTCTCATATTTTTCTTCATTTGATTGATTCTAATGAATTACTTTAAAAGATTTTGGGAAGTTACTGAGTGAAATGTGAAAACCGACGTCAAATTTAAGCGTAACATCAGTTACGTAATGTCAGTTACTAACATGTCTGTGGTAAATTTTTCATGGCACAAGAATAAATTATTCAAATGGCTCATTATTTTGCACATCTCTTCCCCGGAACCTAGGTGTAAATGTCAAATTAATTACATAATCCTTGCAAGTCTGAGATAAGAGATAGGAGTCTGAGTCTGAGACTGAGACAGGAGATAGGGAGGGAGCGAGTTGGCTCTGTCGGTAAAGCGTCTGCCTTTCGAACCAAAAGACCGTGGGTTCGAGTCCAGCCAAGGAGGATGACTGAAGCCTACTTTGTGTGTTATCTTGCCCCTCCCTTTTTCATAGACGCAGGCTATGCTACAGTGGAAAACACTCCGTCCCTCGAATAGGTCGTTAAATGGATGTCCCGTGTAAAGGAGAGTCACCACCTTTGCACGTTAAAGATCCCACTGCACTATTCGTTTAAGAGTAGGGGAAACCCCGGTGTATGTGGTCCACCTGCACACCCCCAATCACTGATATCGGGAGGAAAGACCTGAGGGTTACAGTGATTCTGTTCGCTTTTCCCCTCCCAAGCACAGGTGACGCCAAACCATTAATAATATAAGTTTGATTCTAAACCTTCATTTTCCATGTCTTTTTGCGTAACGTCAGTTACCGACACATTTTTGCTTGCTGTGTGATAAGAAATGCAGTTGGAGAGAAAATCTGTCCATGTATCTCTTCCCTATTATCAGCTTATTTATCTATAGCAATTATAAGCTGAAGTATGTGTCATTCACAAAACTACAATATAATCAATACCACTAGTACACTATCTTGGTAACATCAGTTACCGTGGAATTGCCCCTATCAAAATCACTTTGAAAATATACATTTATGTTTGTACGATGTCCAGGGCCCAAAATATGACAGTCCCTGATTTTCAGGAAAAATTCAAGATGGCCGCCAAATGGCCGAGTTTGAACCCCTTGGGACACTATTTGGCAATGGGACATTAAAAAAAAAATCATCAAATTAACAAATTAGGCATTACAAAAGTGTTGGTTAAAAGTGTTCCCCGATGGTGCACGAGCACCCCTATTTCCGACTAGACTAATACGAGCGATTCGACAGATAAAAAACACGATGTTTTAATAACGTCACGAACGGGGACAACCCTTTCCAAGCAGACGACTTCCCATAAAGAATGAACATAACTGCAGTGCAATTATTTCTCAAATTACAAAGAATTTAGTGAATTCAAACGTGCCCCTATTTCACACTATTCTAAAAGGGAAATGAACCCTATTCTGATAACTCAAATCTCTGGGGTGTTTTAATATACAGGATAAGGGTTATTGAACAATCAGAGAAATTACACTTTCAAACTGAAAAGCCCGCTGAATGATTGCATGGATGGTATTCATTCCCTCTTGAAATGTCGAACAGCTGTCAAAGCAGTGGCGTCTATTTTGTTTACACGCTACAGATTCCTTAATTCTTTTAACGCTTTATTTCCCATCTAAATAATACCAGGCACGGGGTTAAGAGTGAAGCAATAGATTAAAAATTTAGATTGACACTAATGAGGTGAGAGAAATAACTGAAGAGAAGACAACAAAACAGGCACTGCAAATGTGTGAGATGTTATGGGACATCGTCTGCTTGTGCAATTAAAACCTCGCCTGTGACGTCACACAACATTCGGAGAGCTTTTCTGGTGATATGTCGGGGCGGTATTTTAGTGCGTTGTAATGAATAGTAATAACTACTTCGAATTTTTTCAAGCGTTGAATTTTGACAAACTTGTCCGGCGATCTAAGCTTCTACTACGCAATAATGAAAACTAAAGTAAGTTTTCAAATGAATATCTGCTTTAAATGGATAGCCCAGTAGAATTTCATAAGCTAACGATTGTAATAATCTCCGAACATAAAACATGACCCGTAGAACCATATAAAACATTCGTCTTTTGTTTAAAAAAAAAATATTTGATTACCAAATAAATTTACCCATCATAATAATGATTTAGTTTTTTAAAAATTTACAACCTATTGAGGTTGCGCTAAAACATAGGTTAGTAATATAATTATTTAGTAATAAAAAATATTGTGATATGTTTATCCCACTCAGTATAAAATTAGATAAGTCACAATTTCAAACAGTGAAATTTCTCATGTATGTAAATATCTATTCACAAGTGAACTTCATTGATATGTTTATCAATAGTTTGTTGCATAAAACATCAATAATCAAAACAACAAAAAATGATCAGATTAACACATGATCAAAAACAGCAATATCATGAGTTGGCGTATGGCATTCAAAACACACAAGCACAAAGTCATAATTGATCAACTATGCTATTTCATGTAATATAATTTATCAGATTTATACAAATAGTGAAAGGAAATAAGAAAAATAGCCCGTAATTGAATATATACATATATACAGGTATCTCTAATGAGGAATTGAAATTAACGAATTTGTCAATAATTTATCGCAAAAATGTATGTATTCATTTATTCACCCCTAAATCCCGTTAATTTTCCACTTCTTTTGACGATAGAGGTATTATTTCGTCGTCGATATACACTTTAGTCCTATAACATGTTTAGAAATTTACACTCGGTCACCTCACTTGCCGCATTGTTCTGCTTTCCGAAACCATCCTGTATCTCAATATCATACAAGCAAGCACAGCAAGCAAGGAATGTATATGCACTTTGTTTTAGACAGAAATGATAATTCGTCATCAAAATACACTATGGGCATATAAGATATCTAAATTATATATTTGGTATTTGGTCACCTCAGTTGACGAATTCATTTGTTTTCACAACCATCCTGTATGTAAATATCACATACATGCGAGCGAGGAAAAATATGCACCTTTTTGATATGGTAGAAGTTATAATTCGTCATTAAAAGGCATTATGGGCCTAAAAATATCTAAATTACATATTCGGTCATATGGCTTGCCGAATTTGTTTGCTTTCCCAACCATCCTATATCTAAATGTTATACGAGCGAGCGCAGCCTGCGAGAAAAATGTATACTCTTTTTCAATGTACAAGTGTTATTTCGTCATCGAAATACGATATAATCCTCTGAGATATCTATGTAATAAATTCAATCACCTATCTACCGAACATGACGCCATTTGGGCACCTCGCTTGCCATCCAAAGTCATTCGGTTTCTACGAGCGAACGAAAAAAAAAATCGAAAAAAACTTCATTTTCTTTAGGAAGTAAATTTTTCACCCAAATACACTACATGACTTTTATAATGTACATATTCTTACTAAATTTCAGGATAGTCGGACACCTCGCTGACAAAATATTATGTTATTCGGGCATCTCGCTTCTGAAATATATAAGCATAATAAGAGTGCTTGCTGCCCGAAAACATTTTGTTTCTAGATTTATGAGAGAGAAAAAAAGAAGGAATTTTGTATACTGAGAAGATAATTTAGTGTATTGTTACTCCATTCTCGTGATTTTAGTAACGTGTATTTTATCGGCATCTTCCTTTCTCGTAGTGGGTATGATAGGAATAGACTACTGGTCACAGGCCATTATTTCCCGGTCACCCTGCCGCTCGATACCTTATATGATCAGCTCCACCTTCGATGTCTTGCCATCGCCAGTGCATTTGAAGCGATAGGGGAGTGTGGAAGACCATAGCTGCAGCCTGCAGGGTTTGCAAGAAGGCAAGGGGATCGCTGGAGCATGTCCTGTCAGCTTGTGGAAGGTTATTGCAGGCCTCCACATGGAGACATAACCAGTTATTGAAGGAGATGGAGGGATTGGCAAGGGCAGTAGTGGAGACGAGGAAGAGGAAGTATGGGCCCCCGAAGGTGAGGGGGATCCAATTTGTAAAGGAACGAGCGAGATGCAGTACGAGGAGACAGGGGCAAGGGGTAGTGTTGGAGGAAAGTTAGCAGCCGCGGATGACTGGGAGGTGCGGGTGGATGCCCTGCGCGTCCACGCAATTTTTTTTTTCGCCAGTACTTGCGCACCCGACACGAGAAGGCAGTACTTTTGAGGCGACTTTCACGTGAGGGGAAAAATACTCATATCTGATGATAAAAGGAATAAAGTGCGCCCATTGCTTCGTCAACTGCTCGTAGCGCAGTGGTTAAAGCCACTGCCAGAGCTCGTTATATTACTAGTCATGCTAGTCAAGGGTTCGAATCCCTGTGACGCTGCTAATATTTTGTCGTTATGAAATTGATGACAATGGCGTTTATTCCGTTGACAAAGTCACTGATAGACGATCTTCAATGTCACCCTCACTTCAGAGTCGTCTCAAAAGTACTGCCCTCTCGCGTCCGGTGCACTAGTACTGACGAAAAAAAAATCGCCGGCCGGATATGGTGTTAGTGGCTAGGTCAGTGTGCAAGGTCGTGATGGTGGAATTGACGGTTCCATGGGAGACAAGGATGTATGAGGCAAGGGAGGGGAAGTTGGATAGGTATGCTAGGCTAAAGGTGGAGTGTGAGCAAATGGGTGGAAAGCGGTGGTGGACACTGATGAGGTTGAATGCAGGGGCTTTGCTGGATATTCGGTGAGAAGGTGGAGTCAAGCTACAGGGTGGGTGGTAGGGAGGGGGAGAGGTGGGTCCCTGATAGCAGAGACTGGTAGAAAATACGTCATATTTACGTCTTATTTATGTCGTGCCATACGTCTTATTTACGTCTTATTACCACGTCTTTAAGACGAAACTTTGCACCAGCACAAGTCGTCAAATAAGACGTCAGATTCTGACGTCATTTTAACGTCGTATTGGGTGAAATAAGACGTCTTTGAGACGTATTTAAGACCAAATCAGAAGCCCTCAAACTGGTAAAATTCACGTCATTTTCCCGTCTTTTTACGACTTCTCTCACGTCTTTTTTACGTCATTGATTTACGTCTTAAAGATGTCAATTTGCAACAGTGGAAGACGTCATAGTAACGTCATATTTTGACGTAATTTCTACGTCTTATTGGTAAAAAGGAGACGTCTTTAAGACGTCCTTGGAGCTCTCAGACCGGTAAAAATCACGTCATTTTTACGTCTTTTCACGTCATGTCTTACATCTTTTTTACGTCATTTACTTATGTCTTAAAGACGTCAGTTTGCACCTGCACAAGACGTAAAATAAGACGTCGTATTTTGACGTCACTTACACTCATTTACATTTTTAAGTAAATTACTCTTGGCTCTACAAATTGGCAACACTGATGACATCATACACGAGTAGCTTTACCATTCACTCTGTACATGAAATTTCACATTTTCTCAATTTCTTTTGGAAGATACACATTTTCTAACCCCCACAGTCAATGTATTTTCAGAAGAATTGCTTTTTACATAACATAGGACCTAAATTGAGTATGGGAAGAGAAATATGTAACTTCCAAAAAAATTAAGAGAATGTGACATTTCATGTACAAAGTAAATGGAGGGGTGCTAGCATATGAAGTCATCAGTGTTGCCAATTTGCTGAGGCGATAGCAATTTATTAGAAAATGTAAATGAGTGTAAGTGACGTCAAAATACGTCTTATTTTACGTCTTGTGCAGGTGCAAACTAATGTCTTTAAGACATAAGTAAATGACATATTCTTTTTTCTTTGACTGATTTTGCTCATTTTGCTTTTAAAATGCTGTTCAAATTCATCTCCTTTTATTGAAACAGTAAAACTTCTAGGGTTGTCTCTCCCTTTCATGATAGTACAAGACGTTGTAAAGACATACTTTAGATGTGATGTTTTACTCCTCACTTGTCATTTTAGGCACATACAGTTTCATGTATATAAGAGCAATCGTACAATGCCATCAAATACAGAAAAAAAAACCTGTTAAAAATTATTTTCAAATGCCAAGACAAAAAGAATATTTAATGAATCTGACAGAAACATTGCACAGAATCGCATTTTCAAAACTTAGTGCATGTGTCTTTCCTCAATTATAAAACTTTCTTCTACACTTCAAAAAGTGAAGGTACATAGAGAAGGAAAGGTATTACAAATTTTTGGTCTGTCTATAAAAAAATGGAAAGACTAAGAGGATAAACTCAATCAGAACTAAGAATAGAATAAATAATTCAAACACCTGACTTGAGTATAACAAATTGCATTGACAAGGCTTATCACACACACATTATGATTATAAGCAAAATTGAAAAAGATAGACATCAGTATATTATTTGAATCAAAACAAATTAGAATTTAGAAATACAATACAGAACAAGAGCACCTGGCTTAGATAACACAAAGTATATGAATCCTCAACCACATCGAAATTTTTGCCTATGCCATTGCCATAATTGAAAATGATATGGCACATTTATGTTGTTTATTTTCATTTTCATGTATACAAACAATGACATCTCTGACCTTGCGATTCCCTAATCTACACAGACCACTGTCCCTCCAACATGCATAAATGAGCGAAGTTTAAGCTGAACAGCACAGAGTTCATAAGTTATCGCAAGAAAAAGCAATCTTCATGTATATGACCTCTATAACCTTTGAACTTTACACCCTAAATCTTATCAGATCATTGTCCCTCCCATATGCATCATGAGCCACATTTGAAGTTCACACGTCAAATGGCTGTGCAGTTATTGTGAGAACAAACCATTTCTATTTACATAAAGACCTCTATGACCTTTCACCTTTAACCTTGAGACCCCAAAATGTAATTAGATCATTGTCCCAATCATATGCATACATATACATAAGCCAAGTTTATCCGTCATATGGTTGAATTATTGCAAGAATGAACCATTTCTATGTACATAAAACTTCTGTGACCTTTGACCTCTAAATCTTTGAGATCATTTTCTCTCCCTGTATCCCTGTATCCTTTCTGTGACATCCGTTGGTACGTACACGTACTTGATGACCCCTCAACATCTTTAACGGATGTGCAAGAGGCACTCGCCCTCGATCACTGCATCTGTCAGAACAATAATGTTTAATGTATATAATAATAATAATATTCTCCTTTATATAGCGCCTAGTACATTTCTCTGAGACATATTTAAGCGCTTTACAGAAATATTATATATTATATATATATATATATATATATATATATTCATAAGAGCATGTACTAGTAATTGAAACTTTACTCATATTGGCTAGATCACATTTTACCTTGAAAACGACATATCCACATCCATGTAATTATGCATGCAATTTCAACTCATAAAGTACCTAATATGATTGAGCTTTATCGATTTCAGTACATGTATTATAATCCTTGTAATAGAATACTGACAGGTCTACAGGACATCCATCAACTTACTTTTATCTAAAAGAATAATTTCAAAAAATATGGTGTGAGGTCAAGATGAGCAAACTGCTACAATTAAGAAGCCTATAGAAAGAACACACTCAGTAGTCGTATCTCAGTAAGAAAAGGATCCTTACCTATCAGTAATGAACTTTAAAGAAGAAAAGCTCCTCTTTGTACCCTCTGCCTCTTCCAGTTGTATCTGACTGCCAATCAGGCTCCATCAGGTTCTTCATTATCTGGGTTACTCCCTCAACAGTGTCTGCACATCCTCCTGAAGTGACTCACCTATGTGTAGGAGAGAAAGCAAGGAATCAAAGTTTGTTGCACTGTCATGTGAAAGGGACCAGTCATTAGTGCTTTCAAGATGACATTCACATCATTTATTATGAATGGAAGTAGAAATACAGCAAAAATTACTTAATATTTAGAGCCCTCTAATTTGGTTTCATAAATAGATTAAGGCACATATTACTTTTACTTATGATTCACTAAAAGAATAAACATTCCTTCTAGGTAACATACTTTCGGATACCAGTATTTCAGCTGTTGTTTATATCAAATTGTTACCAACATTCCTTCACTTTCTTTGTGCAATTTAACTGTTTATTTACTACTTTCTCACTATTTCAATTCTTTGTTAGGGTGCCCCATCTATGGGGACTGTCTCATGAACAATACATATTCTCAACTTCTAATCAGAAAAAGGAGCCTTTTTCATACTTAATACTTCATAATCATTTGCTGCACCAGGAAAGTTTGCAAAACAAAACATGCAGGTTTGTGCACAAGGGTGAGATTTTGCACTTTACATTTTGCACTGGTCAGAGCGCATGAACGATGGTTCTGCACTTATGTACAAGAAGGTAATTGGGCAAGGAACTATGCCCTTTTCATTTTTCCAGAAATAAAACAGGGTTATTAGTTTGTATTATTTTGTTTTTTTAAATTTCATTAAAACATGATACTGTTTTCTCTTCTCAGGAATATGCTGAAGGACTCTGTCCAGCTCTTCTAAGTGCTCTTGCTTTAATATTGAAAGGAAGAGCTGGCTTGTTGTCAGGGAGCCCTACGATGTACTTGAGCATCTTCCACTGCACCATTGTATTCCAGCCTCTCTAGAATGGCTTTCAGCAACTTTCTATTCTCCCTTAACTCTGACTTCACCTCCTCTATTTCTACACAAAAGTTTCTGCTGAAACAGAATGAATATTGTACGTTAACAATGTCACTTTGTTGCAATGGCAAACTTTCATGTCCAATACAGTCCAACACGTTAGTCTGTAAAGCATCGTTGACTGGGGTCTAACAACAACTACTTCATTAAATCATATGGAGCATATGTACAGCCTTTTTTTTTTTTTTTTTTTTTTTTTGTTGTTGAAATGTTGAACAACGTTTGTGCATGCGCGTAGTTGTGCAATAACATCGCAAAAGAAACAACAATGGGGGCTTTGGAGCGGGCTTATTGGGGAAAGGAGGGTCTTTGGAACAGGTTTCGGAACTACAAATGTTTGTGAAAACAGGGTCTTTGGAACAGTTCGCCTTCGCCAATTTTCACCAAAATGAAGCCCACTGTAACGGATTAATGCGAAACGGAACAGCAAAACGAAAATTTGAAATGGATTACTTTCTTGTTTTTCCTCGATAAGAAGAAAATGGTATACTTTAGAACGGTTTTCTTTGTTCATTTTGTCAATAGGAAGAAAATGCTATATTTTGGTGGAACGGAAATTTGAGTGTAAAAATGAGGGTCTTCTCCAAAATACCCATCACGTATTATATACTGTGTGCCCCCCCCCCCCCCCCCCCCCCCGGCGATTTGGCCGACCTCATATAATTTCAATCATGATCTAACCAGTGGCGTCAGACAAGGACACACAAAATTTTGGCGAACCCATTCGGAATACGGGAAAGTAATCGGCACTTGCATTTGCATAGATCTATATAGATCTAGACTGTATATGCGAGATCTCGAACTTCCGGTTGACCTTTGGCGGAGAGAACAACATACCCAAGTGCAGATGAAGTGATAAATCGGCATTATCGTGAAATACTTCACCAGCCCATTCACTGTCATTTATTTCATCAGTGCTGGTGACTTCTTTCCACTCCAATTTTTTTTTTAATTTGGCAGCATGGATATGCAACTTTTTGCCCTCCTATTTTCATTCTGATTTTACTGTTTTCCATTGAGATTTCTTATCCCTTTACTTCTGTCACCTACTCGCTGCGGATCTTCTTTGTATCAATTTGAAATCAAATCAAACAGCCAACGAGGGGAGCCTTCAGACAGAAATTATAATTTCTTTCAGGTAATCCCTAAGCATTGGTTGTTGCTTATGTTATAATGTATGCTGTTATGTTTCCTTTGAAATTTGTTTGTCATGTCATTATACATCCTGGAAATTGAATAAACATAAACATAAACTTTGTACATGTGCAATGCGAGCGCACATGCGAGAAGAGAAGTGATGTATTTCACAATAAAGGCCAATAAATCATCGTTTTGGGTAAGTTCTAAGTTATCAAAATAAAGAAGTGGAAAAAAACATCGGCCTTGATGTGAAATACGTCACTTCTCTTCTCCCATGTGCGCTCAAAAGTCTAGACGTCTGTTAGTAGAGTTATGAACGTGGAAAGTAGTCACCAGCTGTGACCAGCACTGACGAAATAAACAGCAGTGCATGGGCTGGTGACTTATTTCACGATAATGCCAAAACATCAACCAAACATTCAATTTTACAATGTCACTTTTGCAGCTGAGAGAATTCAGCATAATCAACATCGCGATTTTTGCAGCGGGTTAACCATTTGCTTCCTATGCCCGATTGAGATGTAGTTGTACCATGTCATGTGTAACAGTTAGATCTACTAGTACTACTCAGATCACAGCGCTATCACTTCACGATAGCGCTGTGTCTGTGAATAGACAGTAAGTGATAGAATCAGTGGCGGCACCAAGGGTGCTTCGCTCGCTTCGCTAGCTTCGCTCGCTCACAAAATTGATATTATTAAAATGTGTGTAAGAGGAAAAAAAATAGTCCACAAATTCAATTATCCCCCCCCCCCCCCCCTCCTCAAAGTGGATTTACGCCGGCTACTAAAACTCGTGCTTCACGCTCGATTTTTCCATAAACGCAAACAAAAATTGACTGCCCCTGGCCCTGCCCCAACATTTTATTTTGCCCTCCATTTGCCCCCCCCCCCCCCAATGCCAATTTAACAATCCTGGTACCGCCACTGGATAGAACTGAGTTAGGTAGGCCTAATCGTGATATAAGTCCCCTCTCAGTCTCTCATTCAGTGTGTATGAACACACACACGTGAGGTGGAAGGAAGTCCTAGCGGCTAGCCAGGCTATTAAGTTACAATAAACCGTATCGGCTACTGTGTCTATGCATGGTATGTGCAAGCGTTCGGGCTGCCGCACTAACTGTGCAAGGTGAATGAGAGGGACTTGGATCACGATTATACCCATAATTATCTACAGAAAAAATGCATTCATACCGGTCGTAAGCCAGAAATCCAGTCATCTGTCCAACGTCTGATTCATCCGACCGTACGTGTACAAACACTGACGATAAAACTGATGGAAATAGGTCTACGCATACGGTATACATGCAACATGATGACTTACACGAGACATTCTTATGCATACTGCTAGCAACGCCTCGACCAAATCAGGATTCGGGCCGGGGCCATGATCCGGGGTAACTCGGTCTTGGGGCTGACTGTTGTCCCGGGCTCCCGGCATTCTCTATCACCTAACTTTAACCTGAACCCTAATTCTAAACCCTACCCTAAATCTAACCCTAAAATCTTCATGAAATTTTCAGTCATGGTAGGACAATTCGGTCAGCGTATTCACAGTAGGGCCGAGTTGTCCCCTTGTCTGAGTTGTTGATAACCCGACTCGCGTCGAGTGCTACCCATAGGTGCTACCACAGCCACAGCATGATAAATGAGATGATGGAGTGTTCCATGAAGAGTAACGTCAGTGATTTTCACCTACTAATTTCCTCTCAGCCAATCAGATGCAAGGATTTTTAGTAGCTTATAACAGTTGTCAATAAAAATCATTGAACTCTTCATGGAACGCTTACCTTATTTTTCGGGTACAAATTAAAAAATTCTCCGTTGAATTAATATCATGTCTTAAAAATGCAAGAAGTTTATAATGGTTATAGTTATTGATTATGATAATTACCAATAGCAATAATATTGATAATTAATGATATTGATTAATTGATACTAGGCCTATTAATTAATTAGGCCCACTGATGATATTGATGATGATTTTTATTTTTGATTATAATTATTGGACAAGCCATAAGAAATTGGTAGGGCCTAGCAATAGGCCTATAATGGATGTAAAAAATAACGTAAAGAACACGTAATATTGTGGTCTTTAAAAAGTTGTTAAAAAGTGGGAAATAATTGACGTAAAAACCCCGTCTTATTCTGGTCTTAGAGAAGACGTAATAAAGTGGTAAATAGTCGACGTAAAATATACATCATATTATGGTCAAACAAAAAGTGGGGAAATATTGGTCATAAAAAAGACGTTATATTGCCGTCGCAAAATAGTCGTCTATACGACGTATGACGTGTGGACCAGTTTGAGACCATTTTATGACGTCTTAAAGACGTACGTCTGCTATCAGGGGTGGAGCGGCTTAGACGGGATCTGCATGGATTGTTTGGAAAGCGTGGAGAGATGTCAGTGGGGGTGCTGTTATATAGGGAACCCCAGCGCAGCACCGGCCAGCCAAGGGGAGGTGTCCAGTACTTAAATGGCCGAAACACTGGTGATCCTTGGTGTGCGGCTGGCGACCCATTGGCATTGGCGGGATAACATTTCCCGTTATTTGTACTAAGATTCTGTGAGTAGAAGAATTGTATAACATGAGAAAAAGAGATACGATGGAAACCATTTTCCTTTCATAAGAATAGCAATCATTAATATAACCAGCATTGATTAAGATATTGGACATGCGACCGAGCAAAGCAAGTGAGCGCTTCCAGGATTTTTTCTTTTTATTTCCTTTATTTCCTGCTCTTTCCTTTCTACTTTTTTAGGGGATGACCAACAAGGGGCCGTGGCCCCATTGTATCCTTCACACACACTGTCGAAAAAGTCAAGGATGCTGCATCACCCTTGGCTCCCAGGGACCTGGTGTTTGGGGGAGTGTGTGTGCGTGGGCGTGGGTGCGTGTGTGTGTGTGTGTGTGTGTGAATGTGTTTGCACTAGAAATTTCTATAATCCCACCAACCACTCCTCGAAACAAAAAAGCTGATGATTATAAGCATCTAAAGTTGAAATAAAAATTGGAATGGACTAGCTAAGCCTTCCTGATGAACGTAGGGGAGGGGGAGATCCAAAACTTATGTACAAAGAGATGGTGACTCAAATCTGTTATCCTAAACTTTGTGAGTGGTCAATTATTTTCTTGCAGGAATGCAGAGGTATACCAACGCGTTGTAGGGCCTTTCTTTCTAGAAAACAATTTTCTTAAAAATGACCCTTTCCGCCGGCGTTCTCCCGCTTTGGAAGATGCTCCGTCGCCCCTGGTTTCACACCGTACAAAGTCATTTTCAACATCGCTTTGGAAGATAGCAGAGAAGGCTACAGAGAATTGTGTTACCGTGAAGCCCATGATTCCAGATGCAACGATGTCTGGAATGTAGTCTGCGAGGAACTTGAGCTGTGGGTACAGCGCCGTCACCTGACCTGGGTTAGCCTTGATGAGGAAGAGGATGAGGGAAGGCAGCAGATCATCGGCTCCGAGCTTACCTGCCAACACGGAAATTGATCAAGGAGCAGAAAGAAGGTTCAGATAGTTTAAAATGAAAGTCAATCAAATATCAAGATCAAGACATATTTTTTTCGCAACGTCAAATAAGCTTGATCATTTCGACAGGAATTTGTTACTATTTGAAGTTTATCGCTAACCCCCTTTTGCCCCATCCACTCTCTCTCTCTCTCTCTCTTCCTCTACATTTCTCACTAATTGATAATCTTATATATCATTAGATAAATTACTTTTAGCAATATTTAGAGATATTGTAAACGCAAGCAATGTTCAAGCTTATTTGAACAAATGGAAGGATAAATAAAAACACACTCACGTGAAATTCGTTCCTCCACCATGTCGGAGTAAGTTTGAAGGCACTTGACTAGCCACTTGAGCTTTACCAAGGGTGAAGTCTCCTCGAGTACCTTATTCAAATACGCGTAAGGTTGCTTGAAGATATCCTCAAACCTCATAGGCTTCGTTGGCGCAGAACTACCTTCACTTGACCGTCCGGTGGGGACCTCTGTCTCATGGTCCAAGTCATTTTCAGGATCGGTTGTCGTGGTAGTTGCAACACGCAGGAACGGGAAAAGATTTTCCATCTCTTGCAACATGTCCGTTAGATTTACCATACCGTTTGGTTCCTCTTGACTTATAGGCTGTACATGTCGTCTTCCAGTTGCACCTGTGATGTTAATTTCTTGATCATGTTCAGAAACCGGAGTAAGAGTATTGAGGTCATCGATAGGAACCAGTACGGAGTCCATCTTCGTGAATCTGTAAGAACCTCTCTTTGAACCCCTGCGTTTTATGGATTTTTTACGAACAGTCACGGCCTCTTCCATTTCCATCTCTGGCGCGTCACAATTGCTTAGAGGATCAAGAATATCGATGACCCACTGTCCTCTCAATTCCATTTTCTAGGGTTGACTGTAGGGAGAAGTTTTTTGAAGCTTCTTGACATCGCTTAAGTATGCAAGCTGTAAGAGATAAAAGAATGAGATCAATTTAATAATCAACCAGGCAATTAAGGAGAAAACGAGGAAGAAATCAGAGGAGCCTGCCTCCCAGTAAAGTATGCAAAGTAGCGGAGCAGGCTGGAGTTCAACTGAAGGGGGTGATTTTGTATCACCGCCTCGGAAGAATTCGGCCAGTAACCGATAAACCCCGCCAGACCATGATTCCTCTCAACAGTAGAGGCAGAGAGATCGTTTTGTAATGACTCATTGGCGTAAATCCGGGGGGATGGGGGATATATCCCCCCTTTTTCGAGAGGGGGGATGGCGTGTACAAATATCCCCCAGACCCATACACACACACTTTAAGGAAGAAATGATATTTTATTTATCAGTTCCACTGAGTTTCGTAAAATTTTTGATAATCTGTCATAACGATCATCATATTTTAGAATTTCTATTTGAAAATGCGATTAAAA
>JAPZVO010000024.1:801026-812404 GCA_029962745.1 Echinometra lucunter | reverse complement strand
ATAAGTAAATGACATATTCTTTTTTCTTTGACTGATTTTGCTCATTTTGCTTTTAAAATGCTGTTCAATTCATCTCCTTATTTATTGAAAACAGTAAAACTTCTAGGGTTGTCTCTCCTTTTCATGATAGTACAAGACGTTGTAAAGACTACTTTAGATGTGATGTTTTACTCCTCACTTGTCATTTTAGGCACATACAGTTTCATGTATATAAGAGCAATCGTACAATGCCATCAAATACAGAAAAAAAAACCTGTTAAAATTATTTTCAAATGCCAAGACAAAAGAATATTTAATGAATCTGACAGAACATTGCACAGAATCGCATTTTCAAAACTTAGTGCATGTGTCTTTCCTCAATTATAAAACTTTCTTCTACACTTCAAAAAGTGAAGGTACATAGAGAAGGAAAGGTATTACAAATTTTTGGTCTGTCTATAAAAAATGGAAAGACTAAGAGGATAAACTCAATCAGAACTAAGAATAGAATAAATAATTCAAACACCTGACTTGAGTATAACAAATTGCATTGACAAGGCTTATCACACACACATTATGATTATAAGCAAAATTGAAAAAGATAGACATCAGTATATTATTTGAATCAAAACAAATTAGAATTTAGAAATACAATACAGAACAAGAGCACCTGGCTTAGATAACACAAAGTATATGAATCCTCAACCACATCGAAATTTTTGCCTATGCCATTGCCATAATTGAAAATGATATGGCACATTTATGTTGTTTATTTTCATTTTCATGTATACAAACAATGACATCTCTGACCTTGCGATTCCCTAATCTACACAGACCACTGTCCCTCCAACATGCATAAATGAGCGAAGTTTAAGCTGAACAGCACAGAGTTCATAAGTTATCGCAAGAAAAAAGCAATCTTCATGTATATGACCTCTATAACCTTTGAACTTTACACCCTAAATCTTATCAGATCATTGTCCCTCCCATATGCATCATGAGCCACATTTGAAGTTCACACGTCAAATGGCTGTGCAGTTATTGTGAGAACAAACCATTTCTATTTACATAAAGACCTCTATGACCTTTCACCTTAACCTTGAGACCCCAAAATGTAATTAGATCATTGTCCCAATCATATGCATACATATACATAAGCCAAGTTATCCGTCATATGGTTGATTATTGCAAGAATGAACCATTTCTATGTACATAAAACTTCTGTGACCTTTGACCTCTAAATCTTTGAGATCATTTTCTCTCCCTGTATCCCTGTATCCTTTCTGTGACATCCGTTGGTACGTACACGTACTTGATGACCCCTCAACATCTTTAACGGATGTGCAAGAGGCACTCGCCCTCGATCACTGCATCTGTCAGAACAATAATGTTTAATGTATATAATAATAATAATATTCTCCTTTATATAGCGCCTAGTACATTTCTCTGAGACATATTTAAGCGCTTTACAGAAATATTATATATTATATATATATATATATATATATATATATTCATAAGAGCATGTACTAGTAATTGAAACTTTACTCATATTGGCTAGATCACATTTTACCTTGAAAACGACATATCCACATCCATGTAATTATGCATGCAATTTCAACTCATAAAGTACCTAATATGATTGAGCTTTATCGATTTCAGTACATGTATTATAATCCTTGTAATAGAATACTGACAGGTCTACAGGACATCCATCAACTTACTTTTATCTAAAAGAATAATTTCAAAAAATATGGTGTGAGGTCAAGATGAGCAAACTGCTACAATTAAGAAGCCTATAGAAAGAACACACTCAGTAGTCGTATCTCAGTAAGAAAAGGATCCTTACCTATCAGTAATGAACTTTAAAGAAGAAAAGCTCCTCTTTGTACCCCTCTGCCTCTTCCAGTTGTATCTGACTGCCAATCAGGCTCCATCAGGTTCTTCATTATCTGGGTTACTCCCTCAACAGTGTCTGCACATCCTCCTGAAGTGACTCACCTATGTGTAGGAGAGAAAGCAAGGAATCAAAGTTTGTTGCACTGTCATGTGAAAGGGACCAGTCATTAGTGCTTTCAAGATGACATTCACATCATTTATTATGAATGGAAGTAGAAATACAGCAAAAATTACTTAATATTTAGAGCCCTCTAATTTGGTTTCATAAATAGATTAAGGCACATATTACTTTTACTTATGATTCACTAAAAGAATAAACATTCCTTCTAGGTAACATACTTTCGGATACCAGTATTTCAGCTGTTGTTTATATCAAATTGTTACCAACATTCCTTCACTTTCTTGTGCAATTTAACTGTTTATTTACTACTTTCTCACTATTTCAATTCTTTGTTAGGGTGCCCCATCTATGGGGACTGTCTCATGAACAATACATATTCTCAACTTCTAATCAGAAAAAGGAGCCTTTTTCATACTTAATACTTCATAATCATTTGCTGCACCAGGAAAGTTTGCAAAACAAAACATGCAGGTTTGTGCACAAGGGTGAGATTTTGCACTTTACATTTTGCACTGGTCAGAGCGCATGAACGATGGTTCTGCACTTATGTACAAGAAGGTAATTGGGCAAGGAACTATGCCCCTTTTTCATCTTTATCCAGAAATAAAACAGGGTTATATAGTTTGTATTATTTTGTTTTTTTAATTTCATTAAAACATGATACTGTTTTCTCTTCTCAGGAATATGCTGAAGGACTCTGTCCAGCTCTTCTAAGTGCTCTTGCTTTAATATTGAAAGGAAGAGCTGGCTTGTTGTCAGGGAGCCCTACGATGTACTTGAGCATCTTCCACTGCACCATTGTATTCCAGCCTCTCTAGAATGGCTTTCAGCAACTTTCTATTCTCCCTTAACTCTGACTTCACCTCCTCTATTTCTACACAAAAAGTTTCTGCTGAAACAGAATGAAATATTGTACGTTAACAATGTCACTTTGTTGCAATGGCAAACTTTCATGTCCAATACAGTCCAACACGTTAGTCTGTAAAGCATCGTTGACTGGGGTCTAACAACAACTACTTCATTAAATCATATGGAGCATATGTACAGCCTTTTTTTTTTTTTTTTTTTTTTTTTTGTTGTTGAAATGTTGAACAACGTTTGTGCATGCGCGTAGTTGTGCAATAACATCGCAAAAAGAAACAACAATGGGGGCTTTGGAGCGGGCTTATTGGGGAAAGGAGGGTCTTTGGAACAGGTTTCGGAACTACAAATGTTTGTGAAAACAGGGTCTTTGGAACAGTTCGCCTTCGCCAATTTTCACCAAAATGAAGCCCACTGTAACGGATTAATGCGAAACGGAACAGCAAAACGAAAATTTGAAATGGATTACTTTCTTGTTTTTCCTCGATAAGAAGAAAATGGTATACTTTAGAACGGTTTTCTTTGTTCATTTTGTCAATAGGAGAAAATGCTATATTTGGTGGAACGGAAATTTGAGTGTAAAAATGAGGGTCTTCTCCAAAATACCCATCACGTATTATATACTGTGTGCCCCCCCCCCCCCCCCCCCGGCGATTTGGCCGACCTCATATAATTTCAATCATGATCTAACCAGTGGCGTCAGACAAGGACACACACAACTTTTGGCGAACCCATTCGGAATACGGGAAAAGTAATCGGCACTTGCATTGCATAGATCTATATAGATCTAGACTGTATATGCGAGATCTCGAACTTCCGGTTGACCTTTGGCGGAGAGAAACAACATACCCAAGTGCAGATGAAGTGATAAATCGGCATTATCGTGAAATACTTCACCAGCCCATTCACTGTCATTTATTTCATCAGTGCTGGTGACTTCTTTCCACTCCAATTTTTTTTTTAATTGGCAGCATGGATATGCAACTTTTTGCCCTCCTATTTTCATTCTGATTTTACTGTTTTCCATTGAGATTTCTTATCCCTTTACTTCTGTCACCCTACTCGCTGCGGATCTTCTTTGTATCAATTTGAAATCAAATCAAACAGCCAACGAGGGGAGCCTTCAGACAGAAATTATAATTTCTTTCAGGTAATCCCTAAGCATTGGTTGTTGCTTATGTTATAATGTATGCTGTTATGTTTCCTTTGAAATTTGTTTGTCATGTCATTATACATCCTGGAAATTGAATAAACATAAACATAAACTTTGTACATGTGCAATGCGAGCGCACATGCGAGAAGAGAAGTGATGTATTTCACAATAAAGGCCAATAAATCATCGTTTTGGGTAAGTTCTAAGTTATCAAAATAAAGAAGTGGAAAAAAACATCGGCCTTGATGTGAAATACGTCACTTCTCTTCTCCCATGTGCGCTCAAAAGTCTAGACGTCTGTTAGTAGAGTTATGAACGTGGAAAGTAGTCACCAGCTGTGACCAGCACTGACGAAATAAACAGCAGTGCATGGGCTGGTGACTTATTTCACGATAATGCCAAAACATCAACCAAACATTCAATTTTACAATGTCACTTTTGCAGCTGAGAGAATTCAGCATAATCAACATCGCGATTTTTGCAGCGGGTTAACCATTTGCTTCCTATGCCCGATTGAGATGTAGTTGTACCATGTCATGTGTAACAGTTAGATCTACTAGTACTACTCAGATCACAGCGCTATCACTTCACGATAGCGCTGTGTCTGTGAATAGACAGTAAGTGATAGAATCAGTGGCGGCACCAAGGGTGCTTCGCTCGCTTCGCTAGCTTCGCTCGCTCACAAAATTGATATTATTAAAATGTGTGTAAGAGGAAAAAAATAGTCCACAAATTCAATTATCCCCCCCCCCCCCCCCCTCCTCAAAGTGGATTTACGCCGGCTACTAAAACTCGTGCTTCACGCTCGATTTTTCCATAAACGCAAACAAAAATTGACTGCCCCTGGCCCTGCCCCAACATTTTATTTTGCCCTCCATTTGCCCCCCCCCCCCCCAATGCCAATTTAACAATCCTGGTACCCGCCACTGGATAGAACTGAGTTAGGTAGGCCTAATCGTGATATAAGTCCCCTCTCAGTCTCTCATTCAGTGTGTATGAACACACACACGTGAGGTGGAAGGAAGTCCTAGCGGCTAGCCAGGCTATTAAGTTACAATAAACCGTATCGGCTACTGTGTCTATGCATGGTATGTGCAAGCGTTCGGGCTGCCGCACTAACTGTGCAAGGTGAATGAGAGGGGACTTGGATCACGATTATACCCATAATTATCTACAGAAAAATGCATTCATACCTGTCGTAAGCCAGAAATCCAGTCATCTGTCCAACGTCTGATTCATCCGACCGTACGTGTACAAACACTGACGATAAAACTGATGGAAATAGGTCTACGCATACGGTATACATGCAACATGATGACTTACACGAGACATTCTTATGCATACTGCTAGCAACGCCTCGACCAAATCAGGATTCGGGCCGGGGCCATGATCCGGGGTAACTCGGTCTTGGGGCTGACTGTTGTCCCGGGCTCCCGGCATTCTCTATCACCTAACTTTAACCTGAACCCTAATTCTAAACCCTACCCTAAATCTAACCCTAAATCTTCATGAAATTTTCAGTCATGGTAGGACAATTCGGTCAGCGTATTCACAGTAGGGCCGAGTTGTCCCCTTGTCTGAGTTGTTGATAACCCGACTCGCGTCGAGTGCTACCCATAGGTGCTACCACAAGCCACAGCATGATAAATGAGATGATGGAGTGTTCCATGAAGAGTAACGTCAGTGATTTTCACCTACTAATTTCCTCTCAGCCAATCAGATGCAAGGATTTTAGTAGCTTATAACAGTTGTCAATAAAAATCATTGAACTCTTCATGGAACGCTTACCTTATTTTTCGGGTACAAATTAAAAAATTCTCCGTTGAATTAATATCATGTCTTAAAAATGCAAGAAGTTTATAATGGTTATAGTTATTGATTATGATAATTACCAATAGCATAATATTGATAATTAATGATATTGATTAATTGATACTAGGCCTATTAATTAATTAGGCCCACTGATGATATTGATGATGATTTTTATTTTTGATTATAATTATTGGACAAGCCAATAAGAAATTGGTAGGGCCTAGCAATAGGCCTATAATGGATGTAAAAATAACGTAAAGAACACGTAATATTGTGGTCTTTAAAAAGTTGTTAAAAAGGGGAAATAATTGACGTAAAAACCCCGTCTTATTCTGGTCTTAGAGAAGACGTAATAAAGTGGTAAATAGTCGACGTAAATATACATCATATTATGGTCAAACAAAAAGTGGGGAAATATTGGTCATAAAAAAGACGTTATATTGCCGTCGCAAAATAGTCGTCTATACGACGTATGACGTGTTGGACCAGTTTGAGACCATTTTATGACGTCTTAAAGACGTACGTCTGCTATCAGGGGTGGAGCGGCTTAGACGGGATCTGCATGGATTGTTTGGAAAGCGTGGAGAGATGTCAGTGGGGGTGCTGTTATATAGGGAACCCCAGCGCAGCACCGGCCAGCCAAGGGGAGGTGTCCAGTACTTAAATGGCCGAAACACTGGTGATCCTTGGTGTGCGGCTGGCGACCCATTGGCATTGGCGGGATAACATTTCCCGTTATTTGTACTAAGATTCTGTGAGTAGAAGAATTGTATAACATGAGAAAAAGAGATACGATGGAAAACCATTTTCCTTTCATAAGAATAGCAATCATTAATATAACCAGCATTGATTAAGATATTGGACATGCGACCGAGCAAAGCAAGTGAGCGCTTCCAGGATTTTTTCTTTTTATTTCCTTTATTTCCTGCTCTTTCCTTTCTACTTTTTTAGGGGATGACCAACAAGGGGCCGTGGCCCCATTGTATCCTTCACACACACTGTCGAAAAAGTCAAGGATGCTGCATCACCCTTGGCTCCCAGGGACCTGGTGTTTGGGGGAGTGTGTGTGCGTGGGCGTGGGTGCGTGTGTGTGTGTGTGTGTGTGTGAATGTGTTTGCACTAGAAATTTCTATAATCCCACCAACCACTCCTCGAAACAAAAAAGCTGATGATTATAAGCATCTAAAGTTGAAATAAAAATTGGAATGGACTAGCTAAGCCTTCCTGATGAACGTAGGGGAGGGGGAGATCCAAAACTTATGTACAAAGAGATGGTGACTCAAATCTGTTATCCTAAACTTTGTGAGTGGTCAATTATTTTCTTGCAGGAATGCAGAGGTATACCAACGCGTTGTAGGGCCTTTCTTTCTAGAAAACAATTTTCTTAAAAATGACCCTTTCCGCCGGCGTTCTCCCCGCTTTGGAAGATGCTCCGTCGCCCCTGGTTTCACACCGTACAAAGTCATTTTCAACATCGCTTTGGAAGATAGCAGAGAAGGCTACAGAGAATTGTGTTACCGTGAAGCCCATGATTCCAGATGCAACGATGTCTGGAATGTAGTCTGCGAGGAACTTGAGCTGTGGGTACAGCGCCGTCACCTGACCTGGGTTAGCCTTGATGAGGAAGAGGATGAGGGAAGGCAGCAGATCATCGGCTCCGAGCTTACCTGCCAACACGGAAATTGATCAAGGAGCAGAAAGAAGGTTCAGATAGTTTAAAATGAAAGTCAATCAAATATCAAGATCAAGACATATTTTTTTCGCAACGTCAAATAAGCTTGATCATTTCGACAGGAATTTGTTACTATTTGAAGTTTATCGCTAACCCCCTTTTGCCCCATCCACTCTCTCTCTCTCTCTCTCTTCCTCTACATTTCTCACTAATTGATAATCTTATATATCATTAGATAAATTACTTTTAGCAATATTTAGAGATATTGTAAACGCAAGCAATGTTCAAGCTTATTTGAACAAATGGAAGGATAAATAAAAACACACTCACGTGAAATTCGTTCCTCCACCATGTCGGAGTAAGTTTGAAGGCACTTGACTAGCCACTTGAGCTTTACCAAGGGTGAAGTCTCCTCGAGTACCTTATTCAAATACGCGTAAGGTTGCTTGAAGATATCCTCAAACCTCATAGGCTTCGTTGGCGCAGAACTACCTTCACTTGACCGTCCGGTGGGGACCTCTGTCTCATGGTCCAAGTCATTTTCAGGATCGGTTGTCGTGGTAGTTGCAACACGCAGGAACGGGAAAAGATTTTCCATCTCTTGCAACATGTCCGTTAGATTTACCATACCGTTTGGTTCCTCTTGACTTATAGGCTGTACATGTCGTCTTCCAGTTGCACCTGTGATGTTAATTTCTTGATCATGTTCAGAAACCGGAGTAAGAGTATTGAGGTCATCGATAGGAACCAGTACGGAGTCCATCTTCGTGAATCTGTAAGAACCTCTCTTTGAACCCCTGCGTTTTATGGATTTTTTACGAACAGTCACGGCCTCTTCCATTTCCATCTCTGGCGCGTCACAATTGCTTAGAGGATCAAGAATATCGATGACCCACTGTCCTCTCAATTCCATTTTTCTAGGGTTGACTGTAGGGAGAAGTTTTTGAAGCTTCTTGACATCGCTTAAGTATGCAAGCTGTAGAGATAAAGAATGAGATCAATTTAATAATCACAGGCATTAAGGAGGAAAACGAGGAAGAATCAGAGGAGCCTGCCTCCCAGTAAAGTATGCAAAGTAGCGGAGCAGGCTGGAGTTCAACTGAAGGGGGTGGATTTTGTATCACCGCCTCGGGAAGAAGTCGGCCAGTAAACCGATAAACCCCGCCAGACCATGATTCCTCTCAACAGTAGGAGGCAGAGAGATCGTTTTTATGACTCATTGGCGTAAATCCGGGGGGATGGGGGATATATCCCCCACTTTTTCGAGAGGGGGGATGGCGTGTACAAATATCCCCCAGACACATACACACACACTTTAAGGAAGAAATGATATTTTATTTAATCAGTTCCACTGAGTTCGTAAAATTTTTGATAATCTGTCATAAACGATCATCATATTTTAGAATTTCTATTTGAAAATGCGATTAAAAACCAGAAAAGGTTTGTTGTTGGGGGGTTTTTTTTTGCCTCGCTCGCTCACAAAATAAAAATCAAAATGTGTGTAGGGGGGCTGTGCGGGTGGGTGAGGGTGTGCGTGTGTGCGTAAGTGTGCGTTCGACAGACAAAAAATCGGCCAAAAGTCGATAATCACCCACTCCTAAAAGTGGATTTACGCCGATGTTATGACTCCCGTTCCGCACTGAAGGGCAAAGATGGGTATGAGGGGGTCTACATCAACGAGAACTATACCCCAATGCCATATGCTGTTATGCGAGCAGCAAAGAAGTCAGCTCGGGTGAAGTGTGTGACAACGAAAAAGGAAACATTGAATGCAAGACAACTGACGACAATTATGTGACAATCTCCTCACCACATGACATCTTTGAAGTTGGCTTAAACGACATCAGTTACAAGGACTTCAAACTGCATTTCATGGAATAATTATTATTCCACCTTCCATTGTGGAAGCACTCTAGCGAACCCTTAAAATGGATTGGAAACATTTTACTTATAAACTGACACCTCATTTATTCGATACTACTCTTGAATGTGAGAAGACAAATTCGTATAAACTTATCTCGTATCAACGTCCGCTCTTTGTCTCAAAAATTTTGAATCATTTAGATTGTGGTTTGAAGATTGTATTCATACAAGATTTGATATCATTGGTATGTCTGAGATTTGGAATGTGCCCAACAAGTCCACATTTAGCATAGAAGGATATTCTCTTGAAGTAGATTGTCGCCAAAACGACTCAAGAGGAGGGGGTGTTGGAGAATAATCAATACATCATTGAGTATACACGTTTGGAATATTGCGCAATTTTATGTCACTCCCAACTGTAACTTTTATGTCACTCTGGTGACATAAAAGTTACAGTTGGGATAATCTATAATGCTATATGAAACTTAATACAAATGTGAAGGAATTCCAGGATGGATTGTCGAATGTGATAGAGAATTGTTGAATGTGTTAGAGAATTTCAGAGTAGATAGAAATAAGTGTGTGCTTTAGGGGGACTTCAACATGTTCAATATCAATTATTTCAGCGTAGATGACACAGTGGAAGAGTTTTTGACATCATTACAGTGTATAGGATTGGATCAATTGATTCAGTCACCATCAAGGGTAACTAAAGACTAGGCTACTTTAATAGGTGCCATACATTCAAATATCAACACGTCTGATATTCATTCTGATATCATACAGTCTGATGATCATTTCACAGTTTTTGCAATCTTCAAGACTTATCAAATAAAGAACATTCCAAAAAAAGAAAATTCACCATCGATGCTACAAATAATACAATATGTTCAAAGAAGATCTTGCTTCTGTGAACTGGGAAACTGTATATAAATCAATAGACGTTAACAAAACTTATTCTAATTTCTGCAGTATTTTACTGAAGCTTTGCAATAGACCCGCAACTGCGGTTACTCTGCAGTTAGGGGAAAGAAGAACTGCCAACATGGCTAAAAGCCATGGATATCTCTAGGTGTCACAAAGTGACCAGGAATTTAAATGAGGGAACAGCAATTACTACCAGACCCATATGAACAATAGTCTCTTAGGGCAGAGTGCACGGATTGAATGGGAGAGTTATTTGAGTGATGTGTGCTGGACAGTGATACCTTGTGCAATGAGCTATGCAGAGCTGAGCAGGTATGCTTGGTGTATGTTGCATGAGTTAGCTACTGGACAGAGCAACTTTAGCATTGGTCAAGGCAGGACCTGTGTGCTGAGTGAGTGTGAGAGGAGATAGGATGCGCAGCAATTAACTTCATATTTTGGTGCCATCTTCTTTGAAAATCTGGGCAAAGCAGGCCAGGAGAAGACTCCTCTACAGCTCCCATCATGATTTTGAGACCAGTAAGTGGTTTTTCTTGCAGTAATTTTCCAGGATTTATCCTATTTTCTTGTATATAATATAATGCCACAAATTAAGGCGTGGCACAGGAATCCAACTTCATTTGCATAAAGTAAGACACAGAGTTCTAGCATTTTAGCGGAAAACCAATGAAATGAATTATTTAATTAGTAAACTATACTTGTATTTTCATCAAAAAGAAAGAAGTTAACATATTCAATTTTGGTGATATTTTGTGTAGAATAAATTGTGTGGCTAGAATATTGCTCGAATAAGCTGATAGATCATTGATGTTTTTCTGTGGCACATTGGAGAAACGAAGAGATTTAATTTCGTAATTTAGTGTGCAGTTGCTTGAAAATAAAGTAAAAGGAATATTTTTTTAATATAGATATTTAGACTGCTAAATGAAGATGAATTATATATAGAGCTTGGATAGCAAAGAAATGTTTGCATTATAGTGATCATGAAATTCAGTGATTATTTTTTATTTTTGAGATATTGACCTGAATCAGTATTTGGACATCTATATGTGACAGGAGTGTGCAAGAAGCAGTCTTTTGAAATAGTTTCA
>JAPZVO010000024.1:723526-796026 GCA_029962745.1 Echinometra lucunter | reverse complement strand
ATCTGGCGGGCACATCGACCACTAAAATTGTCTGGCGAGGTCATCCATGTATTCAGGGAGTCATGCTTTACCATTTCCACCAGGTGTCACGGGGCTACTTTGTTTTACTAGTTCTAGTTCATTGTCTCAAAATTATTATCTTCTCATTGTGCCCTCACGAAATGGGCGTTTTGATATTATTTTGGGGGCGTCCGTCGGGCACACACAAACACTGAAAAAGTCTAGCGGGGCATGGAGCCATGATTCATAATTTCTGCTAGGTTTCATGGCGTTACTTTGTTTCACTAATCTAGTTCATTGTCCTGAAGTTATCATCTTCTCATTGTATAAATAGGGGTTTTGAAATCATTTTGGGGGCGTCTTGTATAGGCAAACCAACCACTGAAATTGTCTGACATGGGTCATTTATGACACAGGGGGTCATGCTTTACAATTTCCGCCAGGTTTCAACAGGTTATTTCGATTTTCTAATCTAGCTAACTGTCTTAAACTATCATTATCTCACACTAAACAAATGAATGGACGTTTCGACATTAAGGCCGTTTTGCTAATCTAGCTCATTTTCTCAAAGTTATCGTATTATCATAGTGCACTAATGAATGGATTTTTTTTAACATTAATTTTGGGATATCTGGCGGGCACAACCCACAACTTACAAGGTCTGGCAGTGGTCATTCATGATTCAGGTTTCATGAAGTTACTTTTTTCGCTAATCAAGCTCAATATTTTGACCTATTTGGGGCCCCCTCCTGTCCGCCCCACCACATTGTGCACCGCAGGCGTTCATTCCCTAAAGCACAGTTTTGTCCGTAGAATATTATTTACGGCCATATACATGAAAAAAAAACAATACTTTGGAGCTAAGTTGAGCTCCTCTGGCTTCTGGTAATGCTACATATATATGCTACATATAGGCCTGCTATGATATTCGGAGTTACGAATTTGAAATTATGAACTATTTTCCAGCGGCTAAGATGACGATTTGCGTACAGGGATACGTGAAAAACTCCATGATGTAGTACTGTACCTATTACAAATTATGATTTAC
Organism: Echinometra lucunter; assembly: GCA_029962745.1. NCBI lineage: Eukaryota > Metazoa > Echinodermata > Echinoidea > Camarodonta > Echinometridae > Echinometra > Echinometra lucunter. Next base: position 794,978 of record JAPZVO010000024.1, on the reverse strand, counting down.
TTACCTTGGAATTATCATCCCTAATCTTTTCGGAAAGTTTTTGCGCGAATTCTTGATAAACCCACGGTGAAACGCTCCCGTCCACTGATTTCACAGAAGGACGCCTCTCTGATCTGGCTCCCTTGATACATAAAGAATATACAGAAATGAAATCCTCGATGAGAAATCGTTTTCATAAATATGCTAGGATTTCACCCTTATTACGGAATGGGGATGTTTTACAATTATCTCTAAGGATGCTGCTAATTGTCTCTTTGAGAAATCAACTATTATGTTGTGTCAAATACATTTTCCCATGATGCACATTGAGCTATAGAAGGAGACATGCTGCATCTTGAGAGATAACGGACAGACAAAGAAAATCTGAAATCTTGTGTACAAAACATAACTGAGAGTTGTCCACAAAAAATGCCATTTCCAAACAACACTGCCAATTTGAGGATCGCCACAGAAAGCAAATTTTGACTTTTTAAACTTTCATATGTTTCTCATTTCGTAACCGATTTTGATGGAAAAAATTGCTTCTCTCTATTCTCTCTTTTCATCAAAATTGATTTCCCCCCCCCCCCCCCCCCCAGGGTTTCGTTCTCCTTTAAATCGATTTTAGATTTAGGATTGATTAGAAGCAGGGATTGATATAACAGGTCTATGTCTTTGTACAGATTACAATTGTTTCCTGATATCCTGTTTCATTATGTCAATTCTAAGTTACTTAAACTGATCGGATCGATTTTTAAGATCAATTTCAAAACTTTTTGAAACACCCCTTGTCTCAAGTGGATTTAAGGGTAATCTATATTAGGTCTATCGGCTTCTCGGAGATACTGATTCAGGATGGCATAGATCTGTTGGTTTCAAATACTGAATGTCGTATCACATCAATGAGCCTCAATTTGATTTAAAATCAATGCTCCTTCATGGTCTCAAGAGGATTTTAGGGGAATCTCCATATTAGGCCTATCGGCTTCTAGAAAATACTGATTCAGGATGGCATAGATCTGTTGGTTTCAAATACTAAATGTCGCATCACATTAATGAGCCTCAATTTCATTTAAAATCAATGCTCATAAATGGTACTGTTTATGTGCAACTGGAATATCTTTTCGGTTCGGTTTTATATGGATTTTTTGTGTGGTATATATACTTCCGTCTTCCTTTCGGATGATACTGAATTTCTCTATAGACCAATTTCACCACCGGTTTATGATGTGGCCCTCTATCGGCGACGCCATTGCTGCGGTGGGCAAGCGCGCTGACCGCGATTGGCTCGGTGTACAAAATGAATGTAAGATATGAGATATGCCCCGATATTGTTCCTTTTACTTTATTCTAGATCAATAAAATAAAGCATGGATACATGGGTAGATGAGGTAAGACAATGGCCATATCTGACGGATGAAGGTATGATGTATTTTTGTAATTTCGATGGTTTTTCAACTTAGTTTTGTCAGTAAAAGTTCGATTGCAGCATAGAAGCCGTAGTAAACGGGAGCCCTAAATCTTACCCTGTTTACAAAGTCATGTTTTTCACTCATTAAATTTTACGCCAAAGTACATAATGATAATGTTTCTTGACTTCAAAGTCCTTTATGTTGATGTTTTTACCCAATGACGACGAATTCCTTCATATTGCTCACGGAAACCTGTGTAGGGAGTACGGCATCTCACACAAACAGGCTTCATGAGTCAAAAGCCAGTGAATATCGCACTCAGTTAGCTTGCAATTTTTAAATTTTCTCTAATTCTTGTGGCATTTGAGCACCGCACAGCTGCGACCTGAACTTTTGATAATTTTGATTTGATAATTTCCCATTGCAAATATTAAAATAAATCTGCATATACTGGTCAAAATAGACCAAAAATCGAACGAATGTACATAACGCGCTATTGACTTGTGTAATATAAAAGTTGGAGCGCCCACAGCAGTACGTCGAACTGTGTCGAACAGTCTGCTGCCCTCTTGCGTTGTGAAATTGGTCTATAGCCATGATAGGCCTACGGTTCCTGTGCCAGTGTTATGGAGAGGAATCCCATGGTTATCAAAAGATCCCGACTATGTCTGTGGGTCTTCTCCGACAGTGTGTCTGTAATGTGAGTGTGCGTTTGGGAAGTGCGTGAGTGTGTGTGTGTATGTGTGAGTGGGTGTGTGTGTAGTGTGCGTGTGCGGGGGTTGGTGTGTGTGCCCGGGTGTGTGTGTGTGTGTTTGTGTGTGTGCGTGTGTGTGTGTGTAATATACTGTTATTTCTATCATGTTAACAATAACAACAGCAATCTCGAAACAAGGTGTTTTGAAGGACGTGAAACACTTTTTAAATTTGGGGGGAAATGACGTATCTTGCCAGATATCTATCTGTTTTTTAACATTGCGAGCGGGCGAAGCGAGAGAGCCAAAAACTACAGCTTTATTTTCGATGAAAGACGTGTTATTCTGTTTGACCTCTATAGGCCTATAAATATCTTAAATTCATATTTGGTTACCTCGCTGCCAATGACTCTTATTTTGGCAGCTGGGTGGCGAGTTGTCCATCCACGATGACATAGCAGATGCTGGTGGAGTTGCCAACTTAAAGGATTCCCATGATCAGGGTGATGGTTTACTTAAACTTTCAAAATTCACAACTCCTGCATGTCCTGAATAGACTGTCCAATTTTGCTCAAACTTTCAGTTTACCCTTTCTTGTTCTTCTTCATTCACTGCAGGCATAATGATGTCTGGGTTGTATTCTTCTTTATGATACGTATATAATGAAGAATATCTTGAAATTTGACGTGTTAATATTGTTTAATTTGAAATGTTTATTGTTCCTTTTGTTCGAAATGAAACGCTGATTTTTTTTTCTTCTTTTTCTTATGAAATCAGGAAATCAGAATAAAACATTATTAGAAATATGTGTGGGCTCATATGTGTGCTACTTACGTTTTCTTCTTGCGATGACAGACGGAACCTCGGTTTGTGCCAGTTCGAGATTCCCTCTTCGCATCCTTTCAGCACATCAGGTATAAGGGAATGGTGGTCTATGCTCAATTGGCTTTCTCTCTGAAGGATCTTTGTTGATTGTCATTTAGAGAATAGACGAACGTTATGCAATCTTGCTTATCTGCACTATGGAGGTGTCATAGTCGAGTGGTTTAAGGCGCATGACTGGAGACGCGAAGGTCTGGGGTTCGATCCCCGGCACGGCACTTATGCCCCTGAGCAAGACATTTTTATCTACATTGCTGTTTTATGATCTATCAAATAAAGTGATGTGCTATACGCATATTGATACCAAGGCGAGCATGTGTTTGTTTGGTTTTTTTAAACTATGTATACGAGTCTACGACTATGATTTTAAAAATGGTTACTACAGTACATGTCGTTTTTCTGAAGATTCGTTATTCCGAAGGTTAATTTTTCCGAAATGTTCATAAATTTGAAGGTCCGTTTCTCCTAACTTTCAAAATTCCTAAAATGAAAAGGTTTCAAAATTCCGAAGGTTCATAATTTCGACAGTCTAAAAGGGCCCTATACAATTTTCGGATTTATGAACCCTCTGAATTATTGCTATTGTTGTATAGTTTAAATAAAGTAGATTTTTAAAGTATGTAATTCCTGTCACCCTTTGAGTCATTCATGTCTCCTCCACTCGCTTTATCATATAATTCCTAAACACTAACCACGAATACCAACCCAGAGATAACTTCAAGGAATTTACGTTCTAAGAACTAAACCCAGTCACTTACACTCTCCATAACCACTCCCCATAATACCATAGCAACCTTGAACCAATCAAAAGCATGTTTAAGTCACTAATCCATAGTCACTCCCCAAACCTTTCCATATATCAAATTTTCTCTGATTGAGGGGATTTAACTCTTAACCACCGACCGATGAACATAATTTTCTTGTCACCTCTCTGCTACACATTGTTATATCGTAAATAATTGCTGAAGTGTTAATAGATGCAATTATATGAAATGTAAATAGAACTTGGCCGAGCACCACCATTAGTACCGATCCCAACCACAACTTGTTTTCGGCTTCATGAATCTCTATACCTTTTCTGAATTGCGAATCCTATTTCGTTTTCACAAATATCATAAAGACATAACCCCTTTTCATTGTCGGAAACAGGAACATTCCGAAATTATAAACCTGCGTGAAATGATACAAAGAAATAGATTCGGCACCCCCGCCCCTTCACGCAGCACGCCCAGTGGTCTTGCTCATTTCAATTCCATTAATTTCATTAATTTCAGTAAGACAGGTACGCCCCTAAAAATGACAGTAGCGCTCCCCCCCCCCCCCCAAATAAAGGGCTGGTCCTAATTAAGCACCACGTCACAAATATCATGCCGTGCATATGAAACCAAGTTTTTTTTACACCAGTTTTTATAAACAAACAAACAAACAAAATCTGTTTTCATTAGTTCTTGATTACTTTAGGTAAACTTACATTGAAATGCTTTATTGAGAACAAAATCATTGCAACTTAAAGTGGTGTTTTGCTTTGTTTTTAGATTATTTTGCAAATTGTGAAACATAAAAAATACCCCCCCCCCAAAAAAAAATGCTTTAAATGTGATCGTACAATAACGAAGATAAATAATCGAAAAATGTGTAATTATGGTTTTAATACTGTAGGTAAATACCGGAAAATTTGAAATATACGGTTTTTGATAGGCCTACAAGTTTGGGAATTTCAAAAAAAGGAGAACAATTTCTATCGACTCGAAGATATTGAAATATAAGGAAAAAATTGTTTAATGCCTGATTTGATACATCAAAACACCCCTACACATTTCAGCCTGATATAAACAAACAAAGGGGTCAACTGTATAACTGTGGGTGATGTTCGTTATTCCATAGGTTCGCTTTTCCGAAACACCAAAAGTGCGTATACCAAGATGTTCGTTAGTCCGAAAATGAAAAAAAAGGTTCGTTAATCCGAACATTTGTAGCGTTATTCCGAAGATTCGTTATTCCGAAGGTTCGTTAGTCCGAAAATGAAATAAGTTTCGATATTCCAAAGGTTCGTTAATCCAAAAATGAAATAAGGTTTGTTATTCCGAAAGTTTGATTGTCCGAAAATGAAACAAGGTTCGTTAGCCCGAAACAACTAACGCATTAACGAACCCAATTTCATTTTCGGACTTACGAACCTTCCGAATAACGAATCTTATTTCATTTTCGGATCAACGAACCTTCGGAATAACGAACCTTATTTCATTTTCGGACTAACGAGCCTTCGGACTAACGAACCTTAGGACTAACGAACCTTCGGAATAACGAATCTTCGGAATAATGAACCTTCGGAATAACAAACTGTAACCATAACTTTTTTGTAAGATACCGCGACTCGACAGTGCTTGGTAGTCCGGTTAGTAGTGACAAATTATTTTCTTTTTTAACACACAAGCAAATATTTGTATCAGTATGCCTATAATACTTCATTTATTTGATGTACGATAACAGAGCATAAGTGCCGTGCTGGGGATCGATTAACCCCCGACCCTCGCGTCTCCAGTGAAGCGCCTTAAAACCACCGGACCACGGCACCTGTACATTATTGATGAGTATAGGCCAATCGATTTCCTTGGAGTTTGTGAAATACTGAAACTTTCATAACTAGTTTAATGAGTTTCTGTTTTTTACACCTGGGTACATGATCACTTGCCCTGAACATGCTGAAATTAACGAGTTGTGAGTTTTGAGAAGAACATTATCTGTAATATAAAGTCTAGTTATCGACGAAAATGTCTTATCGAATTGTGACAATGCCTTTGATGTATCATTGCAGACATAAATAATTGAACCCATTTAACATTTCGTCTTTTTTTTTTTTTTTTTTTTTTTTTGTTAAGATCACAACGTTATCTCACGAGAGGGGTAGGAAATGATAGAATGATAAAGACAAAACAAGTCAAGACAAGCACCGCTCAAAAAAGCAATCCCGGAATTAGCCCTCTAATAATGATCCCTCTTTAAATTACATCACGCAAAAACTTGAAGAAGAAGTGACCGGGAATTACAGGCTATAACGCCTTTATCCTGTGTGAGATGATGATGATGATGATGAAAATCGTTGAGTAATCAAATGACTGTTTTCCTGCATTGATCTCTTGATCATTTCCTCACTTGAAATGTTTTTAAGTGGTTTGAATATCATTAAAGTTTGAAAAATGCTCACTCGCCACTCCCTCCCCCCCCCCAACTCTACGTGAAACCGTTGAAAATTGTGACTCCTAGGAGGCTCACTATAGCCCTTGAAACAACTCTGCATAATTATGTATAACCAAGGCACCAACTCTTTTTTAAGACTCGTTAAAAAAAAAAAAACTATCAAACAAAAAAATTGTGTAAGAGGGGAGCTATAGACCAATTTCACCTCCGGTTTATGTATTTGGCCCTCTATCGGCGACGCCATTGCTGCGGTGGGCAAGAAAGTGGGAGGTGGCAGACGGATATTTTTTTCAATTTTCTACCCATCCCCACAGGAAATGACCTCTGCGTATTATATTCTTTAATGAAAAGCATCTATTGAGTCTACAACTATCTTGGTCATAATACGCCCGTGGGGGTGAGGGCTCAGATTCTTGGAGTGATGTCAGTCCCCAACCCATTATCACCTTTTAGTGTGAGGAAATATTGTCTGTCTTGGTGGCCATGCCCGAACGCAACAAAAATACACTTGCCTTTTCGATTTCCTGTTGAAGACACAGTTCATCTTTCTCGCAGTTTGACAGATCTGCATTGAGCAAGATGAAAGTATGATATCAATGATTTAGAATAAATACAAACATGTTAGTTATACACATCTTTATACTCACAATAATGAAAGTAAATCAAAACAGATTTTTACCGTATTCAAACATTTCCGAATCCGCATCCGCCATGAAAAAGGAATATGCTCAGTTGTGCCAGGTTCTTCGCACATCAAATTATGGAAAGATACACTGTAATTTCTGCGGAGTCAAATTTGACTCGGAATGGCGTCAGCTGGGAGTCACTTCTATTCCGAGTTGAAGTGACTAAAATTTCTGAATTAATTTGACTCGGAATGGTTAGGCGTCAACTAAAAATCGACTACATTCGAGTCAAAGTAACTCCATTCCGAGTCAAATTAATTCGGAAATCCGAGTCACTTTAACTCGGAATAGAGTTTACTCCCAGCTGACTCCATTCCGAGTCAAAATTGACTCTGCAGAAATAAGAGAGTATGGAAAGTATATACAAAATAATATAGTGTCACTAGTTACCCATCATAGCCATCCCCTTCTATCCACTAGAAAATGTATTCGAATGTTCGATTCCTCATGCCTGCTTACAATTCTGTTATTTGCCCAATCATGCATGGCTTCACTGGCGTATGGAGAGGAGGAGCAAGCGGGCAAGATGCCCCTAGCACCTGACGGATATCTAACGGGATAAAGGGTCAGCCACCATTTCAGGTAATTATCCAATTTTCCATTAAAGTCAGTATAACATACGTATAGCACTGCACATTCGTCAACAATGGCCTTTATAGAAAGAATGTGTTGTATAAGGGGGGGGGGGTGGCCATGGCAACCAGTGTAAATCCACTTTGAGGAGTGAGGGGATGATCGACTTTTCAGCCAATTTTTTTTTCTGTCGAACTCACACTTAAGTATAAATACACACCTTCACCCACTGGCACAGACCCCCTTACCCACATTTTAATTTTTATCTTGCGAGCGAACGAAGCTACCAAGCCAAAAATTACCACTTTTCTGGTTTTCAATCGCATATTCAAATGAAAATTCGAAATTATGACGACCGAGCCAAGCCAGCGGGCCAAAAGTAACCGCTGGTTTCCAATCGCATTTTTAAATAGAAATTCTAAAATATGATGGTTGTTTACGACAGATTATTAAAATCATATTTAAAGATTAATTCAAATATCATTTCTTCCTTAAAAAGTGGGGGGATATTTGTACACGTCATCCCCCCCCCCTCTCAAAAAAGTGTGGGGGATATATCCCCCAATCCCCCCCCCCCCCCGAGATTTACTCCAATGGCCATGGCCTATCGTAAGCTGCGATGTCCCCCCCCCCCCCCTCCTGATCTTAAGGTCTACAGTTACGCCACTGCATAAAAATTAGAGCTTTAGTTGTTTTGTTGACATTCCATCATGCTCGCGTGGACTTTGTACGTTGCGTGTTCCAGACATTATCAAAGAAACATTTACAATGCATGATAACAGAATTTCGTGATTATACAGAAATATTAAAAGCATTCGTCTTCTCTAATCTAGATCTCGTTCATTTTCCCAATGAAATAAATCAAATAGCCACCGTGACGCATTCGAAGTGTTTCAACCATGCCCGGCAACCATCTTTGTGGTTAAAGCTTTAAGAGCACTTGGATGTATTCTTTCCAAAAGAATAAGAGCCCTGAACTTGGCTGGTGAGCTCCTCAAAGAGCTCTTTGCAATTTGTTGCTATCAGTGTGATCTTCTCTTAACATGACGTGCTACGCAACTGCGTCAACAAAAAGCGTCGAAAGGGGTCTGTTTTAAGCCATAGTGCGTAGTCGACGTTTTCTGTAAAAAATTATAATAATAAAGGGGGTGTTTTTTAGCTTCAAATCGCCTAGTATTATTGTGAAATTTACGGTAGTAGTGTTTTTTTTTATTATAAATTTAGATATACATGTCTTGTAAATTAAATCGCTTCTTCAACTGAACTGCTTGTAAAGTCTTATTTTGTTGTTTAACTGCTGAATACGGGCTATTTATTGTAAATGCCATTAAGGGTTATTTATTTGGTGCCATAATAATTTACACGCCGCTAAGAGTATTTTTGGTAGGGTGATGACCCTTTTGATGTTGTATATATGTTTTGCAGGCTGTGACGCCGTATAGGGTGCAAATTTGACTTAGTTTTTTAGACCAATTTCACAACGCAAGAGGGCAGCAGACTGTTCGACACAGTTCGACATACTGCGGTGGGCGCTCCAACTTTTAAAGTACACAAGTCAATAGCGCATTATGTACATTCGTTCGATTTTTTTGTCTATTTTGACCAATTTATGCAGATTTCTTTTAATATTTGCACTGAGAAATTGTCAGGGAAGTTCAGGTCGCAGCTATGCGGTGCTCGAATGCCACAAGAATTGGAGAAAGTTCAAAAATTGGAAGCTAACTGATTGCGAAATTCACTCGCTTTTGATTCATGAAGCCTGTTTGTGTGAGAAGCCGTACTCCCTACACAGGTTTCCGTAAGCAATGCGAAGGAATCCGTCGCCAGTGGGTAAAAATATCAACAGAAAGGACTTTGAAGTCAAAAAACATTATCATTATGTACTTTGGCGTAAATATGACTTTGTAAACAGAGTAAGATTGAGGCCTCCCGTTTACTACGGCTTCTATGCTGCAATCGAACTTATACTGACAAAACTAAGTTGAAAAACAATCGAAAGTACAAAAATACATCATACCTTCATCTGTCAGATATGGCCATTGTCTTACCTCATGTACCCACATATCCATGCTTTATTTTATTGATCCAGAATCAAGTAAATGGAACAATATTAGGGCAAATCTCATATCTTACATTCATTTTGTACACAGAGCCAATCGCGGTCAGCGCGCTTGCCCACCGCAGCAATGGCGTCGCCGATAGAGGGCCAAATACATAAACCGGAGGTGAAATTGGTCTATACGCCACTTACGGTCAATTTTCAATTTTTAAAGTGTGTATGCGCTTGGGTAGTAGATTTGTCTGAGAATGACCCCCCCCCCTTGAAATTAAAAAACAGCTGGTGAGACCCGGGGGGGGGGGGGGGTCTCACCAGCCTGTAGGCCTGTACTCTCTAGATTTTTTATTGCAACAAGTGACAAATCCAAAATTAGATTGAAAATCTAAATCTAATAGATTTTGAAGTCAATCTTTTTCTCATTCTAATTTTGGATTGGTCGCCAACCACAATCTTATAGATTGATTTCCAATCTATGGAATTTAGAGAGTATCTAAGGGATACATGTTTATGGTGCACCTTGAAAACTTCGCCTAAATTAAGTTTCTCCAATTGCACGAGGAGAGCAAGGTCTCATTAAGTTTTATATTTCTTACGGATTCTTACTCTTTCCAAGTTCTTCTTCTTCTTCTTCTTCTTCTTCTTCTTCTTCCGTCTTCATCAGCTCATCTTCTTCTCTTCCTCCTCCTATTCCTCTTCTTCTTCTTCTTCTTCTTCTTCTTCTTCTTCTCCTTCTCCTCCTCCTCCTCCTCCTTTTTGATATTAAACGTCATCCTGAGAGACGTATTGATCTTATGAACAGAAAACTCACTGCATTTTAATGTTCGAATTTTTAATCAGTGATCGTATTTTTGCCTTTAATGTTAAACCTGATTTTGCTTATTTTTTTTTTGTTCTGTTTTGTTGTTTTATTTTATTTAAGCTAAATTTGAAGTGGGATTGTAATGATTAGAAAGTTTCCACGTGGGCTGTGTAATAAGTCTGTAAAATCCAACCAAAGAGGCCTTTAATGTACAAAGTGTAACCTGTGGATTCACGTATCATGTGCTAATGTACCGGTAAATTGTATGATGATAACAAGTAATTATTTGTAGACTGGGAATGTCCTCAATGTCTGATGAAGCATTTACCATTTTATGGAGAAAGTGTCAGTGTAGTTAATGTGCAACAAAATTCAAATAAAATTTTACATGAACGTAGTGTTGATCATCCTGGGTTGAAATACAAACAGCTATCTTTGAATGGATTAAAATGTTTACAGCTTAACATTGTTAGTCTCTTGAAACATTTTCATGAAATTAGGGCAATCTTGTGCAGTAATGTCATACACCTGTTAGCTCTAAATGAAACTAGATTAGACGATAGTGTGAATGACTCAGAAATTTTCATACCACAATACTGTGTTATTCGAAAAGACCGCGATAGAAAAGGTGGAGGTCTAGCTATATATGTTCATAATAGTCTGAATTTTCAGCAACTGACCCTTGATTCTGCACAAAATTTAGAAGCTTTATCATCATTGATTAATATAAAAAAGACAAGCCTTTCATATTTGTTACATGGTATCGACCTTCAAGTTCGAAATGTGTCATTCTTATTATGAAAGAATGTTAACATCTCTTGATGGATTTAACAAACCAATCATTCTTATGGGAGATATCGATTTTGATATATTTTAACAACCACTAACAAGTGGATGTAAAACATATAACCAAGTGAATGGTGTTTATGGTTTACGACAAGTGAATTAGTTTGAATATACAAGAATAACTAAGGAATCTTCGACACTTGTTGATCATATTATTACAAATTGTACTGATAATTGGGGGTAATTCATAATCGCTCCATGAGCTTTTTAATCTGGGGCATTCATCATGGAAGTGATAAATGTTCTAATCCAAAGTATGTCACATTCCGTTAATCAAAAGGTGTAGATTTAAATGCCTTTAGAAGAGAAGTCAAAGAACTTGATTGGTCTGATGTTAAAGAAATGCATAGTTGACGATGTTGTGGAAAGATGGCAAGAGCTTCTTTTGGGTGTAGTTGATAAGTATATGCCAATGAAGACTAAAAGAGTGAAAAATAAACATTCACCCTGGTTGAATGAGTGGATTTTTGAATTAATGAAGAAACGTGATAAAATGAAACAGAAAGCAAAAAATAATAACAATGATGCCTATTGGAATGATTAAATTGAAAAATAAAGTTACATTTGAAAACAGAAAACTTAAAAAGAAATACTTTTGTGATAAATTAACTGGAACTATAAATAGAAATCAAACATGGCCAACTCTCAAATCTCTCCTAAATAAATAAATAGTTATGCAAATGGTTAAAATATATACAACAGTTATGGAAATATAAACGTGGGAATGAATTGTAAATATATCATAAGATGAAGAACAGTCAAATTATTTGGAAAAAACCCTCCCGGTTAAACCAAAACTGAAATATGAAACGAAGCAAAACTGAGTCCATGCAACAAATAAAGGGAATAAAGCACAGTGTTCCTAGTAATTATCATCATACCGCCTTTCAATTGCCGATGGGTTAATTATTTTCACCCTTCACATCACAAATGCCTTTTTATAAGGTTATATAAAGTTACTGAACAGTGCTTTTTATATCTATAAATTTTCCATACTGGACCGAGTTTCCACATGGCATGGCGTGGTTTGGAAAAAAAAAATGCAGAGCCTTATCAAGCATATATACCAAATACATGAACAGAAAGAGCAAAAAAGAGGAAAAAATGCACTTGCTTTGCCAATCCTGGCTGCATCAGTATTGTTGACTGATGCTGAATTTTTTTCAAAGGAAATTAAGCACTAAAATCCTTAAGCTGGCAACGCAATGAAAAGTTCAAAATCCATATTCATTCGAGCAAATTGGCAACTTTTTAACTTCTCAACAAACTTTCCATCACATTCATTACAGATAGATTACTTTTTATAACAAAAATGTAGCAAAAAGATGAAAAGTCAGGTTTGCCAATTTGAAGAAGGAAAGACGATCAAATAAGGCTTCAAATAATACCTGTCATAAATGGATTAATCCATGCTTATCTGGTTACTAGCAAACTCATTTGTTATTACAGTAAAGCTGAGTCAAAATCTATGAACAACTGTACACTCCAAAAAATATTGGGTAAAATGTGCCATGAGGGCAGTTATGTTTCCAACCAACTTTGGGCATTTCTTTTTATCCAATTTGATGGAAATTTTGCTCATTCTAAAGTAATTACTGCTTATTTTTTTACCTTAACCATGCTAATAAACTGGACAATATGCTTCCCGCAATGGAGTAAAAATATTGCCCAAATTTGGTTGGACATATAATACCACCGTCATGACCATGCTGGTTATTATTTTACCTGATATTTTTTACAGTGAATATGAAATTCGCACAAATCGGGAGAAGCTGCAAGTTTGTCAATATTTCTGAAGTTGGCAATGTAAATCTTTAATCCTGTTCTCGTTTAAAATGCGTTTCTGCTGTTGTTAGCTTATCTTTAAAATCATATAAGCTTTATCTTACTTCTTTCATAAAGTGCGTGTTTCATCTTTACAATTTTATTTTATTTTTTTACAATTTCACATTAAGTACAAATGTCGATTAAAAAATATATAGTTCGGAAGCTATTAACACCGTACACTCTGAAAAATTTGCCATTTGGAACCTTTTTTGTCCCGTATTTAGAACCCTACAGAAAGGGGGTTCTACGAGGTTTCTTTATATATTTTTAAGAACCCCAAAAGGTTCTATGTACAAGTTACAACTAATGATTCTAAAGACCCGTTCAGAACCCTTCAGAGAACCCTTAATGGTTCTTTGCAGAATCTTTCAAGGCTCCAAGTGAGACAAGAAAAGGTTCTAATCAGCACAATTTTTTTTTCTAAGAGTGAAAGACGTAGTATATAAATACGTAGGTTTTCTGTTCTTTCACCGGCTGCATGTTGTATCTTTACAATGTTCATGATGTTTACAATTTCATCTTCTTTTTTTTTCACAATTTCTCATTAAGTATTATTGTTGAAATATATACTTCGTGAACTATTAACACCGTAAGATGTCTGTTGTCACCCGCTTTTCTGGTGTGTTCAGTGTACATAACAAAGATAATACCGATAATGATAGTGGGTTCTTGTATAGCGCTCATGTCCATCAGAATTGACGCTCCTGGCGCTCCACTGTTATTAACCCTGCCTTAGCAAGGCAGCAAGGCGCTCTAGCATTTCAAGGAAATTCATCCTACCAGGTACCCATTTACTACTCATGGGTCGAGAGTGGCAAATGTAGATTAATGTCTTGCCAAAAGACATTGGTGCCATGGCGGGACTCGAACCGCCAACCTTGTGACATACAGTCCGGCGACGTATCCACTAGAACACCACCCCTCCACATGGTGAAGTATATAATTGCTCGTAAATGAGATATTTTCCTATACCCACACCGTTGGTTATAATGATAATTATTCAAAGACAAACTGATTAAAGAAGAAATATCACATATTTATCTGTCACTTCTTTCCCTTTCCTTTCAGTTGGAGTCAATCTTGATGCTACGGTTGTCTAATCGAGCTTTTATTCCGCAGTATAACAACGATCTTTCTCCGCAATATCGATCAGAAATTCTATTTTAGCGGATGAACTTCCTACAAGCAAAATTAAAGGGTCATGTCTTGCAGAATTATTGAAAGGGGTTATCAACCCCATCCTACATTACCCCACCCCTTTCCTCTAGCAACGCCCCTGATGCGATTACCTTCTCTCTCCAAAACCATTTCTAGCTCGAACATGTCCTCCAGGTTGGCTTCGGATATCGGAAAGCTGTTATCGCCTGGCTTGGGCCGACCCCGTGCCTTACTCGTACACCCTGCAGCTCTGCACGGAGCTCGACGCTATCCCCTTCATACCGAACTCGCAGGCCGAGTTCGATTTCGCTGTTGAATTCCTGGGCGACCTCGGCCTGCCGTTCATTTGTGTTGGATGTGATGACGAGACCATGATGGAAGTCGAATTCGATTACAAAGCCGTAAGTTCAGTATTAGTGGCGGAGTTATTTATATGGACACAACACGGCCCGTGCCCGTCAGTCCCCCTCCCTTTTTAAAACTCCAAATGGCATGACTATTAGTCAGGGGCGGCGCTACAAGGGGGCAGGGGGCGACCGCCCCCTTTGATAAAAAAAAGAAGATAGAAGTGACCTTGTAACTATATAATACCCCTAAATTTCAATAAAAACGTAAATGAATTACCTATGGGTCATCTTGCCCCTCCCCATCATAATACCCTGGCGCCGCCCCTGCTATTAGTACACATCTCGAAGAAGAATATATATCTCCCCCCCCCCTTTTTTTTTTTTTTTTTTTTTTTTTTGCTTAAGAAGATGCTTGAAACGTTTTGTTTCCGTTGTTGTTGCTGTAATCGTTTATTAGAGAATGTTTGTCTTGGCAAACTTTCTTTTACTAAACACTGGTTTTGCTACTGTTCAGTATGAAGAATTCATAATGACCTGTTTACCTCCATATTGTTTCCATTTAGTTGCTCGTAAAAATTGTCTCCTTGAATGTTCCCTTTTTTCATACCTTGGCGGGCTTTTGTTCAATCCGACTCATACGAGATTGGAATTAGCCTAGACAGGTCCTCATAAGGGGGGGGGGGGGGGGTGGAGCACTGAAACTACATGGCTGGTATCGAACCTTTGGTCAGCCGTTCATTTATTTTTCCCCTTTCAATTTTTCATATTTACAATGATGGTACAGTTTACATATTCACATATTGACATACATATAGAATGCAATGAATTTTTAAAAACAAAATTGAAGGGAAGGAGGGCCGACTAAAAAGCAGAGCTTGTATGGTGTAGGCCCCCCTGTTCAAAGTTATCATTGTGAACTATTATTTTATGAAAAAATAACAACAATAACAATAACTGATTCGGTAATTACAAAATCAATTTAAGACGCAAAACAATGATAAATGTATACATAATAAACAATGAAGGTCCACAAATATCAAAGTTGCACGAAGTCACGCTACAAATTATATTCGACTGCAATTACCTAGTAACTATTCAGAAGAAAGCTTTTAAGTCCCCTGTTGAAAATTTGTATTGAATTGCATTGTATAGTATCATTTGGAAGATAATTCCACAGTTTTGGACCTGTAAAAGCAAATGTCTTTTGAGCAAACGATGTTCTATTTAGTGATAGATGAAAGGAGCTCGCCTGGTGAGTGAAGGAACTATGAATGGAATCCTTTTTTACAAACATATCAACAAGAGGCATAGGTAATTGTTTAGAGCTGAGCTTATACATTAGCTGTCCAAGCTGAAAAATATACACGTCTTTAATTTTCGAAATTTTATCATTCAGAAAAAGATTATTAGTGTGTGCCCGGAAATTTGCATTATTAATAATACGAATTGTTCTTTTTTGTAATATAAAGAGTCTGTTAATTTCGGATATTGCTGCACTGCCCCAGGCGATAAGCCCATAATTCAAGTAAGGAAGAATTAAAGTGGAATACAAGGATAACCTAATATAATGGGGTAGGAAGTGTCTTAATTTGCTAAGGATACCAGTGTTGCGAGCAATAATTTTGCAGATATTGTCAATGTGCGCTTTCCAAGATAGTTTTTCATCAATGATTAGCCCAAAAAAAATTTAGTTGTTCGGACTCTTTGAATAACAACAACATCAAAAATTATATCATTTGGCAAGGTCGCAAGCTTATTACTAAATAGCATGTAACTAGTTTTGTTTAAATTAAGCGACAGTTTGTTTGCTTTTATCCAATTTATAACACTTTTAAGTTCGTTATTTAAAATCTGCGTCAGTTACTTTGGATAGCTATGTGACAAAAATATATTCGAGTCGTCAGCAAAAAGTATAAATTGAAGCAAACTAGATGACTTCTCAATGTCGTTTATATAAGTAATGAACAAAAGTGGGCCAAGAATACTGCCCTGCGGAACTCCACAAAGGACATGTTTAGGTTCAGAGATCATTCAGTGAAACAAACTGGGAGCGCCCTTTAACATAATTTTTGAACCACGTCAACGGTTTTCCCCGACTTCCACAGTGAGAAAGTTTGTAAAGTAGGATGTCATGATCAACAGTATAAAATGATTTAGAAAAATCTATAAACAAACCAACCGTACTAGAAGACTGATCAGTAGCTTTGGCAACTATTTGAACTAAGGAAAGTATTGCATGGGTAGTGTTACTCTTTTCCTGGAAGCCAAATTGAGTATCAGGAAGGATGTTGTGCTTTTTAAAGAATTTTATTGTTCGTATGTGGACCAATTTCTCAAGGATTTTTGACAAGGTTGTAAGCAGTCAGTTAATTAAGGTTAAGAAAGATAATGAGAGTGATACAGGTGGTAAATGCGTGTCCACCAAACAGTCCATGAAGCACCAGCATGACCAGAGGGCCAGAATAAGTATCTGGGTTAGCAAAATCGCCACCAGGATATTAGCTTGCATACTTAGCCTGTCTGGGTCAAGATCATTGGTAAAGGAATTGCGAGATTTGATATTAGAGACCAGAGGACGGCCAGGAGGGTGTCCTATCCTCGACCTGGTGGGGCGCCCTAGACGACATTGATGAGTGGCCACAAAATTAGAAGGCGTCTGGGGGATGACCGATCGGGGGCAGCTAGGACCTTCTCACGTGGACGACCATGGAGCTCACTTTGGAGAGAAAAGGCAACGTTGGAGGCAAGTCAAAGGAAAGTTTCCCGGGGGACGGCCAAGGAGCATCAAGGTGGTACTGGATAAAGTCGGATGATGAACGATGAATTGGTATTGGACAGGACGTCCGGGAGGACGTCATGAGAGAAGAAGACAGCCTCAGGTTTGGGGGCTTTCGTATAGAAGCGGCTGCAGGATGACAGAAAATTTCGGTATCCTGCCGATGGGAATTCGAGTGCTCAGATGGGTTTTGCACCTCTTCATGGAGTTTTGGGCGGGTTGATAGGGGCTGGTCCATTGAAAGCAACTACGGGTTATAGATAAAGTTCAGGGAAATAGACAGAAATGTCATGCAATTCCATGAATGGAATGCCAGTCTGTGCTACGATATTCAATGACTCCACTAGACCTTCAAAAGAAACCCTTTACCGTCTCATGTCAATCAGATAAGGAGAGTCTCTTCAACAAGTACATGAGGTGACGAACAATAATTAGCTAAGACAAACTGAGAAGTGTCTGTGATGTAATCTCCAAGACAAATTGCAGTTGACTGACCAATGAAGTTCTTCGTCCAACCACTAACCAAGTTAACCCGCGGCCACACTGTTGACCATGATAAATGGAGACATTAAATTTTGGGCCTAATTACTCACCTCTGATGGGCCAGCCACTGGAGAATGTGGCTCTGAATGACTACTATGGAACTCATCTGACTTCGATGAGCTACCACTGTATAGCTCCAAAACTAGTTCATCAAAGCAACCAAGAGGACTGTCATAGTTTACTCGTGAATAACCTACCATGATTAGTGTCTGTAACCAAAGCACAGCCGGGAACATCGACCTCCTCAACATCAGATAGATCACAGTCATAATCATCTTGATCTCACAGATTGTTTGAAAGAGTGGTAGCCGCTTGGACAGCCTTCGCAATTATGTTTCTTTCATGTTCGGAGAGGTGCAGACAGCGATATGGTGATTAAGACGGCTAGCTAGCTGAACATAGAGGTATATAGCTTATACACTACTGCGAACTGCGAAGAACAAATCCTATCACTACCCAGGACGAAAAATTGAATCCCCATTGGAATAAATTGGCAATGGGGAGTATATGGAAAGTGAAACAATGGGTCCCCATTGAAAGCAGTTGTTGGTTGGGGTCAGTGGGGACCAATTGCCAGTGTGGACCAATGGGGACCACTTGTTGGTTGACCCATTGAAATTGACCTATAATAACCAATTGGTCCCCACTGCAACCAATTGCAATCGACTGGGGACCATGGGGGGGGGGGAACCAATTGCCATAGGGACTCATTGTTTCACTTTCAATATACTTCCAATTGGTAATTCAATGTCCATAATTGCATGGTCTTGGAACTGCAACTTAAAGTTTCTATTGGTATCAACTTGGGTCAGTTGGTCCAATTGGGGTCAATGGGGTCAACTAGTCCAAGTGAAACCAACTGAAGTACCTAAACTATCAATCAGATATGATTATTTATTTCTGGGACCGCCTTTTTACGTCACCATCCGAGAGACGTTACTCAGACGAAACTCGAAGCCGGGTCCCTAAACTCTCTCTCGAATTGGGTTTCGACAGACGTGTATCAATCAAATATGCTTATTTTACGTCTGGGACCGACCTTTAACATCACCATCCGAAAGACGTGGCAAATGTAGATTCATATCTTGCTAAAGGGCATTAGTGCCGCGGCAGAGATTTGAACCCCGGACCGTGTGGTTCAAAGTCCGGAGACTTATCCACTCGGCCACAACACCTCTAATTTAAATTTTATTTCTTATATAGCATGATCAGTGTATTACATCAAATATTCTGATTAGTGATAAATTTTCTATTGTTATTTGAATTATGTAATGCAAAGTCATACATTTTTTTTTCACAAAAATATTTAAAGTGAATATGCATAAAAAAGAAATATGACTGCATTTGTAGTTTACTTAAATTGTTGAATTTTCAAGAAAAAATAGCAGTTATGCAAATGAAGTAAAACCAGTCACGTGATCCCCACTGAAAAACAATTTGTTTGTTTAAAATTTATTTCTGCGTTCATCATGTTCAACACAATACAACATAATCAATTATTACATAGATTTTATACAATACATTTTAGACACATGAATCATTTACAATCTCTTTCTGAATATAAAAAAAGTATATGAAAAATATTATTTAACTGAATTTCAGAACGCAGGAGACCGTCGTCATGAGCGACCTGCTTGATGTTGACGACGGCCTCAAGGTAAAAAAAGCGGCATGTAAAACTTACACATTTTTTAACAAGAGGTCATGAGGGTGCAGTGCAAGTGCAAATACAGTGCAAGTGCATTAGAGGAGGAGTTAAACTTCATTTAAGAGTAAAATAGATAAATAATATAAAAAATAAGTACAGGTATATTCAATGTGGTGGATTTGAATACAATGATATTAGGTTGCGCTTCATAGTGGCTTTAAAGGAATAAAGTGAGAAACACATTTTTAGAGTTGCGGGTAAATTGTCAGGGCCATGGTGTCTAATTGATTTATGAGTTATTAATAACTTTGGGTTTGTAAGGTGAAAATTTCCAGAAATACGGGTTGGGTTTGTGTGAATTGTACTGTTTAGATTAAATAAATTTTGAAATGAGGGGGAAAGTTGGTTGTTTTGTATTCGAACATAAAAACTGCAACTTGCATGACATTCAAATCAGAAACCTCCAATGTTTTATGCTTAAAGAATAGTGGATCAGAATGAGAAAAATAAGACGATCCTGTACAGATACGAAGAGCCCGCTTTTGTAAGGTGAGAATAGGGTTGAGTTTGGTAATTCCACAGTTGGCCCAAACAATATTACAATATGTTATGTAATGAAGTATTAGTGTATTGTATAGTAAAAACGGAATTACTCGTGGTAACATAAACTTTAACTTATGAATAATTCCCACGCCTCGAGAAATACATAGTGTAACATGATTTATGTGATCATTCCAAGTTAAATTCTCATCAATAATGACACCCAGGAATTTCGAACACTTCTTTTCTTCAATAGTATTGTTGTCAATGTTAATATTAATCGGATTATTATTCACATGGATATTGTTGTGGTTGAAATATATAAAATGGGTTTTCTGGATATTGGGAGAAAGATTATTGCATTTAAACCATTTCGAGACTTTTATTAATTCGGCATTCCAGGTATTTTCTAGAGACTTAAGGGTCTTATGAGAATGAAATATGTTAGTGTCATCTGCAAAAGGACAAAAGACAACAATGATGATTGATTATATCATTGACGTGTAATGAAAATAGAAGTGGACCCAGGATAGATCCCTGGGGGACACCACATTTGATTAGAAGAGACGGTGAATTAATACCTTTGAAAGTAACATACTGTTTTCGCTTGCTTAAATAACTTCTAAACCATAAGAGCGCTGAGCGCCGAACACCACAGGAATACAATTTGGAAAACAATATATCATGATTAAGAGTGTCGAACGCTTTACTAAGGTCTGAAAAAATACCAATTATGTGTTCTTTTTTGGCCACGGCTTCTGTAATTTTATCATATATCTGGACCAGAGCTAGATCAGTGGAATGACTTTTTCTAAAACCATACTGATTTTGATTTAGTATTTTATGGAAGTTTAGAAATTACGTAATCTATTATAAACAATTTTCTCTAAGATTTTTTATATACTAGGGAGGATGGAAATAGGACGGTAATTAGTGATTTCACGTTGGTCATCTTTTTTTGAAAATTAGGGTTACATTGGCTATTTTTAACAAGTCTGGAAAAGTACTGGATTGTAAAGACTGGTTAAATATGTGTGTTAGTGGATCAGCAATGAAATGGATTATTTCCTTTAAAAGTGAAGTACTAATTTTAACATGACATTTGGATTTCGAAGAATTTAATGATTTAGTAATATTAATCATTTCATTCGGGTTTGTCGGCTTTTTTAAAATAAAGAGTCTTGAATCGGTTCTGAAAAGAATTCAGTAAAATGAGCATTATTTGGAGTAATTTGGGTGGCAAGTTAAGGACCAATATTAGTAAAGAAAGAATTAAAACAATCAGCATAGTCGTTAGAATCTGTGATTATGTTACCATTGAAAGTAAGGTTATCTTTAGGTATAGTCTCATTTTTTGCCCCCATAATATATTTTATAACTTTCCATGTGGCTCCTGAGTTGGATTTTACCTTTTGTAATTTGTTTGAGAAGTGTAACTTGCGAGAAAAACGAATTAACTTTGTTAATTTGTTACGATACGTTTTGTAAACAAGTAGACTTGTACCCGTGGGGTTCCTCAAATGTTGTTTATAAAGTCGGTTTCCTGTTTTTATAGATTTAAGTATACCTTTCGTTATCCATGGGTTTATCCGTTTACGTTTATTTCTTACAAGTGGAATGTTTTTATTGTAATAAAATTGTAGCTTTCAATTAAAATACGCAGTATTCACATCATTTGTATTCAGGATATCATTTCATTCTTCGAATAATAAATCTTGTTCTAACATTTCAATATTACGAGCGGTTTCTTTCCGATACATAATATGTGGTGGTGGTTTAAAACAGTCAATGATTTTCCACATTTAGTAAATATAGGAAAGTGGTCAGATACTTCGGAATACAGCAATCCTCCAATTATCTTTTTGTCCTGTATATTAGAAAATATGTTATCAATTAAGGTTGAGGAGTGTATGTTAATTCTATAGTTGGACTGTTAATGAAAGAATAAAATCCATATGAATTCATCAGTTAGAGAAACCTATTAGAGAGATTGTGATGCAGTGGAAGAAAGTTAACATTAAAATCAGCGAGAAAATATATCTGCTTATTTTCGTCTGCTAATTTGCTAACGCATTGCTCGAAATTATCGTAAAGTAGATCAAAGTGAGTATCAGGAGCTCTATTACATCTAAAATTAAGTTTTTGCTTTGAAGATTGTCAATTTCAATAAAGATAACTTCTGTTTGATCAAATTTAATATCATTTCGAATTTTGAAATTTAAATGATTAGCTACATAAAATGCGACGCCACCGCCTCTCTTACCTACACGATCAGCTCTGACCAAATTATAGTTTGGTAAATTAAACAGTGGTGGGGAAGATTAGTGTAACCAAGTTTCACTTATTCCAATTGCAGGGAATCTAAAATGTTTTAAAGAATTAAGAGGATTTTGAAGATCATCAAAATTCTTGTTTAAGCTTCTAGCATTGATATGCAACAATTTAACATCTTCTATATCGTCTTGAAATCTATCATTGAATTCAGTAGGAGTATAATATTTGCTCTCAAAAGGATATTCATTTATAGCGTTGTCAAAAATAAAAGGATTGTTATTCATCGCCATGACAAATTATTAAAACCCCAGAAAGGGAAATATAGATAAGAGAACATGCGTAGGTCCTTATGCAGTTAGGCTCAGGTGCATGTGCGAGTATAAACAGCAATATACGGAGTTATCTGTGAATGGATAACACCCAGGGGCGTAGACAGCGGGGGAGATGAGGGGTATGCATCCACCCCCCCCCCCCCCACTTTGTGTGGTAGGGGGGGGGGGGGGTGACGTGTACAATCATCCCCCCAGGTTTTAGGGAAGGATGTTTGCTTACAATTAAACTGAATTAACATGTTTAGAAATGATAGGAACAGCAATAATAATAATAATTATCATTATAACAACAATAACAACAACAACAATAATAATAGCAATAATAATTAGTAATATATTATTATTATTATTATTATTATTATGCTTCTGATAATAATGATAGTTATCATCATCATCATCGTTAATGTGACTGAAATGACGATTATTATCATAACTAAATCGATAATTATTCCGATGTATATAGTTATTTATATTACTTTAGGGTAATTTCGGCGCCGTCACTGTTTTTCTGAAGTGGTGTAACAACGAAATTAAAAAAAAAAAAAGACAAATAGCGTGACGCAAATATGCAATAATGTGTGTCAGTCCACATTCTATATTCGTTTGTCACGGTGCGTATATCTTCTATTTATGTCTGTGCAATCGGGTGTATGGGTGTGGGTGTGTGTGGGCGGGGTGGGTGGGTGCATGGCAGTACGCAGCGGGGGGGGGGGCTGGGGGGACAGTTGCCCCCCCTAAATTTTGAAAACTTGCATTTTTTTACTGAAAATTTTCGCAAAATTCAGCACAAATTCACCAAATCCTTCAATTTCATTTTTAAAAATGCAAAAGCGCCCTCGTGAAAAGCTCGGTCGCTTCGCTCCCTCGCTTTCGAGTTTCTTTGAAAATTTTTTGCATCTTGCCCCCCAGGAAAAAAATTTCTGCGTACGGCCCTGTGGGTGTGTGCATGTGCGTGTGTGTGTATCTGTATACGAAATTGATCCTCGATTTCTCGTGAACGACAAATCATTCCCCCAGGTGTAAGAACCTGTCTACGCCACTGATAACACCCGTCATGACCCACAAAGGACGAGCTTAACTGAGCCCAACCTTTATCAACTTAGAAATAAAAGGGGAATGGCTGTACATTCCTATACGAGATTTTAGAAGAAGGAAAAAAAAAAGAAATAGTGAAATTCATGTATGTACATCATAACTAGTTTATACTTAAAGAAGGAATTTAGTGCACGACCTTTCGAGCATATTATGAAAGGGAAAGAGAAGAGATAAAGCGATTATCAAGAAAATAGATGAACGGAGTAAAATCAGAAAAAGAAATAACAATGTAGGAAACATGGTTTGTCGACACAGGCGTGTGAACAAACCATCCCCGCTGTGTATTTAGGAAAAAATAAAAGAAAAGTAAGTCAGACCAGGACAAACGGAGCAATCGCCTTAATGCAGCGTGTGTCATAACACACACAACATACTATACATAGCCTATACTGAAAAAAAAGCCGGTTCACTGAAACATCACCCAGTGAATTTACAAGGGCGGAATGGGGAGATTGAAAGAACATCGAACTCAGCAATGCACAATACGAAGATGGCTGGTTTTCACTGCGGAGTCGAGATGCACAAAAAAGAAAAAAAAAGAACGAACATGGAGCTTGACATTGTGGTAACTACTTGCTCAAGTTGGTCGTAATTATGGTAATGAAGTCCTAAAGATGCAAACATGCACGGCATACCCAAGTATCAATACTTTGCCTGTAATCATGCAAATTTACCCATGATTTCAGCAACAAATTGCATGGATTTACTTTCAAGATATATTAATCAATAAGTGTACGTTATAGAGGTGTGTATGTAGATTTTTTTGCTTTTTTCTCACAATTTTCCTTAACCCATAATCGCTCAAATTTTCAATGGTTCTGTTATTAACATAAACTCAAGTTTTAAGTTACCGTTGAGGTCGAATGAACTCCCCCCCCCCCCCCTACTGACTAGGGTATTGTAATTTGAAAAAAAGAGCGAAACAAAACAAAAGTAAAACAAAACCCAGAAGGAAAAACCAGTTGCAGCTGGACCAGTTGAACCAGCTAAATTCCAACTGGTAACTCTGGAAATTGAAACATCGTAACTGGTCTAACTGGTCCAGTTAAAAATTAAACTGGTCGAAAACCAGTAAGAAATTTAAACTGGTCCTGGTAACTGGAATTTCATACTGGTCTTAATTGTTACTGGTCTGGAAGTGGTTTCACTGACCTCACTGGTGTTTAAACTGGTATTTCCAACTCAACTGGTCTTACTGGTGTTTCCAACTGGTCTTACTGGTATTTCCGTTGACAACTGGAACTTGCGTCTGGTTTCTTATATAGCATGATCTGTGCATTGTGCTTGAGATTTATGGTAAGTGATTTACTCTTTCTGTTATTTGAAATATGTAATGCAAAATCACACATTTACATTGTGAAATAGTTCACACAATTATTTAGAATAAATTTTCAAACAAATACATAAGATTGCATTCGTATTTTATTTTAAATGTTGATTTCTCTAGAAAAAATAAGAAATATGCAAATGAGGTAAAATCATGTGATCAACAAAAGCATCCACTGGTGTAACTGGTCAAGATCAGTTGAGAACTGTAGCCTACTTGAAACAAAAAATGGATTTAAACCAGTTGATTATCTAGAATATATTTTGTTTTAATTATATTTATTGACAATGATTATAATAGTAGTAGTATGATAATAATAATAGTCATAATAATGACAATAATGATGATAATAATTATTATTATCAAAATGATAACAATTTATGGTGGCGGTGATGATGATTATAATGGTATTGATATACTTTAATGATGATATTGATGATTATAATTATCATAATGATAATAATAATAATAATAGTAATAATAATAATAAGATAATAATAATAGTAAT
This sequence comes from Echinometra lucunter, assembly GCA_029962745.1. NCBI lineage: Eukaryota > Metazoa > Echinodermata > Echinoidea > Camarodonta > Echinometridae > Echinometra > Echinometra lucunter. The sequence goes on along the minus strand of JAPZVO010000024.1, from coordinate 769,477 downwards.
AATAATAATCATCATCATCATAATCATAATGATGATAATAATAATAACATAATATGGATGGTGATTTTAATAATTTCTTTGTAATATATAATTACTATCTCGGAACAAAAATAGCTCAATCATCAACTGGTCTGACTGGAAATATGGCCATTGTTCAGTGGACCAGTTACACCAGTTTGATGAAAAATAATTTAACTGGTTTTACTTCTTTACTTCAACTGGAGTACAATTCATGGAACTGGTTTCCAGTTGATTTTAACTGGCCCAGTTCAAAATCAACTGGTCCAGTAAAAATCAACTGGAAACCAGTAAAAAAATTCTTACTGGTCTAACTGGTTTTTCCTTCTGGGAAAGAAGGAGGCAGAAAAAAATCAGAAATAAATAACGGCATAAAAAGTCGGATATTTCCTCAAATCGATAATGAAAAATAAACAAGGTATTTACACGGTTGAAGAATATACGAAAACGAAATTTAAGGCTGGTCATTTACAATTTCGGAAACATGAGGAAAGAACTGCTTTCATCTAGTGGGTGGATAGATGGAATGAGTGCAACCGGTTACGGTACATGAGTGCTCATGTATGAGTGTATTACTCTGTGAGTGTTACGTAATAGGTATTTCTACCTGCTTGGATATTGCTAAGTTTTTCTAACAATAACATTCAAGACTGTAAAAGCGAAGTGAATGGTGAACTTGAATACGTAAGGAAAGGTATTTCATGATATATACAAGATCGAGACAATTCAATTTATAATGGTTCACGAATTCATCACTGAGAAAGTAAACGTTATTTCGATAAGATTTGATTAACAAAGAGAAGTTTAAAGAAAGGGCATCCTGTGCACGTTTGAGTGTACACTAGCTTGCTTAGCCCTGGATAGCAGCTATAACAAGCAAACAATAGTTTGAATACATGATCATCATGAAACGTATTTGTTAAGGTAGCCTATAGCCCTATGGTTGAAAAAAGAAGAAAATAGGATTGCAGTTATTCATGATCAGTTGAGGGAAATGTTACCAGTATCAGAAAAAAAAAATGAAGAAAAAAAAAAGTAAACATGGCTGCTTAAATGTAACACCATACACAGTGGAATAAGAAGTCAGAATTCAGTTTAGTAAATGCTCTTCTATAAAAATGATACCAGTGACACTGCGTACATGCTGCTGAGTTCCCGACAGAGGAGATCAACTTTTTATAATCTAAAAAATGGAGAATGACCGTCTTACAGTATTCGGATGAGATATGGAATACAAATAGTCAACATTCAGTTTCCATATATGTAAATAAAAGTATGAAGTAGCATACATAAGCAGTCCATATCCCCTTTTCAGTAGATGTGTGATATGGAATACAAACACTCAATATTCAGTTTTTGTAAATTTAAACTGATATGAAATGGAATACATAAACAGTTCAATATCCATTTTTCAGTATTCATTACTGTCATGTAAATTTGTGATATGGAATGTAAACCATGTAAACAGTCAATATTCATTTCCATACAGAAATATTTGGTATAGAATACATACATAGCCAATTCCCCTTTTCAGCATTCATATCACTGTTATGTCAATGTATAAATACAAACACTCAACTTCAATTTCCATATATATGTATGTCAAAGTATGAAGGAGAATAAAAAAGTAGTCCATAACCCTTTTCAGTAAATGTGTAATATGGAATACAATTGGCGAATATTCAGTTTCCATAATATGTAAACATATGTTGCGGAATGCATAAACAGCCAGTATCCTTTTTCAGCATTCATAATCATGTAAATATGTGATATTCAATATAAACCATGTAAACAGTCAATATTCAGTTTATGTTTATGTAAATATATGAAGTAAAATATATACACAGTCAATATCCTTTTCAAGTATGCATAATGTTATGTAAAATGGTATGGAATACAAAACAGTCAACATTCAATTCCAATATATGGATGTAAAAGTATGAAGTACATGTAGCATACATAAGCAGTCCATATCCCTTTCAGTAGATGTGTGATATGAAATACAAATACTCAATATTCAGTTTCCACTATCCCTTTTGAGTATTCATAAATTATTATGTAAATATGTGATATGTAATATAAACCATTTAAAAAGTCAATATTCAATATCCATATATATATATAAACATATGAAGTAGAATACATACACAGCCAATACCCTTTTTCAGCATTCATATCACTGTTATGTAAATGTATAAATACAAACAGTCAGCATTCAATTTCCATGTATGCATGTATAAGTATGAAGTAGCATACATAAGCAGTCCGCATCCCTTTTCAGTAGATGTGTGATATGAAATACAAATACTCAATGGTCAGTTTCTGTTTATGTAAATATATGAAATGGAATGCATAAACAGACAATATCCCTTTTCAGTATTCCGTAAATATGTGATATAAAATATAAACTATTTAAACATTCAATATTCAATTTCCATATTTAGAAATATATGGGAAAAATATGGAATACAAACAGTAAATATTCAGTCTTTATATGTATAAATATGTGAAGCAGAATACATACACACTCAATTATAAGTATGAAGTAGCATGGATAAACAGTCAATATCCCTTTTCAGCATTTATAATTATGTAAATATGTGATATGAATATAAACAGTCAATATTCAATTTCCATATATATATACATGTGTATATATATATATATATATATATATATATATATATATATATACAAATACGTGTATATGAAGTAGAATACATACACAGCCAATACCCTTTTCAGCATTCATATCACTGTTATGTAAATGTATGAATACAAACAGTCAACATTCAATTTTCATATATGTATGTAATAGTATGAAGTAGCATACATAAGCAGTCCGCATCCCTTTTCAGTAGATGTATAATATGGAATACAAACTGTCGAATATTCAGTTTCCATATATGTATACATATGAATTGGAATGCATAAACAGACAATATCCCTTTCAATATTCTGTGAATATGTGATATAGAATATTAACCATGTAAACAGTCATTATTACCTGAATGAGGCATTTTGGAGACAAGATATAAGCGCGTATTTTGTCTGTGTCAATTGATTCACTCAACACAAAATACGTCACAATGGTTCAGCCAGGGCTCAGCTGCATGACTATAGGGTAATAATATTCATATTCCCCTCCTCCGCGAAATTTGTCATTTTCCTATTGCGCCTGTGTACTAAATTATCGGTCCATAATATCCATATTCCACCTAGCGCGCATTTAGCAAAGTGCAAACGCGCAGTATTGTGTACGCGATAGAGGTTAAAAACAATGGATACGCGAGGTAACCATTTACGTCACAATCGCTTAGCCAGGATTACATACCTGCCTGAATAAGCTGAAATCAGAGGGACGGACAGGCAATTAGCAGACATGTTTGTCATTGCTACAAAATGATAGGCTTGAATTGTGCATCATCCTATAGCTGTAGGTAATAATAATTTATATTGACTGGCTCTACTTTCGGGGAATATCGAAAATGTTGCCCTTAAAAGATCCATATTGCCCTCGGTCCATAATATTGACTGGCTCTACTTTCGGGGAATATCGAAAATGTTGCCCTTAAAAGATCCATATTGCCCTCGTCTTCGACTCGGGACAATATGATTCATTTTGCGGGCAACATTTTCGATATTCCCCTCAAGGCCAGTCAATATAATATAAATATTCAATTTCCATATATAGAAATATATGGGGGAAAAAATATGGAATACAAACAATCACTATTCAGTCTCCATGTGCATAAATATATGAAGCAGAATACATACACAGTCAATTATCATTTTCTTTTTTTTTTTCTTTTTTTTTCATAATCTTGACATGACCAACTAAGAAGAGTATTGTCAAGTAGGCTTACTTCGAACCATCGGGTCTTCGCGTCGGGCCGTGTAATCGCGTAACGCGACCTTTCGTGGAAAAAGCCTCCTTTATTTACGAAAGGTCGGGTTCACCGTCTGAGAAATATACCAGTTTAATCTACGAAAAGTCGGGTCCATTAACCCGACACTTCGTAGAAATTAGCTAGCAAATATTTCTACAACAAATAATTTGACGAAAAACGGCTTGAATAAAAGCTAGCATTTGATTCGCACAAAGTCAGCCTTTGTCTCGGAAAGTACAGAGGTGAGTACAGTTTAAATTTCGCTAATTTGTCAAAAAATAGAATCTATTCCTAATGAGTTCTACATTGTGCCAAATCTGCGTTAATTTCTTTATATTTTCAAAGAACTGCCCTGAGCTGTATGTCATGAAATTATGTGCTATAAACTCACGAACTTTGTAAACTCTTTTCATCGTCGGCAGCTCATTGTTACCGCTGCACCCTGTCACGACGCAATATCTTGCCCAGACTTTCGGGCGGATTGCCTATGATTGTAAATGCAATGCAAAAACGGTTGACAGTGAGATTCATCGTTTATTTTATCCCACCGACATGCATGATGTATAGCTGTGTAAAGCAAGGGGGAGGGCGAGGCGGGGGTCCATGACTGTGTGTACAGTTTAAGCTCAGATTTCGGCAAACCCGGAGATGGGGGACCGGGACGCGCGCACATATTCATTTGTGTGCAAACACATGCAGCCGGTGGCAGCGGCGGAGTCGGCGGCGAGGGTGACGATCTGGACAAGATTCATGGATGAAACATTTGTGAGTTTGAGAACATTTCTGGCAAAAATCAAAATGTTTTTCACCGCATAATCACACATTTGAAAGCCGAGAGGATTAGATTAATATATTAGAACATAATTACCTGATTAAAACATATTTTAAAGTCATTTTGAACTTGATTATGGACTTGTCACATACCCTGACTTTCGGCTGTCTTTGCCGATGTCTGCAAAGTACGAATGGCATGCGCGGGCGTTCCGGTCCCCTATTCTCCGGGTTTGCCCAGATTTCAAAGACAGCATAAGGAAGCAGAATGAGACTAGGTAAGACATGTAAGATTTAATCCAGCGGTGTAACAGTACAGGACTGCGTTTCACGAAACCGTCATAAGTCAAAGTTCATGGACATCCCATAGAAAAGCGTGTTAATTCTACAACACGCGTTTCAATGGGATGTCCAAGAAGTTAGACTTATGACGGTTTCGTGAAACGCAGCCCTGGTTCCTGTTATCGGGGGGGGGGGGGGAAATTTTCTAGTAACTCGGTCAAGAATCAGTGGCATAGTTATGATTTCATTTGAGGGGGGCGGTTGAGTACACAAAGCATTTGAAACACTGAGCGCGCGAAGCGCACTCCATAGGGGGGGGAGGGTGCCCAAAATTTCTAGTAACTTGGTCGAGAATCAGTGGCATAGTTATGATTTCATTTGAGGGGGGCGGTTGAGTACACAAAGCATTCGAAAAACTGAGCACGCTAAGCGCACTCCATAGGGGGGAGGGTGCAGGGAGGGAGAGACTACCGCCCCCTTAAGTGAAATCCTAGCTATGCCACTGATTCTAAATTTACTTACCAGGAAATTTTTGGCTCTGTCCCCCCCCCCCCCCCCCACTTCCTCTTTTTTTCCATATCTCTTCTTCTTTCTCCCTTTTCTTCTTTCTTTCCTTTCTCCCTTCCTTTTTCTTCCTTTCCCTTTCATTTTTTTCATGGTGGTTTGGTGGATTTTCCCACTGGAATCCTTCAGGGGGCACTCTGTCCCTCCCCCTGCCCCAGGTTGTTACACCACTTTTATTTGTTTTGACTTTGTTCATCAGATTGAACATGCCTAGGTTGAAACTTAATGCTGCATTTATGTCTGCATCCACATCATGTTGGAGATGTAGGTGATGATTGCTTGTTGACTGAGACTGAAGAAAGTTTCTGCAAGAAATAAGTTAGTCTACCACTCCAGTTATGGAAGGTAAGTGAATTCTGCATGAATTTAATAAGGTTGCTACATGTACAGGTATGTCAATATTCAGTCAGGGTTTAGCATCATTTACAAGGCCATTGGCCGTGGTTGTAAATACACCCATTCTTGAATTTATTTGTAAACCCTGGCTGAATATTTTTGTTTATTATTATTGTTTCCTTTGAAAATTTCATCAGTCTGGCATGATGAATATTTTTCTTCCTTGAGTTTCATGGGCACAAGGATCAAAATATCTCACCAACATTTCTTGCTTACACTTCATTAAGAAAGGTATTGCTTAGTTAAAGCTAAATAATTGTTCAGCTTTACTTGTTCATTTTGCTATACAAGCAGAAACTATATTTTGTTTTCTGATTTCCTCTCATTTCATTTGCAAGTTTGTTTGTTATTAATAACTTTCAAGTTGAGATATTTATTGTTCAATGTGTGTATTGTTCTAAATTTCTGTTGTATAAATTTCAATTGTATTTTGAGTTCTGTGAAATAAACTAAAATGATTTATAAACCTTGGTCTGCAAAGGTAAATTTTTAGTGCTCCTACTGTCCACAATTTGTACATGTACTTTGCATTTATCCTAATTCCAGTCAACTTTCAATCTCATCCTTTTTTCTTTAACAGAAAGAATTCAGCTTCTACTCTTCATTGCATTGGACCCCTGCTTTAATTTTGGAGATCTGTCTCTCAGTGAGTGAGGAGTCATGGCCCTGTATGCAGCAGGGGGGGGGGGGGGGGGGGGAGGGGACGGGAGCAGTAGCCCAACACACAATTCAATTCAATTCAATTCAAATTTATTGATATGCAATCAACAATTTTGGATTATTATCGACATACAAAATGTTGTGCAATGTCATTAAACAAAGTTACAAACAAATAATTGCATTAGCTTTTAAAACTAAACTCCTCCCCATAGGTGTGTGCGAATTATTTGAAACTCTTACAGCAGATTATTGTTTCATTTGAGGATTTGAAAATTCATAAATTCAGTACAGTGTACTAGTAATTTGAATTGAATGATGAGTATGTAAGTTTCATAATTACTGTTTTCAGTTGCGTTTTAATTGATTTTATTAATTTCTTCTAAAGGGATGTGGAATACCTCATTCTTCCTGAGTTGTGCACAACATCTGACTATGAGCTCTGTTAATGATTTATTTACAAGTATTATTTAAAGTAGAAAAGGATTCTATTGGGCCTTGATACATGTTGGTAATTTGAATTACAAACGTTTGAATGGTAGTGATGTAAAAGTCTATAGTCTATTCTTTATTTTGTTGTAAGTTGTGAACAGAATATAGGATTAAAAAAAAAATTGTTATGAGTAATATGAAATATATTTTACTTTTAAATGATGAATGAAGGCTGATGTAGTTTCCTTTTTATCGGAATGATCCTATTTTAACATGTACATCACTGTAATCACCATGCAGAAAAATAATCATTACATAGCAAATCCATTTTTTTTACTACAAGTGTACGTTGTAAGTGTACAAGTATACTTTGTAATCCCCAGCAATTTTTAAAAGAATGTGATAATTGTGATACATGTATACATGCACAACTAAGAAAATACTGAAGCCCGCTCTTATGAAATGAATATGGGGGTTGGTGAAAAATGAAGCAACCAAGAGGGTGTGTTCAAGAGAGATGGAAAGGGTTGGAAAGAGAGACAGAGATAGATACAGGAAGAAAGAGATAAAAAATCAATTCAGGCGAGATTATTTGATGAAAATTCGAGGGTGTCCGAGAGAGAGAGGAGAGAGGGGGGGGGCAGAGAATGAGAAAGGATGGAGTAGTGGAGAGTTTGTGAAGGAGATAATTGCGATGTATACGTGTTTTGTGTTGATTAAATTTATCAGATTTTCAAAGTGCATTATCTTTTGAAGATCATGGTCGTACATCTACAAGCCATATACCTTTATGGATATTAATTAAAAAATTCTTTGGTATAGGTCTTCCCACGCATTCACCCAAATTTTATCATCACACGTGATTAGCCACCCCCCCCCCCCCCCCCCATGATCAGTGATTGTAAAGAAAAGATATATATTTGGCATTTCCATGGAAGTCTGTTAGTACGTTAAAATTCGACAGTTTGGAACCTAATTATAATGAAACTGAAGTACTTGCATATCATAAATGGATTAATATCAAAATTTAATTTTTTACCCGATACTTCGTCATTTGAAGGTAGTTTTCTCACGAATATTCGCGTAAAAGATGAGTCTTGTGTCGAAGACCACAATTGCTAAAAATCACATTTTTACCACACGATTTACCCGACCTTTCGTGAATACAGGGGGCTGTTTTCACGAAAGGTCGGGTTACGCGATTACACGGCCCTACGCGATCACCCGATGGTTTGAAGTAAGCCTGTCAAGTATCAAAGTGACGACTAATTGCTATATAGCCTACATATGTTTTTTTTTTTTTTTTAGTTGTATGGCATATAAAGTACCAATATTCAGTTAAATTGATGAATAATTACAAATAAATGGTAAAAGTTGTTGAATTCTAAATAATTTTTCTCATATCTCATTCCTCATTATCATGGTGCTTATTTCTCATATTTCATATCAATTTCAGGTATTACGATGTTCCTTCCTCGTGTAGCTTCCACGCTGTTGTGCCTTTCTCCTTCCATTCCAATATTACTTTCACACCTTGTTGCTTGATCCTTGTAGAAAGATTTTTTTCCTTACTAAGTTTGTAAGCAACTTGAGCGAGATGGCCTCGTGCGCCTTCAGGTTTGGGGGCAGGTCGGTTCGCACCGTCAGACGGTTGAATTCTTGAGAGGGTACTGCGGATGCTTTCAGGGGTGCTGCCTGTGCTTGAGATGGATCCCGCGTCTTGGACCGTTGCTTCATCATTCGAACGATGACAGAACCAAATCTCGGTCAGTCATGAAACAGAACTTAACAGTGATCGGAGGGGGTGATGAATGATGCAGCCTGAGGGTTGCGGGGGGGGGGGGGAGACGGTGGGCATTTATCAACTTGATGTTCCGAGCCTTGTCTTCCGCAACACCAAGATCGATGAAAACCTTGGTAAACATATCATAGACATTCTCTCCTTGCTGCTCCTGGACTCCATAGAATAACAGATTGGATTTTCTGTTATGAATTTCCATGTGTGAGTTTTTCTTTCAGATTGCGGATTTCATCCTCAAGAGCAGAGGGGACACTAGGAATTTCCTTCTTGATACTTTCAATTTGTGATGAATTGTGTTGTGCTAGTGCCTCTACCTCTCCCAGTCGTCGATTCATTGACTGTATTTCGGCCGAAATATTATCAAGTTTCTCCAAGGCTATGGAAGAAACGTTTGCGATATCTTTTTGTAAGTCCGCATTAGATGGTGCTTTTGGGAGAAGACGGATTCTCAATTGGTTGGCCGCCATGATGCGTTTTAGCCTGCGAGCTCGTCTGACGCGTGTTAGGGGTGAAGAGGTACCGTGTGGGTTTATTGCGTGCAGTTATGTAATAGCCGGTGATATTCAAGTCTGTTGTCTACGTGTACAGATCAACGGCAGACAAGCTCAGAGATTTCAAAGTTAATAAAATCCAAGTTGAAATCAGTTGAAAATGTGTTTATTTAATACGATGGGTACTTACAGGAGATTATTGAGACCAGGTTCAAGGCACATGAGTCTTTAAAGAGAAGTAATTCAGTTTTGAGGTTTTGAGGTTTTGAGGTTTGAGCTCCGCTCAAAAGTACGTCCGTTCACTCTGAAGTCATGGCGCTTCAGTTGGCTATTGGTCCCACCCCAACTGTTCCCACTGAAACCAATTAGTCCCAATTGTTCCAAATGAAACCAGTTGGCAGTTGGTCCCAACTGGACCAATTGAAACCAACTGTCCCATTAAAATCTCATTGACCAGTTGGGACTGATTGACACCATACCTGGTAGCAATAGCAATGTGGACCATTTGTGTATATCTTAAAGAAATTCAGTCGTGGACTTTCTTGGGGAGTGCATCATAATTTGCTGACACCAGACTTTGTGAAAAGCACTGGAAATACCTGTAATAGAGCTACATTTTTGGAGCACAGCAAAACAAGCTGTCCCACCATAAACATTCTTCCGCCTGCTTCAGGCATTCTCGGGCCAGGGAAAGTGAGATAATCGCCATGTTCAGACCCAAAAAGAAATTATACTAGAACTCGATAAAGAAACGACGTATAAACAATCATCGTATAGCTGACGGACCGTTCAGACGCATAATCTCGGCCCTTCTGGAAAACGTCGTATAGGTGCTTATGGTCATGACGTCAACGCTAGCCCCTGCTGGCCTTCCACTTCCACGAGCCACGGGTCACCTTTCGCGCGCGGCCACATTAAGCCCCGCCCAGTTATACCATTCTATGGCCGCCATACGTTCAGACGGACACGGAATGCAGATTCGTTATCGAGTTCTAGTTCGAAACGATGCTCTGACCGTCGTTTCGTTATACGTCACTTCAATATATGATGTTCAGACGTATAAATTCATCGTATGGCTATACCGTTCTCGTATAGCTATACCGTTCTAGTATAAATTTTTAACGTCTGAACACCCTGAATGACTTTGTCATATGGGGCAAACGGTGGAATAAACAGAGCATTACATAAGGTAATGCTCTGTATATTCCACCGTAAGGTCTGTTGGTCCTCATAGTGATGGACAACACCTGTTACAGTACTGAGTAAGCACCCATGGTGTCAAATTCCCCATGAAAGCCCACGACTGAGCGTCTTTAAAAGGGAGAACTTGTCCTGAAAGCAGTGGATATCCTGTATTCCTGACCCGGTCATGTCTGAAACAATGGAGAAGACAAAAGTCCAAAGGAAACAAGTCGCCATATTCGGGGTGGGGGAATATCAGTGAACAGAATAATGATACCGTTTCATATTTCTCCCCAACCTGTTTACAGGGTTAGTAAACATTTTTCCCATTGAAATAATGCCCATAACGTATCCAGAAAAAAAGCGGAGGAAAATAACCACACATAGAGAAGATAGGTTTCTGTGGGCCGTTGCCAAGGAGGATGTGCGCCTCAATCATTATCCACCAAAATATAATAAGTGTATGAATAATTCGCTAATGGAAGTAAATTTCAATATATTCACCACACTGTCATAAGGGAACTCTTAACACATTTTGATGGATAATCACGACCTCTGATTGTGGGGCGCCATCCTCATCTTGGCAATGGCCCAAATAAATCTATCTTCTCTGGGTGTGGATATTTTCCTCCGCACTTTTCTACGTTATGGCATTATTTCCTTGCGAAAAGTGTATACAAAGACTGTAAGCGGGTAGGGGAGAAATTTTAAAAAGTATCAATATTTCGTTCACTGCTTACCCCCAACGTACCCCAATGTGACGATTTGTTTCCTTTGGTCTTTTGTCTTCTCCATTAGACATGAGTGGGTTTAGATATAAATTATAATACTGCTCTCAGGACAGAAAAGGGAATGGTCGACAACACTCAATAGTTACAAATGAAAAATCATAAAATACAGAAAGGCTTATAACTCACGGAGGCATACAATATTTATCTATGTTGCAATACTTATGGCACGGGAGGGTACTTTTGAACGAGCCATTGGTTAATATCTGCTTAAAGATGCACGGCTGCGTATGCCTACAGAGGACGCAGCAGAGCAGCAGATAAAGGTTTATTCGCCCACCTTCAGTTTGTTATATATGTCCACACAGTCATGCTTGACCCTGAGATTCTACCGTTGCACACCATACAAAGCCATGGGCAACATCGCTTTGGAAGATGACAGAGAAGGCTTCAGATAATTTTTTTACCATACGCTTTTGGCCCACGTTGTCTGGAATGTAGTCTTCAAGGAACTTAAGCTGTGGGTACAGAGCTGTCATCTGATCTGGGTTACCCTTGATGATGAAGAGGGTGAGGGAAGGCAGCAGATCATCGGCTCCGAATGGAAGATCATTTGCATTCACATGTTCACCTGCCAACACAAAAAATAATTAGGGAGCGGAAAGAAGGTTCAGAGAATTTGAAATGAAAGAGAATCAAAGATCAAGACAAATTTTTGTACTACGTCACCTTAGCTCGATCATTTCGACAGGAATTTCTTGCTATTCGAAAGGTAATCGCTCCCTTTTTGCCCCCCCCCCTCTCTCTATCTCTCTCTCTCTCTCTCTTTCACTCTTCCTCTAAATTTCTCATTAATGGGCAATCTTAAATCTCACCATTAGATAAATAACAATTAAAATTTAACAATATTGTAAGCAGGGTTGGTTCAAAACGTGTTTTTTTTATAAAGAAAACAAACATGTTTTAAAACGCTCCACAGACCTATATGTTATAAATCTACATATATTTTTTCCAATGTTTACCCACTTTTGAAACTTAATTTTTTAAATATATTTCCTTTGCTGTATTTTCATGTATGATTCAGTTGGTTTAGTAACCCGTGCAGGAAAATCTTAAAATTGGTCTACAGTCAGATAATTCACCAATTAGATTGCCACCTTTTGTGTCATTTTACGTACATGTACTGATAATGTGGTGGTTTCAAATGTTTAAGCCTTTATCTTCTCTGTGACCATCGTGTCCGACAGACTGTAAATGTCTGTGTAGAGATGTTATTGGACTTGCTTTGCATTTACACCAAACTGGCATGGGGCGAGAGCTTGCCCAAACTGGCCTCACAGCTGTTGCCTACTGCTTTTGATAAACAGAATTATTTTGTTATTTTTATCACCACTTTAAATTTAAGCTTTTAAATCAAACATTCATAAATGCTAAAGGAATTTTTTCGTTTTTTTTTTATGAGACTGAATAAGTAAAAATCACTTAAGAATTTTTTTCTAAAAAGTTTTTTGTAATTTTCGGGAAAAAATGCATCCAAGAGTGTTTTTTTATTTGTATGTTTTATTGAAACAAATCAAAAGAATCACATAATTATAAAATTCGAAAAATTTGGAAAAAAAAATGTGGAGGCAGACAGCAATACTTGTATTTCAAATGATATAAGATACTAAATTTGGTTAACTACTGGATCTTTTTTTTTTCTTTCTACAGAATTCATAAATACGGCGATCATGTACAACAGAAATGAACTGATCTTAGACTAAATAAATTAGATGGGTTTTTTTTCTTAATTTTCATTTGAAAAAAAGAAAAATATTTTTTTTTCTAAACTCTCAAAAAGTTTACTTGTAATAGCCTTATGTAAGTGGAGTGGTTTCAGCAAAAGATTTTGTTTGAAAACTTCTGATCGAAATGCGCCGAGCCGTAAAAAAAAAAAATAATAAAAAAATAAAAAACAGTAAAAACGTTTTAAAACGTTTTGAAACATTAACAAACGTTTTATTTGTTTTGTTTTTTTTAATAAAAAACGTTTTTTATTACAACTCTGATTGAAAGTGCAGGCAATGATCAAGCTTATGTGAACAAAAAGAAAAAAAAAACAACTCACGTGAAATTTGTTCCAACGCTTGAAGGCACTTGACTAGCCACTTGAGCTTTACCGTGGGTAAAGTCTCCTCTAGTACCCTACTTAAATACGCGTAAGGTTGTTCGAAGATATCCTGAAAGCTCATGGGTTCCGTTGCCGCAGTACTACGAATAGTCATTGCCTCTACAATTTCCATCTCAAGTACAGTGGTCCTATCTTGCGCGTCACCATTGGTTACAGGATCAAGAATATCGATGACCCACTGTCCTCTCAATCCAATGTCTGTTGGGTTCGCTGTAGGGAGGATTCTTTGAAGCTTTTGCATTTCACTTGAGTGTGCGAGCTGTAGAGATCGAATAACGTCATAACTCTGATAATGTGTCACAGAAATTTATTCCCCTTCAAAAAAAAAAGATCTTGCTATATTTCTTTAACATGCAGCTGCCTCACTGTTGCCTAAAGATGGTCTGTCATCTTTGACAGATCACCTATTAATTTCGTCAGAATTTTCTTAATTCTTATCTTTATTCTTCCCTCTCTTTTTGGCAATGATAAATAATAGTCCGTTGGTTAAATTTTCGTCAGTTATCAGGCTTATTAAGAACAAGTTCCAGCAAGGTTTTCAGCGTCATCTGGTCATCGTGACGTCATCTAGGCTCCGTTTTGTAAAAATTTTGTAATGATAATATCTTCATGACAGAAAGGCATTTCTCATTCATATTTGGCATGATCAAAGTTCACATCTTTTCAGTCCAAAGAATTTCCACTACTTGAAGCGCGCGCAAATATTGAAAATGCTCAGAATCGACTTAAACTCATGTTGCACATGTTTCAGGCCATTTTAAGCATTTCAAAAATTTGCGCGCGTCCGCGTCCGCGCTCGCCATATTTGCGCGTGCAGGCCATAGAAAACGTGAAAGGGCCGTTTTTTACTTCATCTGAATTTCTGATACTTTTCTGGACGATTTCCATTAATTGAGAATCAATTTCAACTGCTGACAAAGTTTAAAATCTATATTGGTTTCTTACATTCTTTTACTCACCTCATACAAACTGTTAATCTCTACAGTTATGGATTTGAATAATATCACTTCGTAGGACTCCCAAATCTCAGACTGATTCTGGTCATAACCTCCATGCAAAAATCTTGGGATTTTTTCGACCATCTGAAAGAAATTAATTGGAAACAAAGAAAATCAATGAAATTTACAAATCGTTAACAAGCATATTAAATAACAGAGCGATGACTCATAACAGTATAGTAAATCCCGGCTCACACTGTACGATCCGTATGCGATCCGATTTTGGAAAAAAATGTAATAGCATTTGATATTCTTAACGATCGAAGTTCCGAATAATGGTATGAATACCAAAATCGAAATTCTAGGCTATTGTGAGCCTCCCTGTAGGAATAAAAGCGAATTTCCAAATCGTAGTGATTGTAGCAATCTTGCGATCGGCTATGATCTGAAGCCGATTTGGCCTTTACTCCGACCATAAGGCTTGCAGAAAAGCAGAATTTTGATTTTAGTATTCATAGCATTATTCCGAACTTCAAATAAGATAATTTTAATTGTTTGAACTTTCATTATTCAATGCAAAATGCCATTTGTTCAAAAATCGGTCGCAATCGGATCGTATAGCGTGCGGCGGGCTCAAAATATGTCTCGTAATCTGAAGTTCTCGGCTCGAAACCAAGTTGATGCGCTGTACTAGTTAAGGTATTAATCCTCACTACCAAGTCCCTAAGGGAGGACTTAAAGCCATCGGTTCCCTCGTTGCTTTTTGACAATGAGTATATCCATGCTTTCTCATCAGTCAAGTAAAGTTATTAACCATTTAACCACTTGAAGAAAACTACGTCTATTAGGTCAATATAGCGCCGGATTTTATTATTGAAATGAATACTTGTAATATCGGAGGTACAACATTGGTTAACACTGCCCATGTTTTTAGGCAACATGATGGCAGTGATATAAACTTTTGTTTAAACATTGTAGATCACGCAGAACAGGGACGGGGCTAGAGTATTTTGATAGGGGTAGCAAGATGAGGTATCCCGAAAATGCAATAGAACCTGCTCGGATGTTCGGAGTTAAGAATTTGAAATTATAAACTATTTTTCCGCAGCTAAGATGAGGATGCATGTGCGTACATGGGTACCAAACCTCTGTACCTAAGTGTGATATATGCCTACTAGTACCCACTGTAACGCCCACTTACCTCAGAAATATGATCCCTAATTTTGTAGGTAAGAGTTTGCGCGTATCCTTGATAATCCGTCGGTGAAATGCTCTCGTTCCTTGATTTCGAAGAAGGACCCCTCTTTCTGAAAAACGCCTTAAATCTTCGGTGAAATGTTCTCTTTCCCTGATTTCTTTCCGGTTCCTTGGTATTATACAAAAATGAAATCTTCGATGAGAAATCGTCTTTATCAATCTACATGATTTTACAGTGTTACTACTAGTCTCAAGTGGATTTAAGGTGCTTATGAGAGATACTGAGGAGCCTAGCTGAATCACCGCAATATTACCGCAATACTTCATTAGACTCAATATTGATTTAAAATCAGTGTCAATGAATGGTACTGTTTATGTATATTGCAATTGAAATCTGAGGTCGATTAGGTTTTTATATGGATTTTTTTTTCGACTGTAGTACTTCCGTTTTCCTTTTGGATGATTCTGAATTAATTCGCTAAACCGTGTATACGGTTCCTGTGTAGCCCGGCAGCTATGACTTTTGATCATACGAACGAGGTACCAACATCCGTAGTGAGTAATGGAACACTTGGGGAGGAACCCCACATGTACCACAAGGAGTCTGTCGTTGGCGCCTGGGGCCTTTTGAAAGGGGCCCGAAAACAAGGTACCACATGAAACCCAAGGTAGATTTTGCGACTCCTTTACCCTGATTACTGTGACGATATTAAGTTAAAACATCTAGAGACAGGACTATTACTCTTCATCTCGTGCCTACTCAAGACATACTCGTCGTTGTTTTATCCTCCTAATATTATGGCCAAAGTTAGGCCTCAATAGTTATTCAAGAGTTTATAAAGACTGTTATGTTTGCGTCTGCTAGTCTATGACACTGTTATATGGTGTCAGGAGTGGGATAGTATGGAATGGTTGTTGTGTGAACAAAATCCCAGTCAGTTCCAAAGGCTTGGAACTCATATTTAGAACTCATACTTGGACTTGCATATTGAGGAGCATTGTTGGATACTCGTTCACAGGGTGAATAGTGTCTAGAAGAAGAAAAAAATCTCCTTCATCTGTGTTCACGACTTGTCTGCTGGTTGTTGTCATATAGGACGCATCTCGATGAACTGGGAGTAGTGGTATACGGCAACTAAATAATCTTTACCATGCAATGTGAACAAGTTTGAAGCGACTTTCCCCCATGGTCTTTCTGGAGTCTGGTGATATTGCAGACTTTCTTGCTGTTGTTTGGGCTTATAAATCATACAGGCTGTACAATTTTGAACCATTTCAGTGATATCATGGTTCATCATTGGCCAAAAGATAACTTCATGCGTCCTTTTCTTGCACTTTTCTTTTCCCAAATGTCCTTCATGAATCTTGGTGAGCATTTTCTTTCTCAGAATACCGGAACTAAAATTTTGCTACCCTTAATTAGAAGTAAGCCATTGGCTTCTGAAAGGTCACATCGGGCATTCCAGTATGGTCTAACAGTCATTGCACAGTGGTGTTTTGCAGATGGCCATCCAGTGTTGATGACTTGACTGAGCTGCTGCAATTTTTCATCTTTCTTTGTCTCTTTGAAAAATTGTGTCTTTCGTTTGTAGTAAGAGGTAGTGTCTCGATGGTAGCATCTACATAGACTCTGATGCCTCCTTGTCTTTCTTAATTCTGTTCAGCTTCAGGATCTACTGCCCTTGACAATGCAGCTGCAGTATACATGAACATGCAAGGCGTGTAGGACACTTTCAGGTCGTATCTCTGCACCCTGAAGAAGTGGACAGTCGCTCAGAGGCTTGATAAACAATGGATGAGCGCTTTATGATCCGTCTCTACCTCTATGACTTGACCACAGATGTACTGGTGGAATCTTTCACAACCTTGTATGATAGCCAACAGTTTTTTTTTTCTATTAAACTAGAGCATCCATATAGACGTTGATATAAAACATGTCACTTTCGGCTGGACGGTCTCGCTGCGTCTTTTAAAAACAAATTTAGGTACAATTTAACTTCTCTGAGATTGTATGCTCATGACTAGTTGTGGGCACAGACTCTTAAAAAATTGTTGCTATTAGCAAAGGGAAATGAAATGTTCAATCAATTCTACTGCACCACAGTATCAGCTATATTGTAGCAACATAATATACAGGGTGTATCAATTAAAAACGTTACACTTTTGGAAATATTATTAAAATTATATTTGGAAGTATTTAGAAGAATTTTTCATGTTGATAGAATGATATTTAGAAGAATTTTTCATGTTGATAGATGCCCAGTGGGCAGGAGCGTAGACAGCGGGGTGGGGGGATGAGGGGTATGCATCCCCCCCCACCTTGTGAGGAGGGGGATGACATGTGCAATCACCCCCCCCCCCCCCCACTTACAATTAAACTGAATAAACATGTTTATAAATGATAGGAACAGCAATAATGATAATAATTATTATCATTATAACAATAACAATAATAATAATAATAATGATATTAATAATATCGAGACATTTGAATTCGTCACATGACGAATGAGGTGATCTGTAATAATTAGTAATGTATTATTAATATTGTTATTATTATTATTATTATTATTATTATTGTCATCATTACTATTATAATCATTATGCCTATGATAGTAATAGTTATCATCATCATCATCATCATCGTTAATATGACTGAAATGACGAGTACTATCATAACTATATCGATCATTTTTCTAATTTATGTAGTTATTTATAGACCGATTTCACCTCCGGTTTATGTATTTGGCCCTCAATCGGCGACGCCATTGCTGCGGTGGGCAAGAGCGCTGACCGCGATTGGCTCTGTGTACAAAATGAATGTAAGATATGAGATATGCCCCGATATTGTTCCGTTTACTTTATTGTAGATCAATAAAATAAAGCATGGATAAATGGGTAGATGAGGTAAGACAATGGTCATATCTGACGGATGAAAGTATGATGTATTTTTTTACTTTCGATGGTTTTTCAACTTAGTTTTGTCAGTAAAAGTTCGATTGCAGCATAGAAGCCGTAGTAAACGGGAGCCCTAAATCTTACCCTGTTTACAAAGTCATGTTTTCACTCATCAAATTTTACGCCAAAGTACATAATGATAATGTTTCTTGACTTTAAAGTCCTTTCTGTTGATGTTTTTACCCACTGGCGACGAATTCCTTCACATTGTTTACGGAAACCTGTGTAGGGATTACGGCTTCTTACACAAACAGGCGTCATGAGTCAAAAGCGAATGATTTGGCACTCAGTTAGCTTCCAATTTTTAAACTTTTTCTAATTCTTGTGGCATTTGAGCACCGCACAGCTGCGACCTGAACTTCCCTGATAACTTCTCATTGCAAATATTAAAATAAATCTGCACATACTGGTCAAAATAGACTAAAAATCGAACGAATGTACATAACGCGCTATTGGCTTGTGTACTATAAAAGTTGGAGCGCCCACCACAGTTTGTTGAACTGTGTCGAACACTCTGCTGCCCTCTTGCGTTGTGGGATTGGTCTGTACTTGCAAGACCTCATTTCAAAATATTCCGCAGATTATCTCCGTTCTTATACATGTAGCATGTCTAGTATGTTATCAGTCCAAAGAAAGTAATCTCAAGTCTTGGAGAAAAAAAGCTTTTATTTCTGCAGCGTCATCTCTCTGGAATACTCTTCCACTGCGGATTCGATAACGAGCAGAATCGCTAGAAGCATGATTTGTAAGAGTCTCAGATCATTATGTTCACATCATTCATGTGTCAAATAAACACATACACACGCGCGCGCGCGCACGGGTACGCGCCCACATACTGGTTTTTCAATCATTGGGTGAAGCATCTTCTACCGGTGGGAATGAGACCTTGAGCATGAATATGGCTAAGTAATTTGATTCTATGCCCATTTCTCAAAACACAGTCATTTTCAAATTCCGAGTTTTGCGACCGATGAGGTTTTATAATCAGGATAATGTTAAGTTAAGTTTGTGTGCGGGCAGCTCTAATTGATAATTAGCGCCGTCGTTTCCACTTTTCAACAGGTGTAGCTCACTAAAACCCCTCTCCCTCGAAACGCACACACTCACATGCGCGCACCCACACACATACACACACATTACCGATACAATTTTACTCACAAAGTATATATATATATATATATATATATATATATACACATATAAGTTATGTATATACATATCAACTGCGTTAGGACATTTTTCATTCTATGCCATCAAAATGTCCTGATAATCGTGCTTGACGGAATAAACCCCACTGTATACGTCCTGCTAACGCTAGTAAAGTTAAAATATATACACACCTCGCAAAAAGTAACTAACCGCTTTGTCTTTTGATCATAGCTCAAATATTGTGTATCATATCGCACAACTTTTAGCAGAATTTGAAAGAAAATTTAATTCCAAACATTTTGACACTTAATTCGAATAAAGTACAGTATGTGAGCACAATGGCGATTCATTATGCAAATTCCTGCAAAATAAAAATTGCAGCAATCCCTATGATATGGCAGTATCTTTTCACAGAATGGATTTCTGGTTGTCAACTTCATCTCTTTTTTTTTCGGACAATAGGGTATAAACAAAGAAAAAGAGGTGGTCTATGAATGACAGTCAAAACATGCGCCGATCAAAGTCATTCCAAATGCATGAGGCAATGGATGCCCGGCAATGAAAAGTGTTAAAAGAATGCATAGGGTGTTTGTCCGGTTAGATGCCATTGCTATCGCTCATTTTCAGATGACCTAGGCATCCTTTTGCGCTGAAACTTTTCCTTGCCGGACATCCATTGCTTCATGCATTTGAAATGACTTTGATCGGCATATGCATTGGCTGTCATTAATTTCATACACCACCTCTGTTTTTGTATTTATACCCCATTGTCCGAAAAAACGAAGAGATGAAGTTGACAACCAGAAACCATGAAATGAAGATGCATATTTATTATATTTTTCTGGATAATGATTGTGGCGCGCATCCTCCTTGGCAACCTCTTGGTAACGGCCCACAGAAATCTATCTTCCTTGGGTGTGGTTGTTTTCTTCCGCTCTTTTCTGAATACGTTATGGGCATTATTTTCTTGCGAAAAGTGTATACAAAACTTGAAAACATGTTGGGGAGAAATATAAAGGGGGAGTATCATTATTCCGTTCACTAATAACCCCCACCTCCCAATATGGCGATTTATTTCCTTTGGTCTTTTGTCTTCTCCATTGTTTTAGACATGACTGGGCCAGGATATCTACTGCTCTCAGGACAGAAAAGGCAAGTTCTCCCTTTTAATATATATACATAAATGGTCCATAAATTTCAGTGGTTATAAATGAAATATCACAAAATACAGAAAGGTTTACAACACACAAATGCATAGGCAATTTAGCTATGTTGCAATAGTTATGGCACGGAAGGTGTGTGTGCGTGTGTGTGTGTGTGTGTGACGGCGGGTTTGTATAGCTTTGCAAGCGAGGACAGTGAACAAAGAAATTCCTGAGAACAATAGTCTTCGTTTGGTAAACAATAGTCCTTGGTTGTCAAACAAAGGATTTGAGATTTATTCCGTCAGCCTTGCAAAGACAGGAGACAATAGTAGTCCAATTGTTGTCCTCGGAAGTAGAATGATGCAAAGCTGGGTGGGTGTGTGGGGGGGGGGTGCGGGCGCGTGCATGTGTGGGGTTTTTTTTAAACGAAGAGAAGATTTGTATTGTTTATATTGATTTGTATGCAATGATTTATTTTGAATGAAATCCAATAAAAAATATGGAAATACACAAAGTGTTTTAAAAGAAAAAATGTATTGCTTACGTTTTCTTCTTGTGATGACAGACGGGCCATCGATCTGTTGTCCTTGTGCCAGTTCGAGACTCCCTCCTCGCATCCTTTCAGCACTTCAGTTATAAAGAAATGGTGGAGTATTTTCAACTGGCTTTCTCTCTGCACGATCTTTGATTATAGAGAATAGCGATCGTTATGTGATTTTGCTTATCTTCATTATGTATACAAGTCTACGAATACGATTTTTAAAATGGTATACATGTCGTTTTTTCCGAAGACTCGTTATTCCCAAGGTTCATTTTTCCGAAGGTTCATATTTGCGAAATGTTCATAAATCTGAAAGTCTGTTTCTCCAAAGGTTAAAAATCCCCCAAATGAAAAGGTTTCACTCTTCCGCAGTTGCATAATTTTGACAATCTAAAAGGGTCCTATATAATTTTCGGATTATGTTAACGAACCCTCTGAGTTATGAACCCTTTTCGGAATTGTGAAGTTATTGTGATATAGTAAATAAAGTATTATAGTATGTAATTTCTGTCACCCTTTCAGTCATTTACCTTTCCTCAGTCCACTCGCTTTACCATATAATTCCTAAACAGTAACCAAGAATGACCAGCCTAGAGTTAACTTCAAGAGACTTAGGTTCTAAGAACTAAACCTTACACTCTCCAATACCACTCCCGACCATTACCACTCCTATCCATTACCACTCCCCATAATACCATAGTAACCATGAACCAATCAAAAGCATGTTTAAGTCACTAATCCAAAGTCACTCCCCAAAACTTTCCATATATTTCTCTGATTGAGGGGATTTAACTCTTAACTATATCGACCGATGGACATAATTTGCTTGTCACCTCTCTGCTACACATTGTAATATTGTGAACTGCTGAACTCTGCTAATAAATTCATTTATATTGAAATTTAAACAGAACTGGGGCCCGTTGCATAAAACTTTTGCCGGAGTTTTTTTTATGGCAAAATCTGAGGAAACTACGGCAAAAAAAAAAACTTGCCATAGTTTTCCTTTACATAAAAATTTGCCAGACTTTTTTTTGCCAGAAAAAAAGTCTGGCAAAAGTTTTATGCAACGGGCCCCTTGTCCTGAGCATCATCATTTTCCTGACTCGCCGTCACCTTGATCACGATACCGATCCCAACCACAACACTATTTCGTTTTCGGCTTCGTGAATCCTATAGGCCTACCTTGTCTGAACTGCGAATCTTATTTTGTTTTCACAAATATCATAATAAGCCCCTTTTCATTGTCGGAAACATGAACATTTCGGAACTACAAACCTGCGTGAAATGGTGCAAAGAATATGATTCGACACCCCCCCCCCCCCTCCCCCCCCCCCCTCCCCCCCCTTCACGCAGCACGCCCAGTGGTCTTGTTCATTTGAAGTCCATTAATGTCATCAATTTCTTTAAGACTGGTACGCCCCTCCAAAAGACAGTAGTACCCCCCCCCCCCCCCCCCCAAGAAAAATTGCTGGACCTAATTAA
Source organism: Echinometra lucunter (assembly GCA_029962745.1). Lineage (NCBI taxonomy): Eukaryota > Metazoa > Echinodermata > Echinoidea > Camarodonta > Echinometridae > Echinometra > Echinometra lucunter. The sequence continues at coordinate 746,685 of JAPZVO010000024.1, read as the reverse complement.
GCGACACTCCACAAATATCATGTGTGCATATGAAACCAAGTTTGATTAAAAGACTGATTTGTAATCGCACTGAAACGATAAACACTGTAAAAATAAGAGTTTGTGTATCTTTGAAGACAGTTGTTTTTTTCATGAACAAAATATTATTTGTTTTACACGAAATTTGTTCTCATCTGTGTAAGGATTTGTGAAATTATTTATTATCAACCAAGTTATTTTTAAAAAAGAAAGAAAAAAGTTTTTTTGACCTCAGTTTTATAAACAAAAAAAAAATTCTGATATCATTAGTTTTTGATCACTTCAGGTAAATTTCACACTGAATTGAATTAAACTAAATGTTTTATTCAGAATAAAATCATCGCAGCTTAAAGTTTTTTTTTGCAGGTTATTTTTCAGATTATCAAATACACAAAAATACTTTACAACTAAGATAAATAATCGAAAATGTGCATTTATATTTTTTTTTATACCGGGGGAGAATTTGAGATATACGGTTTTAAAAAATGCACGATTCTACATAGCCTTACAAGTTTGGGAATTTCATCCTTAAAAAATAGAGAGAGAGAGTGAGAGAACAATATCTATTGATTGGAAAATAAAGAAATACAAGGAAAGTTCTTTTTTTTTGTAATGCCTGATTTGAAGGGCATACATCAAAACACCCCTATACATTTTAGCCTGATATATATATATATATATATATATATATATATATAAACCAAGTGTCAACTGTATACAGGGGCGGCGCCAGGGTATTTTGATAGTTTGAAACGAGGGGGCAAGATGACCCATGTGAATTTATTGACGTTTTAAATGAACAAATAGGGGTACTATATAAATGCAAGCGCCAGTCCTCTCCTTCCCCACCCTCTTCTTTATTCTTTCCCCTCTTTTTCTTCTTTTCCTCCTCTTTTTTTTCATCACTTGAAAAACCATAGGGGGCATTCGCCGCCCCCTGCCCCCCCCCCCTTAGCGCCGTCCCTGACTGTATAACTTTTTGGAAGATACCACGACTCGACAGTGCTTGGTAGTGACAAATTATTGATGAGTATATCGATTCAGGGGCGGCACCAATGTATTTTTGAAAGGGGGAAAGATGAGGTGATTTTATCTACGTTTTAATTGAAAAAATAAGGGTATTAGATAGTTGCATGACCCAGCCCTCTCTTTCCCAATACTCTTCTGTCTTCTCGTTTTTCTTTCTTTTCTCTTCTTTTTTCTTCCTTTTATGTTTTTTTTTTTGGATCACTTGATAAGTCATAGAGGGCGGTCCCGCTGTCCCCCTGAAGCCCCGCCCCTGTATTGATTTCCTTGGAGTTTGTGAATAATGAAATTTTCATAACAGTTTTAATGATTTTTCTCTTTCTTTACACCAATCACTTGGCCTGATATTAACGATTTGTGAGTATTAAGAAAATATTTGTCATGTAAAGTGTAGGCCTACTTATCGACGAAATGTGTCTTGTCAAATTGTCTTTGATGTATCATTGCAGACATAGATTATCAATCCCATATAAATCTTCTCGTCATTTTATTTTCTAATATCAAAACGTTATTTTTTTAACAAGAGGGAAAAGAAATGACAGAATGATAAAGACATAAGAAGACACAAGGGCGTCAGCCGATTCTGAGAAGTGGGTGGGAGGGATTATTAGCGAGGGAACGAAGTGACCGAGCCCGAGCTCGCAAAGCGAGCGAGGGGGAAGGGTGTGGGAGGGGGTTTTCCCCCTCCCACGTTAGGGAGCTTTTTGCATTTCTTGCTTGAAATAATGCAATTTGGTGCATATTTACAGGATCTTTTGTCTACTTACAACGCTTCTTTTATTTCTGATCCCAAAAAGTGTGGGGGAATAATGTTATGATGTCCCCCCCCCCCCCGTCCCCCGCCTGTTAACGCCCATGAGAAGACAATACAAGCACCGCAAAAAGAAAGCCATCCCGGAATTAGCCCTCTAGTAACTAATAATCCCTCATAGCACGTAAAAAGGTAAGCACTAAATAGGTACCAATCCTGCAGACGGAAGCTCATAAATATTCTTAAATATTCATAGGATTAGGATTAGGATTAGGATTAGGGTTAGGATTAGGGTAAGGGTTAGGGTTAGGGTTAGGGTTAGGATTAGGGTTAGGATTAGGATTAGGGTTTCAGCTTGCGTCTGCAGGATTGGTACCTATACAGTGCTTACCACGTAAAAACTTGCATGCCGTCAAATATTGATTACTAAGGTGATATGCGCGCAGACCGAAATACAACACATCTTTGATAGTCTTGTGCAATAAATGGAAACGGTATATTCGAATATCACTTAAATGTAACTGGCCACACCAAAAACAATGGCCTCTATAGTTGATTACATTATCGTAAATGGATATATTCTTATGTTTGAGCATAATTTCAATTTTAGTTGAATTGGATTTGACTCTTCACATTTTTTTATTTTGGGTTAATAGCCAAAACCCCAGCCAGAATCTTTTCTTTCTTCTGTTTTTTTTTTCAAAAATACCCAAAGATCACTGCAAACTCGATGTGACAAATAAATTTTTCAGCTGTAGTATTCTGAGACTGTTTTAACTCTGTTTTAAGTCTGTTTTAGCAAATCGGTATTCCGAACACCGTTTTATGTCTGTTTTAACTTTTGTTTTATTCAACGAACGTAGAGGGCGTCAACACTTTCGTTGGTTTTTTAACCAAAGACGTTTTAAATATATAGCGGGGGGTTTTAACTTTTGTTTTATCTTTCTAGCCGCGCATTTTAATTTGCATGCTTGGCGCAAATCGTGCGCAAGCGCGTAAAAATATATTGCAATTAACACGGTATTCTGAAGACCAGGGGTGGTATGTAACACCGTTTTAACTGTTTTAAGTTTTGTTATGACTTCTGTTTTAAGTCATTGATTTACAACACCGCTAAAACAGTCTTTAAACGGTATTCTGAGAACTGTTTTAACGGTGTTGTAAGTCATCAAAGCCACACCCACCACAAAAATATTATCCAATGGGGAAAGTCGTTAGAGATGAGTCTAAGCTGACTCAGCCAATAAGATCGCTCCCTGAGGAAGGGGTGCGTGAAATGCATGAACTTATATATTCGCGTTATAATGAGCGCATTAGTTTGCGCTTAGTTTCTTGCTTTGATTCAGATGTGATGATTGTGACAGAATTAGTTGATCACATCATCGCTGATATTATCGCAGACATTTGCCAAATTTCTCCACCCGAGGCACAAATTCTTTCGAAATGTTGTTTCGGGAATAAAAGCAAGGTTTATTGGATCTCGTTATCCCCCTCATTCCAACCAAAACATATATGAGCGAGAAAAATTGCCGCCATGACATACCGCATGCAAAGTTAAAACACCTCCCACCCTGTTTTATCTAATGAGCATGAAATGTCAAGCGGAAAGAGTTAAAACAGGAGATAAAACGGTCTTCAGAATACCGTGTTATTACATTATGGTATTTTTACGCGCTTGCGCACGACTTGCGCCAGGCATGCAAAGTAAGATGCGCGGTTAGAAAGATAAAACAAAACTTAAAACAAAAGTTAAAACAGAGATAAAACGGTGTTCAGAATACCGATTTGCTAAAACAGACTTAAAACAGAGTTAAAACAGTCTCAGAATACCACCCCGTTAATTTATCTTCTGTTTTAACTTTTTTCCACTGGAAAAAACATGCTCATGAGATAAAACAAGGTGGGAGGTGTTGTAACTTTGTATGCGGTATGTCATGGCGGCAAATTTTCTCGCTCATTGTGTTTTTGGTTGCAATGATGAGGAGGATAACGAGATCCAGTAAACCTTTGTGATATTCCAAAACAACATTTCGAGAGAATTTTTGCCTCGCATTGAGAAATTTGCCGAGTGTCTGCGATAATATCAGAGATGATTTGCACAACTAATTCTGTCACAGCATTGCATCAGTTACGTTAATTCAAGTAAGAAACTAAGCGCAATTTAATGCGCTCATTTACAACGCTAATATAAGTTTACGCATTTCACGCACCCCTTCGCCAGGGGGCGATCTTATTGGCTGAATCATCTTAGAACCATCTCTTACGACTTTCCCTATTGGATGACATTTTTGTGGTGGGTGTGGCTTTGATGACTTACAACACCGTTAAAACAGTTCCCAGAATACCGTTTAAAGACTGTTTTAGTGGTGTTTTACCCAACAAAGTCCTACCTTACATCTCACCTCCCTGCACCATCACCCAATCCCGACTCCCATGAACACACCACTGATTCTACCAGGGAAAGGTACAATGCTACAATAATGAATGCAATTCCCGTTCACTCATGCGTAAATTTTGACTTAATAAACCATAAAATACACTCAGCAAACCTAAACTGACTGCAACTGATCATGAATTTATCATATCACCCTCAATTTTGTAGCCTACAAAGGATTTACCTCTCACAAATTGGAAGGCGCAATTCCTGCGCAACCTAATTTTCATACCCTTTACAAAAGTGAGCAGTGCTCACCCAAGCATGAATTATTTTCAGCCTTTTTGGTCTCATGTGAAAGTTGAGTCCATGAGGTATCCATAAATATAAACCTTTTCAGCCAGAATCATATATTTTTTATTTGGCAGCCATTTCAAAAGTGTAAAGTTTTTTGGGGGGACACACGGTAGTGATAGGACAGACTTACTTGACTCCTTTCGCAATCGCAAAAAGTAGTAAGCCCGGGGGGGGGGGGGGGGCATTCAGTATATAATGCGTGGTGGGTATGTGCCGCGGATAAGACCCCCATTTTACACTCAAATTTCCGTTCCAAAGCATAGCATTTTTATCTTATTGAGAAAAAGAACAAAGAAAGCCGTTCAAAAGCATAGCATATTTTTCGTTACGCCGTTCCGGCCGCATTGATCCGCTACAATGAGCTGCATTTTTGGTGAAAAGCGGCCCGCAGAGCTGTCCGACCATCGCTTCTGCGCGAGCGTACCCACCGTCCGTGCCGCGGGCTAGCTGCATGCACGTATGCCCGTTCCATAGGGATACATACGCACACACACGCAGGCGAACCGTTCCAAAGACCCCCGTTTTCACAAACATTTGTTGTTCTGAAGCCCGTTCCGAAGACTCTCCTTTTCACAATAAGCCCGTTCCAAAGCCCCCATATTTTGTCTCGCCCGCGGCACATACCTACCACTTTTGGGGTCGAGTACCCCCCCCCCCCCCCGGGTAGTAAGATTCTCTTTTAGAAGAAGTGACCTGGGGTGTTTCACAAAGATTTAAGTTTGACTAAAGTCGCACTTAAATTCCTACTTGCGCGCTGTATATTAGGCATCACCCTCTTGGTCAGATCATGCTCAGGGGACGCGCACTATTGGAAGTCTATCAGTGCGATTACGCGTTAACTACCGGATGTGCATTGGTGCTTAAGCACGACTCTAAGTCAAACTTAACTCCTTGTGAAACACCCCCCCCCCCCCCCCCCCCCCGTGTATCAGATGATGATGGAAATCGGTGAGTTATCTAATCACTATTCTCCTGCACTGATCTGTTAATCATTTCCTCACTTGAGATATACATGGTTGGAATATTATTATAGTTGGAAAAATGCTCACTTGCTACTCCCCCCCCCCCAAAAAAAAAAAAGAAACTCTACGTGAAACCGTTGATAATTGTGAGTCTTAGTAGACTCAGTCTAGCCCTTAAAACAACTCTGCATAATTATAAGTTTAAGTATAACCAAGTCACCAACTCTTCTTTAAGACTCGTCAAAAAACATCAAACCAACAAAAACATGCAAGGGCGGGCCCATATATAGGGGATCGTGCTTAGAAAGGAGGGAGAGAAGCAAAAGAACATAGTTTTACCTAGAAAGGAGGAAAGGGAGGAGAAAAAAATGAAGGAGCAGAAGAAGGAATTATAATATCATTAAGGAAAATGAGAGGACAAGAGAACTATTTGGTCGATCGATAAAGGAAAGGGATAGGGAGAGGTGGCAGAGAGGGATTTTTTTTTTTCAATTTCTACCCATCCCCACGGGAATTGACCCCTGCGTATGTTCTTTAATAAAAAGCACTTATTGAGTCTACAACGATCTTGGGCATAATATACGCCCATGATGCGGGGGAGGGTGGGGGGGGGGTCAGATTCTTGGAGTGATGTCAGTGCCCACCCATCACCCTTTAGTATGAGGAAATACTGTCTGTCTTGGTGGCCATGCCCCATCGCAAATAAAATACACTTGCCTTTTCGATTTCCTGTAGAAGACGCAGTCCATCTCTCTCGGACATTGACAGATCTGCAGTGAGCAAGATGAAAGTATGATATCAATGATTTCGAATAAATTTTATACAAACATGTTAGTTATACACATCTTTATAATCATAATTTATTAAAGTAAATCAAAACGGATTTTTACCGAATTCAAAAATTTCCAAATCCGCCATTAAATTGGAATATGCTTAGCAGTACCAGGTTCTTTACACAATCCAGTAATGGAAAAATATGGCAAGTTGACGATATAGCAAGTGGCGTTCAAAATTATATAGTGTTCACTAGTTACCCATATTTGTGATCCCCTTCTACCACAAGAGAGGGCATTTCGAATGCTCGTTTCCGCAGACCAATATGCTTACAAATCTATTATTTGCCAAAATCATGCACGTCTTTCACTGGCGTATTCAAAGGAGGGGTAAACGGGCAAGATGCCCCTATATCTTCTGACCCATATCTAACAGGGGAAAAGGGTCAGCCACAGTTCAGGTAATAATCAAATTTTCCAATAAAGCCAGTAGAAAGACGTAGCACTGCACAATCGTCAACAATGGCCTAGAAAATATCGGTTGTGGGGGGGGGGGTGGCCATGGACTATCGTAAGCTGCGATTTCCCCCCCCCCCCTTTCCTGATATTAACGTCTATATGTAGCTACGCCACTGCATAATATTAAGAGCTTTTATTGTTTTGTTGACAACATTCCATCCGCTCGCGTGGACCTTGTACATCGCGTGATCCAGACATTATTCGATTCAACTCAATTCAATTTAATTCAACATTAAAGATAGATATAAAATCAAGGTTATAAATTTCAAAGTTCACAAACAGATCATAGAAATGTGATTAATACAAAAAAATACAATTCTAAACAAGAAACATTAGTACATGTACAAGTACAAAAGGAAAACATATACATAGACGTTACTTTAAAAAATAGAAACTAAATAGAAAAGTAAAAACGGAAGACCGATGACATGTAACTTGGAAAATAAAAAGAGATTGGAGATTGGGCATAATAATCATAGCTAGTTGTTTCAAATCAAAATTTTAGAATAATCTGATAAGACCTCAGCCAGAAAAAGCAGACGCTTGAGTTATTTTTGGGCCGTCATACAGAAAATTCGATATGTAAACATGCACGCTATAATAATTAAGGCAAGAAATAAGCGTATTGTACAACATAAACACGATGACATTAGATGCCAAAATATAGAGACCAATTTGCTCATGATACCTCTTGATAATTTGATTTCTAAATTCGAAATATGATTGTTCCAAGATAGTATATTATTATCTACAAGCACCCCAAAAATTTTTGTAACGCGTACCTCTTCTATTTTGGTAGAGTTCATTTTGATGTCAAAATTGTGAGAAACATTGTAGCGCCTTGTCTGAAAAAGCATGATTTACACTGTAAAAAATTACCCGTAAAAATTACGGTAATTGGGTGGCAACTTGCTGCACGACTTTCCACCGTAATTTTTACGGTTGGACTGTATTATGAATTACGACTAACCACTGTATATTACGTAATAATTACCGTTATTTTAACGGTTGGCCCATTTTATTTTATTTTATTGTTAAAATAACGGTAACTATTACGTAATACACAGTGGAAAGCCTTAATTTACAATACAGTTCAACCGTAAAAATTACGGTAATTGGGTGGCAACTTGCTGCACGACTTTCCACCGAAATTTTTACGGTATTTTTTTTACAGTGTAGTTTTTTCAATACTTATACAAAAAAGTTTGTTTGTAGAAAACCAATCAGAAATTTTTGGAGTTCAGAATAAATAAATGGTGTAAATCCTTATTGGAGGAAAGAAGGTTGGTATCATCTGCTTATAGAAAATATTGAAATTTGGTAGAGGCTTTGTAATTGTCACTGATATAAATGATGTAATGTCATTGGTATAAATCAAAAACAGTATAGCGGATCTAAAATAGACCCCTGAGGAACGCCGGAACGCCAGAATGAACAAGCCAGAACATGACGGGAATAAAGTAAAATGCTTCCTGTTGTGTAAATAATCTTCAAACCATTGTAAGGAAATTCTTCTTAAGTTTGTGTAGCAAAATGTGATGGTTTATATAGGCTATCAAATGCTTTTGACAGGTCAATAAATATTCCTAAACAATTTTCTTTACCATCAAAAGTAGTACAAATAGAATCAGTAAGCTTAATCAGTGCCATGTCAACCGAATGAGTTTTCCTAAATCCAAAATGATTGTCATTCAAGATGTTTGCACAAGAACGAATAAAGTCTTTTCGAGAACTTTAGAAAAGAGAGGTAATATTGTAATAAGACAATAATTCTTAATAGTAAGAATAGACGTCGTCTTTCTTGTGAATAAAAATGACTTTTGCAATTTTCGAACTGTCAGGAATATTTCCGACTGAAAAGGTTAAATTGAAATTAAAGGACAGATGATTTGCGATATATTTACTAATTTCTTTTACAATTCTAGGATTAATGACTTAAAGCCACAACTATTCTTGCTTTATTTTTTTCTTTTTGTTTGGGAAGGTTTTGGGGGGGCGACCGCCCCCACCGCCCCTGGCTAAGCGGGTGAGGCTCATATTCCGTTGAAAATATTACATGGTGCACCTTGAAAACTTCACGTGAAGTTTCTCCATGCACCAGGAGAAGTAGGCCTATCTAATGCTTTACTCGATCACTAATAAGCCATCGTCTTATTCAATTTTGAAAAGAAAAACAAAATACAAGAGAATTTCCGTTAAAGGAAAATTCAACCCAGACATCAGTGTGCTTCCAGTGAATGAAGAAGAACAAGAAGAGTAAATAGTGAAAGTTTGAGCAAAATCGGACAAACTGTTCAAGAGTTATTAACTTTGAAAGTTTAAGTAAATCCTTATTATGGAGATCCTTGAATTGGCAACTTTGCCAGCATCTGTGATGTCATCGTGGACAACTCTCCATTCATTTTGTACACAGAATTTCACATTTTCTCCATTTTCAACAAAAACAGAAATTCATTTGATTTATTGTTTGAGTATGACATGGCTACATCAATTCTACAAGCATTTTGGGAAGAATCCTGTTGATTCCTGACTTGAAATTTCATATAAATCAATTTTTTGAAAATTTATGCACAAAATGAATGGAGAGTTGTCCACGATGACATCACAGATGCTGTTAAAGTTGCCAACTCAAGGATCCCCAAAATAGTGATTACCTAAACTTTCAAAATTCATAAATTTTGAACAGATCGTCCGATTTTGCTTAAATTTTTACCCTTTACTCTTCTTAGTCATCTCGATTCTCTAAGAGCACCCTGATGCCTGGGTTCCATTCTCCTTTAAGGACAGGCCTGCATTCTTATACAGTTATATGGATTCTTACCCTGCTTAATAATGAGATTGATGAATGTGTCTCGCTATAAGTTAAGCAGAGATCTCTTCATCATCCAAAGTCAAAACTGCTACTCTTGCAACTGGGCAGATTTTTCTGTTGAGCCTGGTCCAGTGGATTTAGGGAGGGGGCATTTCCGAGGCTTTTACTAAACACTCGGGTCGCGTCGCGGCTCGCTGGGTATGGTGCGCCAAGTATTATCTAAGTTATTTGGTCCAAAAGGCTCCACAACTTGGTGTCAAAAGTTCACTCAAAACTCTAACAGTGAACCATTTCGTTACAAAGTGAAATGCAATAGACGATTTTGCAACAAAAACCTCCTACAATAATTAAACAGAAAGGATTTATAATTATGATATCTCATCATTAAGCAGGCATTAATCCTGCTATATTCAATTCGTCCGGCCATTGACTTTGTTTCCTTAGTGTGTGCATAGCAGAGGGCGGGAGGATCCATTTAGGCGTGGCTATGAATATTCTAGTCGTTTACTGTACATACACTGACTAGTTTTGGACCGAATAACCTAGTTAACATTTGGAGCACCATACCCAACGAGCCGCGACCACAGAAATAGAAGACGACTGTGGCCGCGACCCAAGTGTTTTCCAGCGCGACGCGACCCGAGTGTTTAGCAAAAGCCATTTCCGACACGTGCTCTCCTGCCCTTTTTGAAACCACCCCCTCCCACGTTTCATCATGCAAGTGTCTTGTCAGTGATTTTTTTTTTTTTTACAGACAACTGTTGATTATAAGCATCTGATTGGCTGAGAGCCGGCGGCCAATCAAACGCCCGGCCCAGATAATTTTTTTTTTCCTTGTTCGAGAAAAAAAATTCCTATTGTCAGAAAATTACTGACGTACTATAGGCTGTGCTCCCTCTTTTAGAAGTCCTGCATTGGCTCCGTCCTGCCTAATCCTCCTCCCTAATTCTTCCTTTTCTCATTCTTCTCGGTCCTTATTCTTCGGTTTTTCTTTCTTTTTAATAATTCATTATTATTATCATTTATTCGGTAAAGAAAACATTACAGAGTACAAAAACAATTTGCAATCAAAAGGATATCATGCGACCCGAGGAACGACAAGAACAGAAAAATTTAACTTAATAACAATAAATCGGGGCTTTCCTTCCGTTTCTTTCCTTCTTTCGTTCTTTCTTTCTTCTTCTTCGGTCTTAATCTCCTCCAAGTTCTTAATCTTCTCCCCTCCTTCGATTCCTTTTGTTCTTCTTTTTCTTCCTCCTCTTCTTTTTCTTCTTCCTCCTCTTCTTTTTCTTCTTCCGAGTCTTTTTCTCCTTCTTTTTAATTCCTTCCGTCTTCTTTTTTTCTAAGTTCTTCTTCTTCTTTTTCTTTGACTCCTCCTTTCTCTCTTCCTCCTCCTTCATTCTTTTTATTCTAATCTTTCTTTCGAATTATTCCTCCTTCTTCTGTTTTTCGCCTCTAGCTCCAGGCTCGACCTTGATTCCCTTCTTCTTATCCTTCTTCTTCTCCTCCTCCTCCTCCTTCTTCTTTTTCTAAGTTTCTTCTCCTTCTTCATGATCTTCTTCTAGCCCTTTCTTTCTTTCTTATCCTTCTTTTTCTTCTTTAGTTCTTGTTCCTACTCCTCCTCCTCCTCCTCTATTTCCTCCTTAATTCTTCTTCTTCTTCTCCTCCTCCTCCTCCTTCTTAATTGTGTGTTCGTCATCCTCTCGTATGTCTCGCATTCGTCGTACTGTCGCTCAAGGGCTCTCCTGTCGCTAAGGGACCGAAATTATTTTTATGGTGTTTTTATAGGCCGTGATGTTCAGGTAACACAGAGAATACGTAGAGATTCTCCAGTGGATAGATGGTTACAAGCTTAAAGTACGCAGGCTGTAGCTAGCAGCTAGCTCAATGCTCATTTTGAACTACTAGTAACTTTGGAGGCAAAGCCAAAGGCATTACGCAATCTCTGTGCATGAATCATACCGTGCGTGTATAGACTCAGGGTGCGGTACGGTCATCTTGACCGAGATTATTTGTGACTAGAAACTGTACTAGATCTACATTTAGAAATTAGGTTACAAATTTATAGTTTCTAGGACTAACACTAACAGTTACAGTACAGAGTACAGTACGGTATCACTATCACTTATCAGAGCCACTCACGCTAACTTCATGAACTTGTGTGGATCGGACGAAAAGAAGCTAGCTCGGAAGGAGAATCGTGAGGTATTCAAATAGCAGATCCTGCTGAAGTATAACTTGAAGTCGTCAATACAGACATAACAGACCTACTCGTAAGTGCCTAATGTAAAATTCTAATAAGCAAAAAATCACCATTGGTGAAGGTGATGGTCAAACTATCACTTCCGAGGCGATCTGGATGCAGCTAGCTATCTTAGCGTGTAGCTTGATAACAGTTACATCTAACAGTTACAGTAAGTATAGATGCACAGCGCTGTACAAGCGGGCGTTTCCGTTTTACACCGTAGCCTAGGCAGTTTTTCGATTAATTGCATCAAACGTGCTGGTTTCAAAGTCTAGGTTTCGTTCAGCCCTTCAGCCACATATAGACCAATTTCACGGCCGGTTTATGTATTCGGCCCTCTATCGGCGACGCCATTGCTGCTGTGGGCAAGCGCGCTGACCGCGATTGGCTCTGTGTGCAAAATGAATGTAAGATATGAGATATGCCCCGATATTGTTCCATTTACTTTATTCTAGATCAATAATAAAGCATGGATACATGGGTAGATGAGGTAAGACAATGGTCATATCTGACGGATGAAGGTATGATGTATTTTTGTAATTTCGATGGTTTTTCAACTTAGTTTTGTCAGTAAAAGTTCGATTGCAGCATAGAAGCCGTAGTAAACGGGAGCCCTAAATCTTACCCTGTTTACAAAGTCAAGTTTTCACTCATTGAATTTTACGCCAAAGTACATAATGATATGTTTCTTGACTTAAAAGTCCCTTCTGTTGATGTTTTTACCCACTGGCGACGAATTCCTTCACATTGCTTACGGAAACCAGTGTAGGGAGTACGGCTTCTCACACAAACAGGCTTCATGAGTCAAAAGCGAGTGAATTTCGCACTCAGTTAGCTTCCAATTTTTAAACTTTCTCTAATCCTTGTGGCATTTGAGCACCGCACAGCTGCGACCTGAACTTCCCTGATAATTTCTCATTGCAAATATTAAAATCAATCTGCATATATTGGTCAAAATAGACAAAAAATCGAACGAATGTACATAACGCGCCATTGACTTGTGTACTATAAAACTTGGAGCGCCCACCCCAGTATGTCGAACTGTGTCGAACAATCTGCTGCCCTCTTGCGTTGTGAAATTGGTCTATAGGTCTACCTAGAGATGAATCTCTCGGTTTTCAGCTCTCTCATTACGACCAGCGGCGCACGTGGCTATCGTGTACGTATACAGAGAGAAATCGATGAGCAAAGAAAAAAAATACAGAAGGAAAAGGGGCCTTTAAGGAACTGAAGGCGAAAAAACAGATGAGAGGATTACCAAAAGAAATGTAAAAAGAAAGATGGATCCATCTAGGCCTAGAAGTCCATAAAGAAAAGGGAAAGGTATAGATAAAAGAAGACAAAAAAAATATGAATACAATGAATTCTGTATCCTCTGTTCTTCATGTATTTCTTTGTTCTTCTCTCATCTATCCTCTCCTATGTCCGTATGTTTTTATTTGTTCTTCCTTCCGTCTGTCTTCTTCTCTTTCCTTATGTATTTCATTGTTTTTTTTCTCCTGTAGATAAGATCAGGCTCAGCCCTAGTCATAGAGAAATGGAGTGTAGATAACTCGTAGATAACTTGTAGATAGCTCGTTTGCGCACGTTATTATGTGCATGCATGCAGTGGATGTCTTGGCTGACGTCTATATGTGCGCTGAGGACTTAGACTCTTTCACCAGAGCACTTGTAGGATTTTTTCGCGAAAATGCCTAGGCAACGGTGTAAAACGGAAACGCGCAAGCGGGCATAGGAAATTATTGCGAACCCGCTGCAAAAATTGCGACAACATCGAGTTTGTGATGAAGCTGAATTCCCTCAGCTACAAAAGTGACATTATCTTAATTAAAATTGAATATTTGTTTATGTTTTTTCACTTCTCATATTTATTTTGACAACTTACATGACTTAGAACTTACCAAAAAACGATGATTTATTGCTTCATCTGCACTCGGAATTTTTGTTCTCTCCAGTGGCGGCAAAAAGGGGGGGGGGGGCACTCAGAAGCTTTGCCCCCCCCCCCATGCAGGTGCCCCCCCCCCCCCCGAAATTTTGAGGACTGAAAAAAAAAATTATGCAGTAATTTGTAAATAAGTAGATGTTGTCATAAGTATCATATTCAAGCTGTGAAGTGCTCTACAATACCACTTTCCGCTCTTCAAAATTTCGATTAAAAACAAGAAAAGTAGCTGTTTTTGGCTCGCTCGCTTCACTCGCTCGTCATATTTCCGAATATTTATTCGAAAAAAATGTGATTAAAAACAAAAAAGCGGTTATTTTTTGTTCGCTCGCTTTGCTCGCTCGCAAAATTGATGTGTGTAAGAGGAAAAAAAAGGTCCAAAAATTCAATTATAAACCCCCCCCCCCCACTCCTCAAAGTGGATTTACGCCAGCAACTAAAATCGCGCTTCACGCTCGATTTTTCCATACACGCAAAAAAAATTGACTGCCCCTGCCCCCCAACATTTTCTTTTGCCCTCCATTTGCCCCCCCCCCCCCCCCCCCCCCCACTTTAACAATCCTGGTGCCGCCACTGGTTCTCTCCGCCGAGGGTCAACCGGAAATTCGACCTCTCGCACATAAAGTCTATGTATGTAAATGCCGAATACCTTCCGGGATACCGAAAGGGTTCGCCAAAATTTTGTGCGTGTCTTTGTCCGACGCCGTGCTCCGCATGGCGTCGGGTCTGGCTACATCTAGATCTAACGTTAGACCGCCGAGGAAGTGATAGTTTGTCTCATTGCCTGAAACCGGAAGGTGATGAAAAATATTTGCTTTATATTAATTCCACATCTGAAACCATTTAACTAACTGTAAATAGAGAACATAATATTTTCTTTTCTATGATGAAAAAGAACCTGGTTAAAAAAACAACAACAGAATGTTTAATTAAAGAAATGAAGTTAACTGCATTCGCACCCTATGATTCGCAAACTCACAGGGGCTGCGGATCCAGCATTCTCCAGTAGGGGAGGCCGGAATTTTTTTTAAATGCCCGAACCGAGGAGAAATGTATGGTTTGAGGCTGCGCTCAGTGGCGCAGGCCTCTACAATTTTTTTTTCACTTGCCCGATCCAGACATTATTCGATTCAACTCGGATCTTAAGAAATTGATTTTTAGCTCTTGTGGTCATTGACATAAGACACTTCTACGCGAACATTCGTGAAAAACCTACCTTCAATTGACGAAGTATCGGGTAAAAATTAATTTAAAACAATTTTCTCGTTAAGAATTCTAAATTGCATCGATGATGAAGAGCAAATACTATTGCCATTGAATCAGTGCGCATGCGTATTACGAAACTTCTAAATCCTTTTTTATCACTGATATTCATCCTTTGATGATGCACGTAAATGATTTAATTTCATTGTGATAATTAGGTTCCAATCTGTCGAAATTTAACCTATCGATTTAAATAGAAAAAAAAAACAGATCTACAGGCTGTTTGAAACGAATACGCTTGCATTATCAAATTATTGATATAGGCCAGCTACTTATCTCTTTCAATGCATTAACAGACTTTCAAGGAAATGCCCCGAAATGCCAAATATTTTTTTTCTTTACAACCACCAATAATCGGGGGGGGGGGTAGGGGGGTAATCACATGAGATGATAATACGTGGAAGGATGATTTTTCATCTTTTTATTTCTGTATCTGTCTGTTTCTCTTTCCATATCTTTTGAACGCATCCTCTCCTTCATGCACCCTGGTTGCTTCAATTTCACCCCCCCCCCCCCTTATAGATTTCTTTGATATACAAATTATAAAAATTGCAACGATTTGCGTGATCAGTGTCAAACTAAACTTGCAGTCAAAATACATATAGATTTGCTATGTAATGATTATTTTTCTGCATGGTGATTACATGTTTATAAGTTCATTCTGATATAAGGGAAACTAGATCAGCCTTCAATCATCGTTTGCAAGTAAAATATATTTCATATTAATCATAACAATTTTTCTAATCATATACTCTGTTCAGAACTTGCGACAAAATGAAAGTAGACTATAGAGTTTTACATCACTATCGTTTAATGCTAGTAATTTGAATTACAATGTACCAAGGCCATATTGAATCCTTTTCTACTTTAAAATGATACTTAGATATGTAAATGAATATTTAACAGAGCACTTAGTCAGATTTTGTGCACAACTCACATAGAACGAGCTATTCTACATCCCTTCAGAAGTTATGAATAAAATGAATTATAACACAACTGAAAACAGTGATTTTGTAACTTACATACCCATCAATCAATCCAAATTACAGTCTACATAATATTATATAAATTTTCAATTCCTAATGAAAGAACAGTCTGCTGTAAGAGTTTCAAATAATCCACACACACCTATGGGGGAGGAGCAGTTTGTAAAAAATAATACAATCACTTGTTCTGTAACTTTGTTCAATGACATTGTAAAATATTTTGATGATAATCCAAAATTGTGGAATGTATAACAAATTTGAATTGAATTGTGGAGCAATTAGTCGTGTTATACGAAATGGTGACATTATTAGAAAGCCCTCTCAGATAATTCATCTTCATTTAGTTTAGGATTCATGTAACTCAACACCCAAATTAATCTAATTCCTTACAGATTAAAGCTAAATTAAGGTTTGGGTGGTAGGCATATCCTTATGCAGCCCCCCTCCCCTGAAAATCTTCAACTTTTTTTCATTCAAAATTTTCCCCAAATTCTACCCAAAGTGTGAACTATATCATTCAA
The DNA here is from genome assembly GCA_029962745.1 of Echinometra lucunter. NCBI lineage: Eukaryota > Metazoa > Echinodermata > Echinoidea > Camarodonta > Echinometridae > Echinometra > Echinometra lucunter. Next base: position 730,136 of record JAPZVO010000024.1, on the reverse strand, counting down.
TTTGCAATCTCAACCACTTGGTTACTGATCACTCCCTTCCTTGCTTGTTCCTTCAAATAATTACATGATCTTGCACCTAACCCTCAACCCCAAGAAATTACACATGTAACTTATGTAACATTAATTGTAACATGGTGGGTTAAGATATATATTGAAGGATCTGGTGCAAATATTTGGTGGAATTTTTGAAAATTTTCAGTAAAAAACATGCAAGTCTAAAAATTGATGAGTTGGGCCACTGCTCCCCTTGCCCCCTCCTGCACACAGGGCCATGACACCTCATTCATTGAAAGACAGATCTCCAAAGGGGTCCAATGCACTGAAGAGATGAAGCTAACTCCTTTCAGTCTGTTAATGAAAAAAGACAAGATTGAAAGTTGACCTGAATTGTGATAAATGCAAAGTACATGTACAAAGTATGAACAGTAGGAACAATACTAGTAATTTTTTAACTTTGCAGACCAAGGTTTACAAATCAGATTAGTTCATTTTATTTCTCAGTTCTCAAAATACAACTGATATTTATAGAAATACATAAGAATACACACATTGTACCGTTCATTTTCTTCATTTTCATTCAACAAGCAATCATATTCCGTACATTTCCGAAATTATTGATGTGGCTGCAGACGCAAATGCAGCCTCAAGTTTCAACCTAGGTATTTGATGAACAAAGTCAAAACAGATGAATGAATGGAGTGCTCAGAACTACCTCTAAACATGGAACAAATTTTAGTCTATAGTCTGTATGTACAATCAGGGAGTAGAAGCATGATTAACTCTTTGCAAGTTTCTGTCAACTATTGGCACAATCGTACAATTAAATTTAACAATAATAAGTTTTCTCCTTTTATACAATTGTGCCATAAGAAATAAAACCCAGCTAGTGTGCCTAAGTGATATCTGAGGAATAATGACCTGCATCAATACCGCTCTAAGGAAAGCAGATCAGAGTTCAAAGTAAATATTTAAAGAGCAATTGTCATTATTATCCCCTCAGAATTAATTCAGCAGGCAAAGAGTTAAATCATACCCCATCTCATCATGCTTGCTTATTAGTCTTCGGAATTTGAGCTAGACTGTAAGTTATATACAGTCGCAGATCCCCTCCCCCCCCCCCCCCAAAAAAAGGCCGCCCCTATATATATATATATTTTTAAGAACCCCAAAAGGTTCCATGTACAACTTACAACCAATAATGATTCTAAAGACCCGTTCAGAACCCTTCAGAGAACCTTTAATGGTTCTTTGCAGAATCCTTCAAGGTTCCAAGTGGGACAAGAAAAGGTTCTAATCAGCACAATTTTTTTTTTCTAAGAGTGAAAGACGTAGTATATAAATACGTAGGTTTTATGTTCTTTCACCGGCTGCATGTTGTATCTTTACAATGTTCATGATGTTTACAATTTCATCTTCTCCTTTTTTCACAATTTCTCATTAAGCATTATTGTTGAAATATATACTTCGTGAACTATTAACACCGTAGATGTCTTTTGTCACCTGCTTTTAGGTGTGTTCAGTGAACATAACAAAGATAATACCGATAATGATAGTGGGTTCTTGTATAGCGCTCATGTCCATCAGAATTGACGCTCCTGGCGCTCCACTGTTATTAACCCTGCCTTAGCAAGGCAGCAAGGCGCTCTAGCATTTCAAGGAAATTCATCCTACCAGGTACCCATTTACTATTCATGGGTCAAGAGTGGCAATTGTAGATTAATGTCTTGCCAAAAGACATTGGTGCCATGGCAGGACTCGAACCGCCAACCTTATGATATACAGTCCGGCGACGTATCCACTAGAACACGACCCCTCCACATGGTGAAGTATATATATCTATTGCTCGTAAATGAGATATTTTCCTATACCCACACCGTTGGTTATAATGATAATTATTTAAAGACAAACTGATTAAAAAAGAAATATCATATATTTATCTGTCACTTCTTTCCTTTCCTTTCAGTTGGAGTCAATCTTGGTGCTACGGTTGTCCAATCGAGCTTTTATTCCGCAGTATAACAACGATCTTTCTCCGCAATATCGATCAGAAATTCTATTTTAGCGGATGAACTTCCTACAAGCAAAATTAAAGGGTCATGTTTTGCAGAATTGTTGAAAGGGGTTATCAACCCCATCCTACACTACCCCACCCCTTTCCTCTAGCAACGCCCCTGATGCGATTACCTTCTATCTCTCCAAAACCATTTCCAGCTCGAACATGTCCTCCAGGTTGGCTTCGGAGATCGGAAAGCTGCTATCGCCTGGCTTAGGCCGACCCTGTGCCTTACTCGTAGACCCTGCAGCTCTGCACGGAGCTCGACGCTATCCCCTTCATACCGAACTCGCAGGCCGAGTTCGATTTCGCTGTTGAATTCCTGGGCGTCCTCGGCCTGCCGTTCATTGGATGTGATTGGATGGGGTTGGATGTGATGACGAGAAGAATATATCCCCCCTTTTCTTTTTCTTTTTTTTTTTTTGGCTTATGAAGATGCTTGAAACTTTAAAGTGAATGTATATACGTCTGTGTATAAATATGCATAAAGACCACACCCTCCCCCACCCACCACCCCCCGTTAGAGGACCTGTCTACGCTAATGCCAATCGGATTGACCAAAAGCCCGCCAAGGTATGAAATAAGGGAACATTCAAGGAGACAATTCATACGAGCAACTAAATGGAAACAATATGGAAGTAAATAAACAGGCCATTATGAATTCTTCATACTGAACAGTAGCAAAACCATTGTTTAGTAAAAGAAAAGACTATTTTTACGCAAACATTCTCTAATAAACGATTACAGCAACAACAATGGAAACAAAAAGTTTCAAGCATCTTCATAAGCAAAAAAAAAAAAAAGAAAGAAAAAGAAAAGGGGGGATATATTCTTCTTCGAGATGCGTACTAATAGCAGGGGCGACGCCAGGGTATTATGATGGGGAGGGGCAAGATGACACATAGGTAATTTATTTACGTTTTTATTGAAATATAGAGGTATTATATAGTTGCAAGGCCACTTCTATCTTCTTTTTTATCAAAGGGGGCGGTCGCCCCCTGCCCCCTTGTAGCGCCGCCCCTGACTAATGGTCATGCCACTTGGAGTTTTAAAAAGGGAGGGGGGACTAACGGGCACGGGCCGTGTTGTGTCCATATAAATAACCCCGCCACTAATACTGAACTTACGGCTTTGTAATCGACTTCCATCCAGGCAGTCAAACCTCCGCTCCTCTGTCTCGTCATCACATCCAACCCCATCCAATCACATCCAATGAACGGCAGGCCGAGGTCGCCCAGGAATTCAACAAAGGACAGGTTCAGGTTCAGAGAAATGATCATTCAGTGAAACAAACTGGGAGCCCCCTTTAAGATAATTTTTGAACCACGTCAACGGTTTTCCCGGAATTCCATAGTGAGAAAGTTTTTAAAGTAGGATGTCATGATGAACAGTATAAAATGCTTTAGAAAAATCTATAAACAAACCAACCGTATTAGAAGACTGATCAGTAGCTTTGCCAACTGTTTGAACTAAAAAAAAAGTATTGCATGGGTAGTGTTACTCCTTTCCCGGAAGCCAAATTGAGTACAGAATTTTATTATTCGTGTGCGGACCAATTCTCAAGGATATTTGACAAGGTTGTAAGCAGTCAGATGGGTCTATGATTACTTGTTAGTGCATTGTCACCTTTTTTGAAACTTGGGATTATCTTCGAAATTTTCATTGATTCTGGAATATGTCCAGATAGTAATGATAAATTGAATATATGTACGAGAGGATCAACTATATAATTCATAGTTTTCTGTAGAAGGTTGTTATCAATTTCATCAAATCCTGCACTCTTAATTTCTTCTTGAGGGTACGTAGGAGAGAAAAATATAGAGCTTTCATTTCTGCCCCCCATATAGTGGTGAAATGAACGATTAACCACTATGTGCAATCAATCGCAAAAATTTATCCTACGATCAGTCGCTAAGCTTTGTGTTACTGTGCCCTGATTGTTATCTATTTCGGGGTTTGTTTGTTTGTTTGTTTGTTTGTTTCTATAGCTTGGTGGGCTCCTGGACAACCTAACTCATACGAGTCGGAGAACTGTTTGGTATTGGTGCTTGGAGCCATGAACTTACATGACTGGTATTGCACTTTTGATCAGCCTAGAACTCTGTGAGAAGGTGTAAGATCAAAATAAATGTTCTATTATCGGACTCGTGGTAGGCTGTAATAATGGTAAAATTTGTAAAATCTTGATACAATATTGAATAAAATTCATACTTTTGCTGTTATTGTGGCTTTAAATTGCAATATCTTGTCAGTGGTATAGATACTGATACGTTGACATGCAGCCCCCTCGAACCCAATCACAAAGAATCGGAATGAATATTAGAGTTAAAAATAAAAAGGGTTAAGGATGAAAGCAACCTGATAGGAATTTGATAGCGGTCCCTCCCATACTCTGCCCCTTACTCGATCGTAACGATTGGCTTTGAATTTCAAGAGTATCTCCTAACATGGCCATGTAGTACATATCCTACTAATTTTTGGATATGTTTGCTTGTTGTTGTTTCCAAATCAATCTTGGATCGATTTCCTGGAATTAAAACAAACTTTATGCAAGCCAAGCAGATTTATTATTTCCTATTGGGATTAACATGGCAAAAGAGCAATTTGTCCCTTATCACATGATTGATCAGTTTCGTGGTCATGTTGTATTACAGAGCGGAATGATCGCTTCACGACGATTGACCAGGTAAATTGCCATTTCAGCGATTACCCTATCAGATTTAGGGAAATTCCCACCCAAGGACAGCTTGAGCATGCATCATCCGAAGGATATTCTTTAGACAGAAAACCAGACCTCGGAAATTTTATCATGAACATGCTGATTGAAATAGAAAGCTATTGAAACTATTGCCTTGGCATAGATTGCATACCTTGTCTAAGGATGTCTTGACTATTAAAGGATGGAACCTTCGGCATTCGTCACCCAACGGATGGAAAGAAAACGTTTCCTACAACACATATAACAATGATTGTTAGAGAAGAGAGAACTGAAGCAATGACATATAGCAAACGTCATTTCAATTGCGTAGTGCATGCACTTTTATCAAACTTTTGAAAGCCATGCTTCAGTGGCTCACCACGATGGTTCACTGTTCATTTTTTGCAGTGTTCGATGTCACTTTAGCACGGTATGTCAAACATACCTTTCGTCGCTGTCGCAGTCCGGTGTCACCACCGACAGTGTCCTATATGGTTCAACGCTTTCGGCCCTAAGACTAAGCCAGAAGAAACAGCCAGAAAACACTGCTTACTGTATATGCCTGTATAGGAAGCACATGACATGATATTTCAAATGAATATAGAAAATGTTGAAAACAAGTCTCCATGTCTGAAAATTCAGTGTCTATATAAATTATTGCCTTATGATATAAAAGGCGGATGTATTTTACATGAATACCAGAAAATGCGATTTCTTGCTGTAATTCCCTATTGGAATTTCCTTGAAAATTTGTTTTTCCTTCAAAGGAAAAATGAAAATGCAGTTCATTGAAATGTATATTTTTATCCGCATTATGTAATTTCACCAGTATTGAATTATTCCAATAAAATAATGCAGCCATCGTATGTCAAGAAAATTTGAAATACATCGGTTACGTAATGATTATGACAACGATGTTGATGGTGATGATGTTCGCGAAAGTGATGAAAATTATATGGTGATGATAAAGCGGATAAGGCATCTTAAAACAATTCTGTTCAATTCTTAATTATTTCTATATGCGCCTTGAGCACGCCACGGAGTGGATTTGGCGCTATGTAAGGGGTGAGGTGGAAGAGGAGGAGGAGGAGGAGAAGTAGGATAAAGAGGATGAAAAAAGCGATCGCCGTTGAATGAACGGACACCAATCACAATAATTTCGAGGTTTGCTCTACCATTTAATATGATATCGTAACACAAAACAGAAGCAGGCCGAAAAGGGACGATAAACAACAACAAACTAACATTCACATACAAAGGGCTCTGGTGGCGTGGTCACAAGAATTCTTGTTTCCTGGTACATATAACCTCCCGCAATTACGAAAATTAGTCACATAATATCTGAATAGCTCAATTGACCCTAAATTTGAGTTATACATGTATCGGACACTAACATGATACTGTGGAGGTGCCGTGGGTAAGTGGAGGTCCCGTGGTCCATTGGTTTAAGGCGCTTGACTGGAGACGCTGGTTCGATACCCGGCACGCGCCTATAGTGCAATAATACATATGAACGCTAATGACAAAGGTACATTGAAAATACGTCCTTCAAAAGTCAAACCATGGATATGCCAAAATATTACAAACATATCTTACTCTTCTCCACTACCACATACAAATGATTCAACTGTTGCGGCCCACTGCCTACTATTACTTGTATTGAATCTCCTCCATCAGATACAACCCATAATACCATAATAACTCTTTCTCCCTTCCCACTTTAGTTCATTTTCAATTCTATTCAAGATTTGACAAAAATTAAAATCAATGGATAAATATAGATACAATTTTGTGAAAAACAAATCATAAAGGGTAAACATAAAGCCAGGACGCCTGCGAAGCAACATAATATTATGCTT
>JAPZVO010000024.1:698173-723026 GCA_029962745.1 Echinometra lucunter | reverse complement strand
AGAAATTAAAACAACCCTTGGAAAATCACTTTCCCATGGGCATGTGCCAATGACACCACCAGCCTTGTCATGCTTGTAAGTTGACCGAAGTGTTCTGTCTCTATTTTACAGTCGTCATTAGCCTCGTATTCTGGTAGGGTCGGCACTCCTCCTTTATTTTTCTAACCCTAGGCTATAGACAATGTACATGTATGTTCAGAAGAATTGCTTTTTACATAACGTTAACATACCTGTAGGCCTACTTTGACTATGTGGTGAGAAAATGTGTAACTTCTATGAAAATTAAGAAAATGTGAAATTTCATTTAGGATGGGGGGTTGGGTGTCCAGACACGTAACAAAAATGAAGCCTTCTTTTTGTCTTTGGATTAAACAAAAAACTATGCATTGATTTGTGCTTATCATCATCAATATTTGTCCTCTATAATATTGTTTAACATTTTGTGCTAAAACGTTTTTAGAGATTTGCTTGTGAACTTTTTCAGTTGGCTGTTTAAAATCGACTGTCCGGATACACAACCTGTCCGGACACCCAACAACTGGGTATAGGCCCTACTAAGTGAATGGAGAGCTGCTTGCATATGATGTCATCAGTGTTGCCAATTTACAGAGCCGAGAGTAACTTACTAGCAAATGTAAATGAGTATAATTTTCTTATTCTTGGACCGATTTTGCTCATTTATTTTTTTAAATTGATGTTCAAATTTAACTCCTTTTATTGAAACAGTGAAACTTCTGGGGTGGACTTTCCCTTTAAGGTTGAACCCAGTAGAACTGTAAGCTACATTGTAGATCCATTGCTTTTTTATTTCCCTCATCCTTCAGTTGACCAAACCATAAGACGATGGCGAGTAGAAGTCAAGGTCGTTCACCCCGTCGTATACCGGAAGGCAGGGGACCCTTTGGGGTTGGATGCGGTGATATCATGGCTGGACTTTCCACTTCAGGGTAGGTACAATCAGGGTTCTCACTAGAAAAAAATCTACACACGGATCCCACTCCGCGCAAAGCGTGGACGTTTTGGAAGTTTTACGGAATAGCACCTAAAGTTAGGTGTGGCAGCAGTATGTGCTATAGTGAAAGGATGAAAAATACTTCTAGGTAAGCAGGAGTTGTCTACTAATGGCATAAAAGTAAAAATACGTTGCCAAAAGGCAAAGCAATCTGTGACATTTATCATTATTGTTGGGAATATATACTCCAATATTTTTTTACCCTTGTTGCCACGCATGGTGCAGCAATTTCACACATGGTTCTTCCTTGTCTGAAACCCTTTACGCATGGTATAGGAACCATGGGTGTTATGTACTGGGGAGAACCATGGGTACAATGTATTGTCAGACAGGCATTACATGTAAGTAGTCCAGTGACCTTTTTCCCCCCCCTCTCTCTCCATCACTTTGTCAAGGGTTCGTGCCGTTATGCGCCCCTTACAGAAATACATTGAATATATCAATGATGTTGATTAGATTTTACAATCATGCCATACATGTACGTGTTTAGTGCTACGTTTTATTTTGTTTATTACAATGTTTGTATTAAATTCCAGTTTCCACATGCTTGTGTAATTATCAGCCTTTTATGAAACTTTTTTTTTTTTTCATCCAACCCCGTGGAAGAACAGCCATATTTTGTTAATACGACTGAAATGGACTATCCGTCGTTACTATCTAATACATGTATGCATATTTGTATGTAATGTTGATTTTAACAGAAATAAAAACAAACAGTCGAGTTACGTGATGTTAAATTCAGCATCAAAAATTAGGGTTTTGACTACAGTGTAATCATCAGCTGAAAAAAGAAAATTATATATACAGCTAGTACTTCTGAAATTACCTTAAAAACCTGTAACCTTGCATTCTTATGATTAATGGTTGATGATTTTGAAGAAAATGAGGGATAACATACTGTAAGGCTGTTCCATTTCGTAAATGTTGTGATTCATGCCCCATGTGCACATACAATGTACAGTATATCAACTACACTGTAGTCTACTTCACTAGTTAGTTGTTTTCTTGTTGAGCTTGCCATATCTCTTGATAGAAGGATTATTTAAAGGTCATTACTGTATGAGCTGAAATTTTTGCGGTGGTTTTATTTTCGCGAATTTCACGTATCACTCAACTATCGCAAATTTAACAACACTTGAAAATGTCTGCACGTTTGCTTCATCTCTCGTCATGGGCACATATTGTTGCTTTTGACATGCACTATGTGGAAAGTGCAGCAGTCCTCCGTAATGTGTGTAGCATCATATCACAACACACAGAGATATTGTCATTCACCACAAGTTAGTTCCGTACGTAGTAACCAGTTTTTTTCCGCATAGTGCATAACAAGTTAATAAAGTACATGTTGGATGTATGAAACCAGAGCAATCGTCTCCAGATTGTATGTTTGTGCACCCAACTGAGACCACTATAACCATCCCAAGATGCTCTTTCAGCATAGCACATTCAGTTGATACCTTCTTTCTTTTTTTCTTTTGTTACAGTTGATTGCAAGTAACTTTCTTATGCTTTTTGTTTTACTCCCAGAGTGTTCTTTCGTCTGTTCTACCCCATGGAAAAGACACCTGGTGGTCCTCCCAAGAAGGCAAGGCCACCCTGGTTACTGGGCAGTCAGTATGCCAAGGGTTATGGGACAGTCGCTGGCAAGAAGCTGGCTGGTGTAACACTCAAGTGGCTGCTATGTAAGTTATTTTTGACAAGCAGCAAACAGGGCAAGTCAGATGAGTGATACATGCAAGGGCAATCACTCCAGCAACCAATGCATCAATTCACTTCACTTGCCGAAATCCTAGCTTCTCAAGACTTGACCCGACCCTTTTGACTTTGTCACATTAGCAAAAAAATCCCCTAATTATATTGTGTAATTATGTGAAAGGCTTTTAGCAAATATGATGCATTTTAACCCATAGAGGTACAGTGTCTCCTTCAGGAGACACTTTTGCAGTATCTGTGGGTCCAGAATGCTGGGCAGTACATATTATACAAAATTCACTGAAAAATTCGAGTCCATTCCCAACGGCGTATGGTGTGGCATTCTTGAAGTAGAGCAGTTTAATTGTAACTAATCATTAAACTCATTAAATTGGCAATGCTGTGAATAATATATAATCACTATTTCCGTGTTCAAATTGGCACTTTCCGATTAAATATTACAATTATAATTCATTATGGTTCATGTTACATACATATTTATTTTTTTCAAACTTTGTAGAAAAAAAAAGTAATTGTTGTTGCCAATTTGAGGACTAAAGATGATTAATTTAGACCTCAGGAAAGTTCTGTACTGCTATGAGTTAAAGCTCTTCTAATTAAAATCCAGTTGTGACACTCGGACTATTGTTTAAGGTTTTGGAGTTAATGCTAACCTTTCTTCTGGATAGATTTTGAAGAAATAAATATCATCTTTCTTTGATTTATGAGACAATGCCTTTTGTATCTAGGACATTTGTGTGCTGATGTGAAGAACTCTGAAACTAAACATTATCGTCATCATCATCATCATCATCATCATCATCACCGTCATCATCAACAACACCATCATCATCATCAACACCATCATCATCATCATCGCTATCATCACGGAGATCAAATGACCAATATTCTGAATTTCTGATTATTGCCATCTGCACTAATCAGCATCATCATCATCATCATCATCACCACCATCACCACCATCACCACTATCATTCCTATTATTATCATTATTATCATTATTATCATTATTATCGATTTCATTTTCATGATGCTCGTTGCAGCAAAAGTCACACTACCAGTTTGGTGGCATGGAAAGCTGAGTGATTCCAAGACCAAGTATCCTGTGGTTATCTTCAGCCATGGTCTAGGAGGATGCAGGACCACATATACCAGTATCTGTATGGACATTGCCTCACATGGCTGTATCGTAGCAGCTTTAGAGCACAGGTGAGTTCACACTAACCCTCTGCACGTTGATGTTAATGTGAGAGAACACACTTTAGGGCTGTATCATAGCAGTTTTAGAGCACAGGTGAGTTCACACTAACCATCTGCATGTTGATGGTAATGTGAGAGAATGCACTACATGGCTGTATTGTAACAGCTTTAGAGCACAGGTGAGTTTACACTAACCCTTTGCACGTTGATGTTAATGTGAGAGAATGCACTACATGGCTGTATTGTAACAACTTTAGAGCACAGGTGAGTTCACACTAACCCTCTGCATGTTGATGGTAATGTGAGAGAATGCACTACATGGCTGTATTGTAACAGCTTTAGAGCACAGGTGAGTTTAGACTAACCCTTTGCATGTTGATGTTAATGTGAGAGAATGCACTACATGGCTGTATTGTAACAACTTTAGAGCACAGGTGAGTTTACACTAACCCTTTGCACGTTGATGTTAATGTGAGAGAATGCACTACATGGCTATTCTTTGCTGGTATACCTCAATATCGTAGAGGATTGGGTTTAGCTTTACAGGTGTTGTTGCCAAGATTACATATCCATCCCCAGGCTCTAAAAAAGCTGGCTCTATGATTACTTTTTCCTCATTTGTTTTCCTAATTACATGTACATTTTACTAACTAAATCTTAAGTGTACTGTAAAAACATGTATCTGAAAGGAACATTCTGTAACGGCTGTGGTTCTTTACATACAGGACAAATAGCAGTGAAATGAATTTATGTCATATTAAATCTGGTTTGCTTTATAGAGACCAATCTGCTTGTGCATCATTCATCATCAATAACAACAACAGCAACGGAGCAGCGAATGAGTTAGATCAGCAGTGGATTACATATCATAAAGCAGCATATGAAGAGCAGGAATTGCGCACAAGACAGGTTCGTATATATTTGATTATTTCTTGTTCCCAGCTTTCAAATTTTGTGTGTGCTTCACAAGTTTGAAATTTCTTTAATACACTCTTGCATTGTAGTACATGCAGACACACACTCTCTCTCTCTCTCCTTATCTCTATTCTCCTCCTCACTTTCCCTGTCTCTCTCGCTCTCCTCTCTCCTCTGTACTGTCACCCTCTCTCTTCACTCTCTCCCTCTCTCTTTCCCTTGCTCTCCTCTTTCTTCCTCTCTCTCTGTTTCTCTTTTCCTTTCCTCTCTTTATATTACTCCCTCTCTTTATCTTCACCTCCATGCAACTCTTTCTCCTTTATCCATCTCTTCCTCACTCTTGATCTTAAAGGGGGTACCCAATGCTGAAACAATGTTCATTTAAAAGAGCATGATTTTATTAGCAGAAAATCATCTGCCTAAATTTTTTAAAAAGTCATGTTGCCAAGGGAAATCCCCAAATGCAAGATTTCAGGATATCTTTAACCCCTCAGCTGTGACCCAGTTTCAACTGGGTACCCACTTTGATGTCAAAGTGGGTACCTTGTCGCGCAATTCTAGCAAAATGCGCACAAGGTATAATACATATTGTACAGTCTAGCATGCAGCACAACTGCAATGCGCGAAGCTGGGTACCCACTTTTACGTCATACCTCATTCTCAAATTTTTTGGGGTCAAATCTTGAATTTTTATGAGAAAATTAGCCAAAATGCATTGATTTCAATTGAAAAATCATCAAATTTTTAATGTTATTCTTCTAAGAATTCTATTCTCGATCATATATCCAGAAAAAATTACCATTGTGTAATCACTTTAATACATTATTGATATGTCAGTCTTTCATTTACTCTATCCCTGGCCCCTACCCCTTCCATGACAAAGGGTCCACATTGTGTAGCTTGGCCCAATAACTTTTAATGCAGAACCCTAAAAACATACCAAATAAAGCATAAGCAGAAAGAAGAAAAAAATCTTCAAATACTATGCCCATTTTGGTTGTGTCATTGTTTGTCATTTGATACTGAAATGTTTTAAAAACTTAGGTAAATGATTACTAGATATCCTTAAATTGGTGATATGATGGAATGTTCACTGCTTTTCCATGCAAATTGGCAACTTTCTAACTTCTCAACATACTTCCTGTCAATTTAATTATAGTGACAGATGCATGACATTTTATGAGAAAAATGTAGCAATAAAAGAAAAATGCTATTTTGCCAGTATGAAAATGAAAAAGCTGATAAAATACATGTAAGGCTTCAAATTATTCCTTTCATTAATGGGTTAAAGAGAAGCTTTAGTTCTGGGAAAGGTGAAAAATAACCTGTGAGTTTTCTCATTCTTTCATGTCAGTTAAGAATAATATCATAGTAAAATGTCCCCAAGGAAGGATTACTCTTCATATGCCCTCATACTGGGAATATGACAAGAAAAAGCTGAAAAGTTTGGGAGTAACATTCATGCCAGATTTGTGTGTGGACACATACATATTTCTTTGAGATTCGCCACTACCTTTTAGGGAAAATAAGTGAATTTCTTGTCAAGTTGTCTCCAAATCTCACACTAGACACCTGAGTTGATATACAACTAATCTAACTTTGCCAGTTGCTTTGGAATAGTTTCTCTCACATTATATCTCATAACCAGAACTCCAGTTTATCTTTAGCTCTGTGATTCTGATTGCCCTCCTCTAGGTCAACCAAAGGAAGGATGAATGTATAGCAGTACTAGACTACCTCCATGACCTTCATGAAGGGGAACACTTAGAGAATGATCTTGATCCTGAAATGGATCTAACAGTCTTTCAGGTGAGCTGGACAATCTCAGAATGATCTTGATCTTGACATGGATCTAAAAGTCTTTCAGGTGAGCTAGACAATCTCAGAATGATCTTGATCCTGATATGGATCTAGCAGTCTTTCAGGTGAGCTAGATAATCCCAGAATGATCTTGATCCTGACATGGATCTAGCAGTCTTTCAGGTGAGCTAGACAACCTCAGAATGATCGTGATCCTGATATGGATCTAGCAGTCTTTCAGGTGAGCTAGATAATCCCAGAATGATCTTAATCCTCAAATGGACTAGCAGTCTTTCAGGTGAGCTAGACAATCCCAGAATGATCTTGATCCTGACATGGATCTAGCAGTCTTTCAGGTGAGCTAGACAATCTCAGAATGATCTTGATCCTGACATGGATCTAGCAGTCTTTCAGGTGAGCTAGACAATCCCAGAATGATCTTGATCCTGGAATGGATCTAGCAGTCTTTCAGGTGAGCTAGACAATCCCAGAATGATCTTAATCCTGAAATGGATCTAGCAGTCTTTCAGGTGAGCTAGACAATCTCAGAATGATCTTGATCCTGATATGGATCTACAAGCCTTTCAGGTGAGCTAAACAATCCCAGAATGATCTAGCAGTCTTTCAGGTGAGCTAGACAACCCCAGAATGATCTTGATCCTGATATGGATCTAGCAGTCTTTCAGGTGAGCTAGACAACCCCAGAATGATCTTGATTCTGACATGGATCTAGCAGTCTTTCAGGTGAGCTAGATAATCTCAGAATGATCTTGATCTTGACATGGATCTAGCAGTCTTTCAGGTGAACTAGACAATCTCAGAATGATCTTGATCCTGACATGGATCTAGCAGTCTTTCTGTTCAATCAGAAAATCACCTGAAAGAATAGGATAATGCAATTATGTTTTACATTTTTGTCATTTTATGAAAAAAATCTGGTTCAGTTGGACGAAGGAGAATTTTATAAGTTTTATGCACAAATTCTCGAATTTATGGAAGGTCATTTAGAAGAAAAAAAATCAAATACATTCCCACGATATTTTCTTTCATTTAACTTTTTAATTGAGGAAATACCACAAGACCAGTGGGGTTGGGGTTCAGACAATTTAAGAGTTGTAGGGATTTGTGTTTGTAATTATATTTCTTGATCATTTTGAATCGCTTTTCAGGGTCGTCTAGACTTGAGCGATGTAGCAGTGTGTGGACATTCATTTGGTGGTGCTACAGCTATTGCCTGCCTCAGTAGAGATGAGAGATTCAAGTAAGAATAACATCTGCATGGTCTTACAATTTCTTGGTTTTAAATTTTATTAGAAATCATTCATAATTAAAAATAAATTGGAGTTCTGGTCATGCGATCATACAATGTGAGAGAAACTGTTCCAAAGCAAATTGGTTAGTCATGTTAGTTGTATATAAACACAGGGTCTAGTGTGAGGTTTCAAGATCATCGAATTGATAATTAATTCACTTACTTCCCCTAAAAGGTACTTGCACTGCACAAAGTAATGAGTACTGTATATGGGACCGCACACAAATCAGGAATGAATTGTTACCCCAAAACTTTTCAGCTTTTTCTTCTCATGTTTCCAATATGAGCGCAATTGAAGAGCAATCCTTCCCAGGGAACATTCTCACTATGATATTCTTCCTAACTGACATGGAAAGGATGAGAAAGCTCACAAATTATTTTTCATGCCTTTCCCAGAACTTCAGCTTCTCTTTGAAATGTTTGTTCTTTCTTCCATGTATAATTTGTAATACCTAGCATTGTGGATCAAGGGATGGTACTAAAGTGTCACTCCAAGGAGATACTGTTATTGCTATGGGTTAACCCATAGAGGTACAGTGTCACCTTTAGGAGACGCTTTTGCAGTATCTGTTGGTCCAGAATGTTGGGCAGTACATATCATACATGAGCAGAAAGAGAAAAATGCACTGACAAATTTGAGCCCATTCCCATCGCTGTATGGTGTGGCGTTCTCGAATTAGAGCAGTTTAAGTGTAACTAATCATTAAACTCTTTAAATTGGCAACGCAGTGAATGATATATATTATCACTACTTCTGTGTTCAAATTGGCAATTTCTGATTCAATTTTACAATTATATTTCATTTTGGTTTATGTTATATCCATATTTATTTTTTTCAAGCTATGTAAACATGGAAAAAAATAATTTGTATTGCCAATTTGAGGATTGAAGATGATTAATTTAGACCTCAAGAAAGCTCTGTACTGCTATAGGTTAAAGCTCATGTAGAGTATTGATAGAAAAAAAAAATTGGTATGAAACTCATCAAATATATTCCCACATTGTCTACTTTGCATAACTCGATACATGCCATGAGATTGTGCAACATACGATTCATGATTTCCGATTAATTTTAGTGTAAGCGTCTGAAAGGAATGCAATAGAACGGTTACACTCTGCCTTCCGTTGTTGAATTTTTATCACGGCCCAGCGGCCAAAAGTATTTTTCGCCTCTCAATTTTGCTTGATATTTAACTTTAGGAAGGAAAAAATTCACATCTTAAGTTTGCTTTTACTTTGTTACTGAGCAGCTTAAAGCAAAGAAATCTATAAAAAAAAAAAAAACAGTTTTTTAGGGCCCACCAAAACTAGATAACCTTTGACCTTTCATATCTTACCTTTCTCTTTCTCTTAGATGTGGAGTAGGATTCGACGCGTGGATGTTTCCACTTGATGAAAGTCACCTCCAGGTCAGACAGCCCCTGTTCTTTATCAACACAGAGAAGTTCCAATGGAGAGCTAATGTTACACGCATGCTCTCCCTTGTACCAGATATCTATGCCTCAGCAGGTCCACGCCAAATGATCACTATACGGTAAATGACTTGGATGATTATTCCAAGGGTCTATGTTTTTAAGAACAGAACATGCGACACATTTGTGACCCGCGGGCTTGAAGTCGCACGCATCACAACTGAGAATACGGCCGAGAAAGGTCATTTTGGTCGGATTGTTCTATTTCTTGTTTTTGATAGAAATGGATGGTTGCATTATCATTCTATCATGTCTGAAAGTTTGGGATGGTAATTCACCCCAGAAATATGATTTTTAGTTATTTTGAAATGACTTTTCATTTTCCATTGATACAACTTGACAGCCTCATGGAGTGTTAGAGTGCTTTTATTATACCTTCATTCATTGCCATCCTAGCCAAAAATTCATCAAGATAATGAACTGATTTTGGGAGAAAATAAAGGATAGGTCCTAATCCCAAGATATGCCAAATTGTAGCCTAATCTGATAATCCCTTCATACCAGTTTGCCATGGAATATTGGATACCCTCCTGTGCTTCGTCACAAACAAAAGAGCACAGAGGAGCTCCTGCGCACTCTTTTGTTCTGAACTTCAAAGGCTCTTTTCTCTGAATGGAGGTTATTGATTCCTAATTATCTAATGTGTTTTTGAGGGGGTTATTGTAGACCAATTCGGATGAGTCATATACCATTGGAAAGCTAGGAATTTTTACTTTCAGATGAGCTATAAAACAGCAAAATGAATTTTGGCAACTTATTGGTGGTTTTAAGGCAGCAGGTCACATTTACAGTCAAACTTGTGTTCTGATATTTTTATTTTTATTTATTCATTTTTTTTTTTTGCCAGCTCATCAGCTGCTCATAAATCTACATGAAGTGCTAACATAAAGATTACATTGATTTTGCTTCTTGAAATCAGTTTGATTTTGGTCCAACATGAATTATCCCTGAGATATCTCTGGTTCTGTGGCCACAGTTAGAAAAATTATTTGTTGAAGCCAAAATAATTTGTTAGTAGAGTTTTTCATTCTTTTTTCAAGATGATGTTATTTCCTGTATTTTGTTTATGACCCTCTCTTTCATTCTTAGTTCTCTCAAAAATAATTTCTTTATGTTAGCTCCAGATACATTCTACATTCCGCTTTGAAACTGTGCTCTCAATTTTGTATTTTCAGTGGGACTGTGCATCAAAGCCAGTCCGATTTCAGCCTCCTTGTGCCTCAATTCCTCGCCAAGCTGACCAGCGCTAGAGGACCTCTTGACCCTTATGTTGCCATGGTAACTAACAATGATGCAGCCATCCGCTTCCTCTCCAATTACCTTGGTAAGTAATGCAACAGTTTTATGATCAACCTTCAGTGAATTCAAGAAAAAAAGTTAGATAAAAGAGAAAATGTGGTTAATATAGTATAGAGAGAGTACTGTAAAGGTTATTTGAAAGGTGGTCTTTCAGGCATTAGTGCATGCTTGTGCGATGCATTTACTCAGTGATGCTATCTGTTCCTTTTTGCAGTATTTTGTACTGTTTTAGGGGAAAATACTGCAGATTTCAGCCGAAATACTGTTTTTCATGAATTTTAGTTACTGTACAGTTCTGTGGCTGTAAAGTTGGATGTACTCTTTTTCATTGCATAATATACAAATAGTGCACAGATGTGAGTGTGTTAGTGGCGATGCTGCGTACTTGAGGGTATTTACAATGTGTTTTTGCATAATATTGTAAATATACCCACGATGCCTGCATCGCCACTAACATCAAAAATTTAAATCTGTGCATTATTTGTTTTAGAAAACAGGTCAGGCAGAATGACTTTGTAGTGGAAAATTTGTTAAAACCGCTCCATATTCCCTCAGATCGCATAGACAAGGAGGCAACATCTGCTTTCTCTTATGACATCACAAGCGTAGCCAGTGTGATGCGCCCCTGAGTAAGCGCATCAAAATCGTTGTGAGACTTCTAGAAAGAACGCGTATTTCATAGTGCTTGTCTCAGATCTTATGCACTAGAGTGATGCATCCAAAATGCACAGTGCTGCACAAAAAATGCACGGCTGGAAGGTTGCGAAGAATTAAAGCATGAACACGTGACATGCATACGCACTCGCTATTGGCTACATCCTTGAACCCGTTTTATAATACTTCCTTTCAGATATAGGAAATACTGCCAAACTTGATAAAAGGTTAGCATCTCTGATCACCGTTCCCTCACTTGGGACATGGTGGAATTCCACATTTACTCCTTTATTAATTTCACAATTGAAGCGTATCTGCCAAATGATTTTGGTATGTAACATATGATAGCAGGGTCACTGAGTAATGAATAACAAAGAGTGAAAAGGTTGATTCAGCTAGTCTGACCAGCTGATTTGAAAGACGATTCCATATGTGCAAATGTAAGTTATGTTTTTCATTTCGTCATTGTGATTCCCAGCAGTTGTTAGCATGTGCATGTGTTGCTACTCTAACTGTAGGAATACTTGGCTTACTTGTAAGGATGAGAAATTATGTTTTGACCAAGAATTTCTTTGCATTTCCCAGAACTTCAGTTTGGAGATGATAGCGATGGGCCAGTGTCTTCCAGCGATGATCTCATCATGATTGGTACTAATGTCAGTCTCCAAGATGATGAAGAGAAGGAACAGATCAAGGACAGCGGGGAGAAGCGAGGTGAGTGCATGATATACTCAAATTGTGCTGAATGGGTAAACCCTAGAAGGGCTGGGGGGCAGAATCCATCAGCAGACGTTTTGCACAATATTTCTGCAAAGCACAAAGGAGACGATGTGGCGTTTCATGACTTTTTTTCTTTCAAATCTCATGCATCTTTTGAGACCAAATTCGCCTCATCCAGGCATGTGGTTCCAAAGTTAAGCAACATATCATGCTTGAATGACGGACCAAAATTGCACAAAAACCTAGAATCTAATTACCTTGCAAGTCCTAACTATGTATCTTTTACAAAATGATTCCAGGAGCAAATTTTGGATATAAATTGAGCTTGTTGAATTCGGCTTCACTGACGAGAAATTTCCAGCTGCATGGATTGTAAACATCTTTTGTTATTACCTATAAAAGAGCATAGGATCTAAAACTGTTCCTTGTGGCACACCAGGCTGTAGAGCTAGATTGTGAATTAAAGTATTTTCTTGTCTTATTTATCCTCCTTGTATGCAGGATCACTGATCAAGAGAAACCTGCACCTAAAGAGCAGAGGATCTAAAAACGATCCTTGTGGCACACCTGACTGTAGAGTGTGATATAATGTAATTCCTTGTTTTATCAATCCTCCTTGTATGCAGGTTCACTGATCAGGAGAAGCCTACGCCTGAAGAACAGAGGATCTAAAACTGATCCTTGTGGCACACCTGGCTGTAAAGCTAAATTGTGATATAATGTATTTCCTTGTTTTACCAATTGTTGTATGCAGGTTCACTGATCAGGAGAAGCCTGCGCCTAAAGCGAAGGAAATCGCAAAATCGAAAGGAGAATGGGGATAAAGAGAAGGAACGACAGGAGAAGACCGAAGAACAAAGAGGAGATTAAATTGAATGAGATGAAGAAGGTCTAAAGATGATAATCTATGGTACAGAGGTAAAGTTGCCTGGAAGAGGAGGAGAGAAAGGAGAAAGAACAGATCATCATGTTGATAAGTCTCACCATCTTTTTCAGGTTACTGCTTTGCTACATATTATTTTTTCATGAATTTTTTTACATATTTATGATATTGTGGTTAAATTTCATATAGATAATTCCAAAGACTAAATGTCATGACTCATGGAACTTGGCGTCATTGTGCCATAGTGAACTCTTTGACGTTCTTTGCAAGCCGTTTCACCTGTTCACTACTGAGTTCTCAAATTCCCATAGACTTAATACAGGGATCACCCAGATGCAGTATAGGCAACGGGTTAAGTGATGATGATGATTCACAGCACTGTATAGTGCCATATATCTGTTTCAAAAACATTCAGAGGTGCAGACTCCTCCAATAAAGTTAGCATTATATGATGATTGTTAACCCATTCATGACAGGAATTATTTAAAGCCTAATTTGATCAGCTTTTATTCTTCAAATTGGCAACACCAACATTTTCATTTTATTGCTACATTTTTCTTATAAAACATTATGTATCTGAAATGAATATAAATTGAGAGAAATAATGAGAAGTCAAAAATTTGCCAATTTGCAGGGGAAAACGGTGATTCTAAACTTTCTATCACATTGCCAATTTAAGGATTTTAATGCTTATTTTCCTTTGAAAAGTTTTTAGCATCAAACAACGAATACTGACGCAACCAAAATGGGCACAGTTTGTGTAGAATTTTTTGCTCTTTCTGCTCATGTATTTGGTATGATTTTTAGGGCTTTGCATCAAAAGACATTAGGCCAAACCACAAAATGTGAACCTCTGTCATGAACGGGTTAACAAATATGAGCAAGAAGGAATTTATCAATGCCAGTATCCATTTGCAAATATTCAGCATGAAATTGTGACATTTCTTGTCAAAGATTAAATGATACATTTAACAGAAAGCTCAAATTGATTAACAGTCTTCATAACGGATCATAACATGAAGATTGTTAATCTCCAGCGCATACACATAATTTCTGTTTACCGATAAATCAGTTGTGTAGTAGATTTAATGTAAAAGAAGATTGAAATATGAGCAGGAGTCTGGATACTCCTAAATTTGTATAAGGTAAAATACAGTGATGAGAGTCAGATGTGTGTTTATTGTAGAAAGACAATTGAAATGAAAAATTGCATCTATTTATTGATTGATATATTTATTCATAGCTACAGGGTTATAGAAGGAAGGTAGAGAGAGAATTGAAGGAGAAGAGTTACATAACATTATATCTAGCAGGGCTTGATACTGACAGGACACTCAGGGCCCCCAAAATTTTGGTCTAGAACTCCAAAATCTAAAATTATATACACAGTATGGCTTAATAATGCAAACAGACACTGTAGTTTTGATCGTGATCCCCTTATTAAATCAAAGATTGTGCTGGGCAGCAGACTCTCAGAGAGAGCTCCAGTGGGCCAATTAAATAGTTCACTGCTTTTCTAAATGAATAAATAACTATATTGAGAAACAAATTGACCAACTACTCAAATTCTAAATAATAAGATAATGTCATGTTAGGTTAAGGAGGTATCTGTGAACTCTGCATTTAAATGCCTGGAGTCCAATATTTGAGACATTCCCTACAACATGGTCAGGGAGGGAATTCCACAAGTGGACAGCGGTTGGAATGAAACTTCTGTCCAGTGTAGATGTTCTGACAGCAGGCAAGGAGAGGGCATGGAAAAAGATTAGTGTGGAGCCATGTAGATAAAGTAAAAAACAATTGGGTAAAACCGTTTAGGCATCATCATGCAGAGCTCCCAACCATTCTGAATTTGGAGGAAAAGAATCTGAATTTTGACCATTCCAAGCTCTAGTTTGAATATGACTTTCCTATTTTTCTTGATGAATTTACTACACACTCCTATGGGAAATAATGTTTCTTTCCTAATTTTGAGCAAAATCATCCCTATTTTTCAGTCAGAAAGGTTGCGAGGTCTGCATCGTGTACGTGACTTCACGTAGAAAACACAGGGTGACAGAAATAGATAGAGGCACAAACATGCCAGGCAAAGACGGAGGGAGAACTAGAATAGATCAGAAACTTAGAAAGCATTTTAACCCATTCGTGACAGGAATTATTTAAAGCCTAATTTGATCAGCTTTTATTCTTCAAATTGGCAACACCAACATTCTTATTTTATTGCTACATTTTTCTTATAAAACGTCATGTATCTGAAATGAATATAAATTGACAGAAATTATGATGAGAAGTCAAAAGTTGCCAATTTGCTGGGGAAAACGGTGATTTTAAACCTTCTATCACATTGCCAATTGAAGGATTTTAATGCTTATTTTCCTTTAAAAAAATTTCAGCATCAAACAACAAATATTGACGCAACCAAAATGGGCACAGTTTGTGTAGAATTTTTTGCTCTTTCTGCTCATGTATTTGGTATGATTTTTAGGGCTTTGCATCAAAAGATATTAGGCCAAACCACAAAATGTGGACCTCTGTCAAGAATGGGTTAAACAAGTGTATAGAACTAGTCAAATCATTCCTCTACTCCCAGTTAAATGCATGCAGTATTACAATATGGAGATAAGATTCCAGCCTCTTTTATACCTTATTTTTATACACGCTTTTAAATGGTGTCCTCTGTTCCAAGATAAGTCAGTTCCAAAGTCCTCACTTCTTCAGAGATCAAGTAATTCAACCTTCTAGCTTTTGTGTGTGTGCGTGTGTGTGTGTGTGTGTTTTTATTATTTCTTCATTATTTTTTTTTTACATTTTGAACTATGAAATAGCCCTTATCAAATTTTGATACATACATACCAACCACATTTCATGTATCGTTAAATATGTGTTTAGATTTAGGTTAGAAAGGGGATAATGTGCATGTCTGTAGTCATGACTGAAATTGAAATGCTGTAATTGGTTTTCTTCTGGAAAATTATACATTTAGTCACGTGTTTTGAAGAGATGAAAAAGTGGCCTTTCTCCCCCCCCCCCCCTTTACCTTTTCTCCCTTTTTCATAGATGACCTTTTTTTTGAGCAGAAATAGGCAGGGCTCAAAGATGAAGGCATATGACTGGAGTTGGTGTTGGTACCTAACACCTGGTGTCAAATTCCCAGCTTTCCGTGGTGTCATTGTTTTTCGAATCTAGTGCCATGCAAGTGTTGTTTAAGTCTGGTGTTAATGTGATATTTAAATATTGCACGTTTCTCTATGGTGTTGTACCTTCTTGTACATTTTGAGTGATGTTTATACCTCTTTATCAGTGCTTCTTTACACTGGATAAATGGGAGATCAGGCATATACTCTGCTTCTGTGCTGTCCCTTTGAATGCATAAATCATGCTACACACATTCGATGCAGTTTCTTTCTTTTTCATTTCAGTATTAATTATTTTTACGTAGAGTCGTGATTAATTTTGCCTTCCTGAAACGTTGGATATATGAGATTTGCTGCTGCTCACTGTATGAGGTTTGAGTATCCAAAGCAAAAGGTAGATTTTTTTTTTTTTTTAAACCTTATGACATCATATTTCTATTTTTGTACGATCTCTTTTTTTTTCAAGCAGGATGCATGTTGTCTTTAGAAGGTCTTTAGAAGATATAATTCTTTAGTACAGGGGAGTTTTTCATCAACATTATTGTCTGACAAGTTGTCAGATCTGACATCTTTCCTTGATTTTGGTTGGCTGAGAAGCATCGTTACTATGGCAACTGTCGGATAAAACGGACTTTGTCTGATAAAACATCAGACAAGTCCTTTCGTTGCTTTTCTTTTTTTTTTTTAAGTTTAGATATTCTCTCTGAGAAATGAATTATTTCATTGATCTTGCGTACAGTCTCAAAAAAGTTTATGAAATGCTCAGTTAAAAAAAAAAAATGATTCCCTTTATTTACTTAGGGGGAAATATATAATGAAAGGGAAGCAGTTTCAATTTTGATACAATCATACATTTATTTTTTAGTGTAATTCAGTTTTATGCAATTTGCATATTGTGGACTTGTAGCAGATCTTGGACCTGCATTTGTTTGTTTGATTGCATTTTGTATGTCTGTTTGTTCTTTGTTTGCTTGTTTGTTTAACTTGTACTAGTTTCCAGTCATCTTTTTTCAAAAAACAAACAAAAAAATACAAAAAATGTGTTCATGTATGTATCATGTGTTCTGATGATGTACTTACATGTTCTTTGTGTATGAATTCTTTGATCATGCATATCGGCAAAATTTGATTTTATTTGAGTGTAAATTATGTCTAGTGTACTTTGGGTAATGTTACAAGGTCGTAACTTGACATGTAACCTGTCCAGAATGGACCAGGGCCCTGTTTTATAAAACTTGTTATCAGTAACAACTGCCACATTTTTATGGCAAATTTACTCTCAGCCAAACAGATGCAAGGATTTCACTAGCTTATAACAGTTAGTGCAGTTTGTTATTGATAACAAGTTTTATGAAGCAGGGGCCTAGGTTGATTGCAGGAAAGGCCTCATTACATCAAGTACATGTAGTGGCAGAGCCATAGCTTTAGGCCCTGCTCACACGAGGCATCGTTTTCTTTGCGTCATTACCTGAGGGAATGGAGCCTGTGAAAGCAATGAAGCCATACGCCAATTGATTCAGTGTGTAGTTTGCACTGGTCATTTTGCAATCACTGCTTGAACAGTACAATGTATTACTCTCTAATGATGCACAAAGACTGTACCAGTGTTTTTGACCTTTTCTTCTTTTCTTATGAAATCCAGCCAAACACATGGAGGGATATCACGATTGCAGCACTCCTTTGGTACATTTCAGTTATTAAGATTGAAGTATTGAAAAATATATTCTAATCAAACCCTGCTGAAGCAAATTACCCAGTACCTCATCTGGACTCCTGTGTCAGAGAAATTATGTAGTCTCATAATTTAGAGTCCCTGTGAAATAATGCATTGATGCAAAGTACTTGTTATTTAACTTATTATGTGGATCATGAATGTCTTTCAAATGATGTGTGTTGTGCAGTACTTGTCAAAAAATAAGAATTTATTGAAGCTTTCTGTGTAGTATATTATGTTTAGGAAATAGTCACCGCTAGACTGGGTTAGAGAAATTATGATGTTTATTGTATGTTGGACTCAAAAGAAAATGGGAAAATAATAAATGTTTTAGCAGACATATTCCAAGAAAAATTATTTTATGTTGCGTACTGGTAGATTGCCAATAGTATGCTATGAAAGATGTTATCCATATATCTTTATTTGTTTTGATTTAATTTGATTTGTTCATTTATTTAGCATTGGACATTAAAAAACAGTGCCATAATCATAGTTTATCGAAATATTGCAATTTTATTTAAAATTGAAGAAATACAAATATGAATATAGAAGAAATGTTTTAGGGCAACATGCCCATTATTAAGTGCAGGTCCTTTGATAAACTCGTAATGAAAAAAAATCAGTGTTTTGAATGAGGTATGTAAACAAACATCTGATAACAATGTGAGTGGACTAATCGTTCTTTCATTTTGAAAGAAAGAAAAAAAAAAGAATACCATTAGATACAGTGTAGATATTGGCCAACGTGACTGAACATCAAATCAAGTGAAAGTTATACTGACCCTGGAGAATAATTACATTGTTGAAATGTTATCCGGCCAGGGCCCAGGTTTCACAGACCCGGTCATAACAACAGCTGTCCATATTCATAACATAATTAAACGAATCCATGAGTTGCAGTAGCACATAAAATATCAGTTGTTTTATGCTTATGAAACGGGACCTGCGTGTTTGTAAGTTTAGCTCACCAGTTTAAGTCTGAGGTCATTATTTATAAGATCTTATGGAAGGGTATACTCAGGGATACTTATTTGGACAAGATGCAATTGATATGGCAGTAGAAAGCTTCACAGTACACCATGTATTCTCTCTTGGAAATGAGTGTGATCCTGAAAAGGACCTACTCACTCAATGTTTCGGTAAGCGTGTTCTTACCATCCTCAGGCTACCATGAAGCCTTCTACTGCCATACATTCTTCCACCAAGAAAACCTTCAAAGGATATGCAATTAGTACTAACAAAAGCAAAATGAAATACATATAATGAAATATGAATCATAACAATTCATATAGAAAGTATGATAAGGTGGAGATCGTGTTATTGGTGTTATGTAGGTGGAGGCACCACGTTATTCCTTACACTACATGTAGACTTGTATTGTTTCAATGTTGGACAAACTTTAGGCAACCTGTTATTGTCTGCATTTGATTGTAAAGTTCTGTTGAAGAGTTGTTTTTTCCATATGGGCCTTGATGAATACTTCTTTGCTTTGAAACATTTTTGTCTTGATAAATGTTTTGCTTTTGAATCGAACATCTTGATATACAGTTTGTGCTTTGAATCATTTGGACAGTCAATGCAACCATTTTAGCTATGACAGTTACATATGGTTTGCAATCTTGAATACCACAAATTTAAAAGATAGTTGATTAAAGATTTTGTTCTTTTTGTATTTCTTTTATTTGTCATAGTTCAAGAGCATAATCTTGGGCATTGAAAACTGAGAAATCAACTGAGGCGGTATCGTCTGTTGAGACCTTAAACGATAACCCGTCCTATACGATAACCACACCACCTAAGCTTGTAGGAAAAAAGTTCAGTGTACGTACGTGTGCGCGATCAATCGAATCTATCAACGATCGATCAAGGCGTTAATTTAGTTGAGAACTTTAGGTAAATCAACCCGCGCGGCTCGGCCCCAACTTCTTTTGTAATTTGGCGAAAGTTTTGTGAAAGTTTCTAAGTTTTGTGAAAGTTTCTAGGTATTGTAATTGCTATTGCTTTCAGCATATTTAAATCTGAGTGGGCTTTTCAGAAGTTTGTAACGCTTGTCATGAATCGGAAAAACAGAACTTTGAAGTTGGTTTGTTTTTTGCTGATTATTCATCTTCATCTTTCTTTATTGTCCGGTAGCTTCATTTTAATGATCTTTTTTTTTTTCCTACAAGCTTAGGTGGTTTGGGTATCGTATAAGACGGGTTATCGTTTAAGGTCTTAACAATCGTCTGCGTGTTTGGAGCCAGAAGGGTGTTGAGTCTGTATAAAATGCTATGAGTTAACCAACGCCCTTCTGGCTCTGAACAGACCACTGAATTATGACGTTGAATTCTCAGATTAGACTTCAGTCAACAACAAATTCACTCTGATGTTTATCAACTACAATGATGTAAATGACTGAAGGAGGTAATTTGTTAGTATCAACATTAGGAATCTATTGAAGAAACAAGATTTTATGTATTCGTTTTTTTATATTCTGTTACCGGTATCTGTCTTGAAAAAAAAACGTGAAATGCATCTGCTGTACGAAGACCAACTTAGAACTCTTGTACTTTTCCACTCCATTTATGTCACATCTATAGGAAAAACAAATAGAAAATTATGTGACTAATCAGTAATCAGGTGTTTGTCTGTTTTTTTTTTTGTTGTTTTTTTTACTATAACCTTCATTTCAAAGAAAAAAATCTGAATTATATTTTAAAGTATTTATTTCATGTGAAAGAGGAGGCGTACTTAGATTAATAAATTGAATTTTGAGCTCACCTTTGCATTAAAATATGTTGAAGTAGCACAGTATTCTTGCACATGAGACATGTAAGTGTAGCTTGCAATTATAGGCCTGGAAGTTTGTACAAACGATGAATGTGAAGACATGACATTTGCTGCAGCCCTTTATGGCAACATTTTTTTTCTATGTTCGTCAAAGATATATGGGTGGGACATGGGTTTGGAAATGAGTTCAGGTTAGATTAATTAAGAATTGCATGGAGTGTTTTGGCAGAGAGATGTCAGAGACATCCTGGTGTGGGCTGGGGTTGAAGTCGTTAGGAAATAGTTGGAAATTAACCTGCGAGTAAATGTCACCCTTGTATTTGTTCTGCAATATGTGTTGCACAATCATATGTTATCTCTTCTGCTCTCTTTATTGGATGTACCAGGGCTCCGTTTCTTAAAACATATATTATTAGTAACAACTGCCAGATTTCTATGACAAATTTTTTCTCAGCCAATCAGATGCAAGGATTTCAGGAGCTTATAACAGTTATTGCAAGCTTGTTATTGATAAAGTTTTGTGAGACGGGCCCAGCATTCACTTCCCATGCAAAATGTCTGTGTTTTTCTCCTACAAACAATGACTCTTCAAGATTTGCCAGAAATACTCTTACTAAAAAAAAGAAGTTTGGTGGAGTCTGAAGACGAGACTATGTATGTCATCTGCCTGTTTTGTCGTAGCCTGTAATAAATGTATTTTGGAATATTAGTTTCAAAAGAAAATGAATAAAATCAGAGATTTTATGATTGATGTGATCAAAATGCTCACGAGGTTGTGCCTCTTTTATTCCACAAGAAGTCATTTTGTTTATTGAGTTTAAATAATTACAAGTAGCCATGGATTTATGTCTAAGAAAAAACAAATATGCTTAAAACTTCTCTAACTCAAACAGATAAGTATGAAGGAGAGAGGGGGAGAGAAAGGCTGTATGGCGGTAACGAAAATACAAATTCAAAAGGAGGGCGGAGGAGAATTGAGAAAATGTGAGGTGCATTTGGGTAGGGGGAGAGAGAGAGAGAAAGAGAGAGAGAGGGAGTGACGAAGCAAGAGAGAAAGGAAAAGTAGCAGAAGAAGAAAAAGAGGGGGAAGGAGGAAGGAGCATGACAAATACATTTTTGGCAAAGGCGTATAAAGACGGGATATCTGCATACACTGCACTCCCCCCCCCCCTTTTTTTGAATGCGCGGAGGGAGGGGGTAGGTAGATCTCTCACACCCCCCCCCCCTTATTCTTTTTTCTGTAATCGTGCTTACCCTCACGTTTCGCTAGGCCTACTCACAAATTGACCAACCATAGGGAATCTGCTAAGTCTCCCCCCCCCCCCCCGGCTGTTCAATATTTTGGTTTGAGGGCCTGTCGGTTATAGTTCGCTTGAGGGGTGGTTGATATGGGTTGACTGCGCCTGTCAAATCGAACTACCCCTAGCGACTTTCTGTCGCAGTTCGTCCCTCGCCACTCTCACGACCTCATCATGGGCAAACGTACTTACTGCACAAGGATCATCTTTCTCAAAGATTCTAATATCAAGCTGGAAATCCTTCGGGAAGATTAAGAAAAAGAGGTTTATTTCTAAAGCTTACATTCGCCTCGTCGCACATTTTCAACAAAAAAAAAGGTCCGAAGATTTTCTTCGTAAAGAAACGCTATAAAAGATTTCAGGATCATCCTTCCAGTGACAATCCCATCTTTTTCAGAACTTTCAATGACCACCGTCTGACGTGGAGGATTAATTCGCTTCAATGAAGATTACCCCACGACTGCATTTAGCCTTTCACAATCATAAAACTGAGTGACGTCATCAAGACGGCTTTCAACTAATCTGGTAACTTTAAGTGTGCTAGACAACTTCCTTGATGATTATGTTTAGAGACAGCTCCTATTTAGAACACAACAATTTGAGAGCAAAAGTACAAAATTGCAAGTTTTTCACCCAAAGGTAACCGAGAACAACGGTGCAACTTTGAATTGAATCCCAGACATTTTAAAGGAAGAATTTTACCATGTGCCTATAGATGGTGACGATTATTTTTTGTGTCAGGAAGCTCTTCAATTGGGACCTTTCCATATTGAGTACAAAGTGAGCAGGAAACATCATGTACAGGATTTTCAACTAGAGAGTTGCACTGTGTCATAATTACCTGAACACTGCACAGAGAGGACTTTCCGGCATTCATGCTTGCAAAATGATGTACCTCGGCCAGTGACGAGCTTCCTGTCGTATCTGCGTCTTCACTATGCAGTTTGACTAGATTTTGTGACTGTTTCAGAAATACTACAAGAGACATTTTAAAAAAAAATCTGTCATTGAGTTTAAATATATAGAAGGGCATTTCAAAGCAGCGGTGGAGCTCGCAAGGAGCTATGTTGGTTGTCCTATTAACCACTCAGGTAAGCATTTTTATTTCATAGTATACAGTGTATTAGGCTATACATGCTTATGAGAAGATATAAATTCTGCTCCCGGGATTCAGCTTCGGACAGTCAACGGCAAAGTTCGTTTAACTAAGAAATTGTCAAATTTTTGGACATAAGACCTTACCCATATTTCAAAATGCAATACATAGTACATACATATTACAAAGATGAGCGTTATATTTATGTTATAAAAGAAAAAAAGAAATTAGTTTATTTTGAATTGGCGCATATGTTGAAGCGTTGATGGCCATTGGGGCAAATTATGGGGGGAAAAAATATTCGGACATGGGCCTTCATCAGGAAAAACGAAGAAAATATAGTTAGTGTCAATAACACGCGATTATTTTGTTATTACCTTGTTAGTTATTTTGATTTGATATGTCAGGGGCCACACCTCAATGAAGCGTAAAAGTAACCTGACTTTATGGAAAGGCAAATAAATAAGTTAGATAAGATCGCCCAAACATACTAATTAAGGCTTAAGGCATGTCCCCCCCCCCCCCTCCCCCGACATGTCTAGCGACACCTCTTTAGTTTTTATCCTTTTATTAAAACTTGATGTCAAAGATAACACAGCAGGAAAGATAGTAGTGATGTAGTCAGGGGCGGCGCTACCGGGGGCGGGGGGGGGGGGGACAGGAAAATGCCACCTCCTCTATGATTCTTTCAAGTGATCAAGAAAAAGAAGAAGGAGAAGAAGAAGAAGAAGAAGAAGAAGAAGAAGAAGAAGAAGAAGAAGAAGAAGAAGAAGAAGAAGAAGAAGAAAAGGGGAAATAGGACAAAGAAGAGTATGGGGAAGAGCGGGCACGGTAATGCAACTATATAATAACCCTATTGCTCATTTGAAATGTTAATAAATTCACATCTGGGTCATCTCCCCACCCCTATCAAAATACCCTGGCGCCGCCCCTGGATGTAGTATAATTTTCCATGTTCTTTTTTTCTTCTTCTTCCTTTTGCTTTGAAGCGTCGAGAATTAAAGATATACTGTAGGTCATAGGTCATATTTCTTTCATGATTATGAGCGGAGTGCATCATGGCATCTTCACGTAACAATGAACAGGAGAAAGGAAACCGTCGAGGTGTACCACCGGGACGCGGGCCGTATGACGTCGGCAGCGGAGACATCATGACGGACGTCGTTGAACCAGGGTGAGGGGATGGTGATGATGATGATGATGATGATGATGACGATGATGATGATGTTAAAGATGATCATAATGATTGTTATGATGGAGGTGATTGCCGATCGATTGGTGATGGCGATGATGATGATGAACATGATCATGAAGATGGTGGTGATGATGGTGATGTTGATGATGACGGTGATAATAGAAAAGAGAACAGCGAGTAGTTGTTATTAATAGCAATTAGAAGTTAAACGAAAACCAATTACTATACGGTAGAGTCTATACATTTAGGAGAATAATGAATGAACTGAATTATATAATTAGTACATAAATGAATTACATGACAAGCAAGCAAGTATAGGTGAAGGAATACATAAATTAATCATTAGTTTGTTGTCTTTTTGAATGAATAAAGTTGGAGAAAAATGATCAGAGGGTTTTTTTTTTCTTTTTCTTTTTCTTTTGAGGTGACCTAAGACTAGATTTAATCTCTCTCTCTCTCTCCCTCTCTCTCTCTCTCTCTCCCTCTCTCCCTCACTCAGAATACTTTTGCGGTTATTCTACCCAATCGACCGAACGGATGGGGGAATTCCCCTTGAGGAACGCCCACCCTGGTTGCCTAGCGACCACTACGCTCACGGATACGCCAATATAGGCGGGGTCAAGTTTTTAGGATCGCAAATCAACAAAATGTTAGGTGGGTGTGTATC
>JAPZVO010000024.1:582533-692673 GCA_029962745.1 Echinometra lucunter | reverse complement strand
ATAGTAAAATTTCAGTGTGCGAAATATTTCATAAGTGGGTGTATTAACTCATTAGCAGCTGTTACAGAAGTCGACTTAAGGCGCTTTCAGATATGAGGTGACTTTGTGGTGCCACTTTGTGTGCACACATTTTTTTTGTACAGGTCTATGGGGTAAAGAGCGACAAAAAAAAATGTCGCCGAGGCAGGACACATTTTTGTTTGCTGCCTGGCTACAAAAAAAATGCGCACCAATCAAATTCCTAAAAAGTTAGCACAAAAATTGTTGCCATGTTATTGTTTGCGCAAGTTTTGACAAAACGCTCTCTTATTTGCAAGTTGACGCGTTAATGCATGTTCATTAGCATAAGTGGCGACACAAAGTCACATCAAATCTGAAAGCAACTGAATGGCACAAGCGCTGGGATGCCAATGTTGACTTTTGGCACATGTGTAGTATATATTAAACGATGTTGCAGTCCGGGATGGGGGGGGTGTTTCATAAAGGTGTTCATAAAGTTTCAAATGACTTTACGAACAACCTGAATACGGCAAGTCTAATGCCAAATGGAATTCTCATCATAAATTCGCATCTGCTAAAGGTGAAATACGCAGACTTAGATTAACATTACTACAGTTTAAAACATTTTTATTGCGAAGTATATTTTTGCCACAGATTATGGGAAATGCAGCCACACTTTGTCTAAACATCAGGAAAAACTTTGGGCATCCCATTTGGCACTTCATATTCCAGTCATTCATAAAGTCATGCGTAACTTCACAAAGAGCTTTACGAAACACCCCCAGAGTTTTGTTTCATGGCCAATAAAGAGTTAAGAGCTGAATTTTCAGGCCAGAATCAGTGTTTTTATACATAGGTTTCCAACATAGTTTTTACCATCTGTTCTCCATTTTGCAGAAACACGGTTTTATGAAACTTGATGCTTTTCAACAGATTTCTGCTCTACTTTGACTAAAGGAAACAAGTGACATATCAACCAAATTTGAGGTATTGATATTTTCGTATTTTAACTAGTGTGCTCTTCTTGCAGACCAAATTATGAACTCACCCAAAATAAATCATCACTTAACTCATTCGTGACAATTTGGCCTAATATCTTTTGATGCAAAGCCCTAAAAATCATACCAAATACATGAGCAGAAAGAGCAAAAAATTCTACACAAACTGTGTCCATTTTGGTTGCATCTGTTCGATGATGAAATTTTTTTAAATGAAAATAAGCATTAAAATCATTAAATTGGCAATGCAATGGAAATTCTAAAATCACGATTTTCCCCTGCAAATTGGCAATTTCTTGAATTCTCTTCATACTTTTTTGCCAATTTATATTTATTTCAGATACTTGACATTTTATTTCAAAAATATAGCAATAAAAGAAAACTTTTGGTGTTGCCAATTTGAAGAATAAAAGCTGATCAAATTAGGCTTTAAATAATTCCTGTCACGAATGGGTTAATCTGAGAATTTACACAAATCTATTGATACATTCACTGAACCACCATCCTAGAACATAGGAGGGGTCCAGCTGCTCACAAGAAAAAATAAAAAAGTCCCTTAAGAAAATTGAAGTATGCAATAAAAAAAAAGATTCCAATCAGCTCAATATTCAATTAAATTGGATTAAATGATGATGCTGATGAGATATAAACATTAACTGAAAAAAAACCCCTTTTTTTAGTGAATAATGGGTGGCAGCAACCCCCCCCCCCCTCCCACCATCCACCAGTAGGGGAACGTGGATCGCTTGAATTAGAAGTTTAGTCGCCTCGATAAACGCACCCAGAGAGTGAAGGGAAGTGGCCAGGGTAAAAAAATGGTTTTCCTACCAGAGCTATTCTCTGAAAAAAATAGCTCCCATCGACAATTTTACAGGAGCGTTTTCTAGGCCCAATAGAGCTACATGCACATGTATGGTGAATTGCTGATATCCCAATTTTCTCCTTATGTTAATTTTGCTGCTCCGAGGTCATAATTCACGAACTTATTGCTTATTTTCGGAGGTGGGGCGAGGGTAACTCTGAAATAAATGTTCGCCCCAAAGAACTGGGTTTAAAGGATTTTAAGGGGGTATACTATCTAGGCTCCACCGAGGGCAAATCGCCCGTCGCCCCCAGGTATTTTTTTACCCTGGTAGTGGGATAGTGAATGAGTACCGAGAAACAGAGAGACACACTGAACAAATGAACGAATTGTTGAAAGGGAGAGAGAAAGAGCACACATACAATTAGAGGCAGATGAAGAGAATACTAGGGAAAGAATAAGGTGAAGAAGGAATAGTTAACATATATTATTAAGCACCATACTGCTACATAAAAAGGAAAAAATCTCAATATGGGACATAATGACGTAAAAACCGATTTCTTCAACATATCAAATACCTATAATACAATAAAGAAAAACAATATCAAGAATAGAAAATTAAATACCCCATCCCACCCCCTAAAAGATGAATGTTGTAGCTTTAAAAAAAAATGCTATATCGTTCTAATTAATATCACTTTACAAACACACCAGTTCACATTCAACATACCGGTAATGGCCTGGGCCGGTGGTATTCAAGTTGATACGTATATCTGAATTTTTTAGTATTTTGCTTGGTTTTTGGCTTCAGTAAAATACAGTGCACTTACATGTTGCCAACTTTGGTATTCAACTGAATCTTTTAGCTAAGCATTTTACTCTAGATCTAAGACAGCCAACAAGCAGATGTACCGGTAAGTAAATTACTTGAAAGTCTGATCGGCTGGCCTGTAGTTTTCATACATATGCAGTGACAATATGCTGCACACAGTGAATTTCATAACCATGCATACATTGCAACACCATTACTGTCCATTATTTTGGATGGACTTCTCAACACCATTACTGTCTACAAGCTAACTGACCAATTTTTTGCATTGATGGCATTTTCAGGGCTTTTTCCTTTTCTTTTCAAGCACCTGTTTCATAACTACTGATCGGGCAGAAAATATTTCAGATGAAGATAAAACTCAATCACAAAGACTTTCCAGAATCGACCTTGGGCGATTTCAACAGACCATTGTCCATCATCCTTTGATATTGGCAATTATTACAAAGGCATTTTACATAGTTCCAAGTCAATTTCTAGGCAATACAGATGGGTAGTTTAGGGTACTGACATTGCTTGTGAGTTTGTTTCTTGAAAGTCTGCAATTGTTAAAAATATATGATGAAGCATACAACATTCTGGTAATTTCTGGCTAGTAAGGAGGCATGAAAGAGGGGCTATGAAACTGATGTGCCATACCCATAGGTGGAGGGACACCCACCTTGAACTGAGGGCGGCCATCTGGCGGTCGGTTCTGTCCAAGCAGTCCAAAGGGCTGACCCGCGTGTCTCTGCCCCATGTTGCCGTGCAGCACACTATCCTCTGCAGGCAGCGATGCATTGCCATGAAGATGGACGGCCGGAGCCAGACCAATGCTGTGGTTCAAGGTGGGGGCTTCCGAGACGTGACTGGTAGATGCCATCTGCGGGGAATCGTTGAAGATGTTGTTGAAGTTGAAGGGTTGGGTCACAGCACCGGGAAGCTGGTTGGGCTTGGTGATGTTGAAGCTGCCAGGAGGCTGGTGCTCATGGAATACAGGGAAATTGGCAGCCATGCTGTGGATACCAGCTGTTCTTGATGGGGTGAACATGGGGTTGAAGGAGGGTGTGATGTCCGCCTCACGGGAGTGGCTTCCCTTGGTTTGAGGTGGACTTGGAAGAATAGGGCCTGGGAGATGAGATGGGATGTAGGTGGGCATCTCACTGTGTCTCAGCCTGCGGGATGGGGAGATGTTGGAGATGAGAGAGGAAGTGCTCGATGATGATGACGGAACACTCTCGGATTGGCTCTGAGACGTCTGCGTGTTTGAGAAGTTAGGAAGGAATGTGGGAGGAGCAGCATCGTTGCTGCTGGATGTGTTCATTCGTGCTGACCCACCAAACCAGTTGTCTTGCAATAATGATATGGCTGGACGAGTTCCATCAATCTCATGAGGATCCCGTGCAAAAATACTGTCAGAAGGATTTGGGGCTCGCTTTTTGGACCGACTGCTTTCCTGTATTCTCCCACTACTGCCCTGGGAAGGGTACATGGTGCGCTGGACCTCGCCACCTGCAAAGATGCCTTCAGAAGATTGGTTTAATGTCTGTGCAGTGGATGCCTGAAACTGCATTACACTGCTGTGAACTTGGGACTGCTGGTTGCTGTGGATGGATGAATGCTGTCTGGACTCTGTAGTAGACTGCTGGGTACCCCTCCGGTTAGGATGCATCCCACTGTGAGCCTTCTTGGCGACATTCAAGTGGTGTCCATCAGTGGCAGCTCTCTTTATCCCCTGTCCTGTATGGCCACTCTGTACCATCGGAGATTGTGTCATTCTTCTCTGCTGCTGCTGCTGCTGTGGTGTCTCAACACTCGGAGGACCTCTACTGCTAGAGTTCGAGTGAGGCATTTCATTAATCTGTGACATATGACTACCATCTTGGATGTTATAATTCATAGGACTGGCCTGCAGTGGACTAGGTTCCATGGATGCAACACTCGATCTGCCACTTGGTACTGAGTAGGTTTGGTTTTGAGGAGTCTGTCTATCACTTGGAGTGTGCTGCTGTTGTTGCTGCTGGTTCGATGAAGGAAAGGATGGGAGACTAGAGAAATCTAAATCATCACCTGTTCCAAGATTAGAAGTATCTCCAAAATTCACATTAACACAGTTGCTATCTCCACGTGGCTGCATATGCTGCATATTTGGGGAAGAAAGTTCTTGCATCTTATGGGAATTACCCCTGGTATTTTCCCTATCTTCTGTTTGTGGTGGTTCAAGATTCCACTGTGAAAAAGAGAAATTTTCCTGGGAAAAGTCACTTTGCAACAGAGTACTAGGATGAGACGAATCAACCCTGGATTGTTTGTCTGTTGTCCTAGACCTACTGCTAGACCGCTGAATGGGTTGATCAGATTGTCTGGACATCAAGGAAGAACTGACCGACGTGTTCTCAAACATGTCCATATTGACAGAAGACAAGGAGGTGGAGAAGGTTGAACTATTTGATGTAGAGTTAAGGAAATCTAGGCTATCATCTATATCTGGTTGCCTCAATATCTGGCTCGATCCTCCACTCTTTGGACGCTGAGATGTCTTCTTTGTTGCTGAAGCACTCCTACTCTTCTCTGGGACGGAGGTGTTGCCTGCCATACTTTTGGCTAGAAGTGCCTGTTGTGTTGCTTTGTTGACTGCTGCATTCACAGCTGCTTGCACATAATTAGGACTTAAACTTGAAGGTTGATAGGGAGGTCTGTTGTTTCCTGAACTCTGCCTATTTTGAAGATTTGTGTCCATGGAATCAGGGTTGCTTTGATGGCTCAGCTCAACAGGGCCCTGATGATGATGATGGTGCCTTTGAGACCTCTCCTGAGAGGTTTGCTTGGGTGATATCATAGAGGAAGAAGAAGATACAGGTACATTAGAATCAAAACTAGAAGGATTCCATAACGATTGATTATGAGAGTCTCCAGACAGAGCAGGAGTTCTTGAAGGATATGGAGGTGGATTCTGTGAAGGTTCTGCACGACTTGGGCCACCCCTTGGTCTTGGATGAGATTTCTTTGAAGAGCTTTGGGAAATGTTCTGCACACTAAAGGCCGATGGATTGGTACTGCTTGTGTTTGGGCTCATAGTACCTGCTTGTTTTTCCCCAGATTTTCCATTACCCTCAGCAAGCCAAGGAAATCTATTGACAAGAGCCTTATCAAGTTCTCTCCTACCAACACTGTCCATATCTTCCTCAGGTGTCTTTGCAGGTTCTATCTGCTTTTCTTTTTGTCTTTTCTTTGATCCCTTGCTACTCTTTGACTTAGGAGGTGGCTGTGGGAGTGGTATCTCAGGGGGAGCAACCTGTGCACTAGCCTGTTGCAAGTGTTGCTGTGGCTCCTGCACTGGGCGAAATGGTATCTGCTGGGGTGCTTCCTGTGCTGGCTCTGGCTGCCCCTGAACACCAGATTCATCCACTTGATCTTTTCCTGGGCCACCTTCTTCTGAAATATCAGCAGTGAGTGTCCTGTGAAGAGTTGCTGATGAAAAGTTCTTGACTGGTAGCTGTGACTTTTTTTGATTGGCATTTTTCTGATTACTGTTCCTTTGCCTTACCTGATTAGGTTGGGAACTTGTTTGTGCTGCAAAGATGTTGTTGTCAGCTTGTGTTGCAGGTGGAGATTCTTCCATAGCAGCCAGTGCCCTGCTTTTGGGATGGAGGTAGCGACTCTGATTACTGCTTGAAACAGGCCCAACTGCAGGAAATGGCCTGCTCTGTTGCTGGGTTCCATTTTGGAACACTTGTTCATTAGAATTGCTTTCTACATCATTCATATCAGGCACTTTAGGTACACTCTGGGCAGCTGTAGGAGCTTTCCTTTCTTTATATTTATCCACTACAGCTGTCACTCTGTTCACCAGTGAATAACTTGGTGGTGCATTGCTTGGCTTTGCTGAGCCATCAGATGAAGTCTCCTTTGTTTGGTTGAGAGGAGGTTCACGGAAAACTGAATTTTGTTCCATTGCTGGGACAGAAGAACTGCTGGTTATTGGAACAGAATAGGGAGGAAGTCCTAGGAAGCTGTCCCTGCTGTTGGGAGTAGTTCTAGTTTTGTTTGAATCGATGATGCTCGAAATACTTTGGAACAGATCCCCATTCGATGTTGACTGAGAGGCTGACGGAGCCAAACCGAACAACGATTCCAAAGAGGAGTGTGATTTGGGAAGGGAACCAAGAACATCGGTTGAGCTTGATAAAACCTCTGTATTAGACTGTGAGGATGCAGAGACCTTTGGTCCTGAGAAACCTTGAAGTAGGTCTGCTAATTGCTGTTGCTGACGCAAATTAGTGTTTCCCAAGTCCAGTTGGCTTGTTGCCTCATGCAAAGTATCTGCTGTAGATGCACTTAACCAAGGCTGTGACAGAAGGTTAAGAGGTGGTGAAGACTTACTTAAATTACCCGTATTTGAAGCCTGCAATGATGAGCTAGAAGGGGAAATATTCACAGATGGGCTTGTACTCACTGCCATACTTGCTGAAGTAGCGAGTGTTGTGCTGCTTGTACTCATGAGGGTTGACATACTAACTGGTGACTGGGATTTTGCTGGCTGTATGCCTCGTGCCAGCTCTGAGGCTTTGGAGTGATGCGAGATCCAGCTATGCTGGAAGGGTCCACCTGATGTCCCTGTGAATCCATTGGTAGGAGAATCATCTTTTTGGCTACTTGGAGGAAGTGATGAAATGGAAGCCTCTCGTTCTGCATTGGTCGTTTGCTCTAAAAGGCTGCTTATTGATGGGAAGCTAGTAGGTGACATGAAATTATGGAAGCCATCTGAAGTAGGTGTTGTTGCCATTTTGGATGAATCTGGTGTCCTTTGTTCAAGAGGAATCACTCTGTCTGAGCTTTGAGAGAATGTGAGAGATAATGAATTACTTGGCTGGTTCTGATTACAGTTGCTTGATGTAACAACAGATAATGAGGTTGGGGTGTCCTCAGTGGCTGTTGTGGTAATACCCGACGGGGCTTCCGAAGAGTTGGTTCCAGAAACAATCTCGCCCTCCTCATCGATGTATGTGGGAAGGCCACTCACACTCATTGAATTGCTTAGAATGTCAGGACCAAAATTCAGAGGATTAAATGTACTGAAGATAGTTTGTCCATTGGCTTCTGATGAAGAGATTGAAGCAGAAGACACTTGCATAGTGTCTCTCTGACCGCCTGTTAAATTTTCTCTAGTAACAGAGTTCAACAAGGCTTCTGCCGAAAAACTAGACATTTGAACACTTCCACTGGATGATACCGGGATATCACTTTGCAAGGATGTACTCACAGGCAGTTTCATCACACTCTCTGCACTACCACTGTCATCGATGCCCCCTGTACTCAAAGTTCCTCGCATAAGGCTTTCTAGTAACTCTTCAGTATTCATCTCCTGGGCATCACCAACATCAGCGGTGTTATCAGAACTAGCAACAGTGGGCAAAGGAAAATCAATCTTCTTACTCTTCTCTTTATCCTTATCCTTCTTTTTCTTTTCTTTCTCTTTGGACTTGGATTTTTTCTTCTTTTTCTTTTTATGCTTGCTTTTACTTGATGTTGTATCCATGTCATCTGGTAGATCATAGATTTCAATTCCAGGTTGAGTTGTCTGATGACTAAACAGTCCATTTGTATTCTTGATCACAGACTGATTGGCCGCATTCCCCTGAGAGTCGTGCAAATCTCCAAGTTGCATGGGTGATGTCTCTGACTGACTTGAGAATATGCTCTCTGTTGCCTTAGCCAGGATGTCATTTGCAGCAAACCCACTGTTATTTTGGAGCCTTCCTTGCTCACTCTGAGTTGCTGAGGTTTCAATGGCAAGAGGGGTCATCAGATCATTACCCTGAAAAGAAGTCGAAACCACCTGGGAGGAGGAAGAAGCCGGGATGGAGGTGCCCTCAAATGCATGTGCTTGGCTAGTGGTAGTAGGAGGTGAATGAGAAACTCTAATGGCACTGGAGGTGACAACAGGAGCAGATACTGATGCAGAGATTTCATTTCCACCACTATGCATTGGTTGACTGACAAGGTTCTGGGAGGTCTGTATCTTCAGGGCTTGTTGTTGCGATTGTTGCTGTGGTGGTTGCTGTGTTTGTTGTTGCAGTTGCTGCTGCTGCTGACTTTGAGTAATGGCACCCGTCTGCTGGACGCCCTGCTGGATGTTACTTTGATTCTGCTGCAAGATCACAGGGATGAGCTGTCCATTCTGCTGAATGTATACAATGTTCTGTGTTACCTGAGGCTTAGGTACCACCTGGACTGGCATTGGCACATTCACACCTCCTGAGAGGACAGTATTTGATGGCTGTTGGACAATAAGTTGGCCTTGATTGTTCATCACAACTGTACTTGGTTGATTGGCAGTAGGGTTCACAGGAAGTCTCACAGTGACAGTGTTAGGAGCTATGGGTTGCACGGTGGATTGCGATGCGATTGGGGAGTTTGGCTTGCGAGAGTCCGGCTGGAGAGGGCACAGATTCTTAAGCTTCACTTGGGGAGGTTGTTTCTTCTTAACAGGAGTTTTTGGCTGGATTGCATTGCCTCGAGTCCCAACCACGTTGACACCCTGCTGTGAAGTCAGAATCACCTGCTGTGGTTGATTCACCTGTGGTGCAATCCGGACAGGGATGAACTGTCCAGGCTGACCTGGTAACTGAATCAGTACAGTCTGGCTTTGTGACTGTACCGGTTGCTGCTGGATGAGCCTCACACCACCAGTCCCCCCAGACTGCAGAAGAACTTGATTCTGGGAAGCTGGGGTGGTGATCGGGGTGCTTATGACCTGTGTGACAGCTGTTGTATTCTTTGATTCTGCAGTTGTTGTGTTCACCTGACCCATTGTGCTTTGATTTGATGCCTCATGCGTACAGGTAAGCGTGGAGACAGTCGGCCCTTCTTGACTTGGGGCAGATGCAGTTTTATTCTCCACTGCTTGACCAGCTGTCTTTGGAAGAGGAGACTGTCCCTCTGCTTCTGGTCTTTCATTGTTGACCACACTGACTTGATTGTTTGTCAAGGTCAAAGTCGGTGGAGGATCACTCCCCGTCCTGCTCGTCGTCACCAGCAACATACCTCCTGGGTTACCTCCTGTTTGCAACATGCTACCATCAAGCCTGTTTCCACTTGCGATGGGTATGGTCATCTGATTAGTGGGCATGGTGACCAGGTTTGGGGACCCCATGACCGTTGCAGTAGGAGACTGGATAATGAAGTTCTGACCACCGCCAAGCAGCTGCTCTGAAGGCTGTTCTAATTTGCAATTCCTCTTAGCTTTAGACTGCAACACAGCCTTCATATGAGTTCGAATGTCAGTGTTGATATTCATGCTCTTGAAGAATTCTGTCCAATCCTCTTTCTCTTTTTTCAATTTAGTATTCTCTTCCATAAGCCGCTTGATTTCATCAACTGCAAAGAAAAAGCAAAAAGAAGAAAACTTGACATACTGCTTCATTAATACAACATATCATTTCTAAAATTTCATTTCACTTTATTAAATCACTAAGTCATCTCACACACAAATTTCTTTATTCAATCACTTTCTACTTTTTTTTTTCATTTTCTGCACAGTGTTATGATGTTACAGTTTCACTTCACTTACATGATCCCTTTTAACCTAAATATACATACACTTTCTCCTCATACTGAGTGTATATGATACTTGAAATCGATCAATGATTTAGAATACTTTATTGCTAAGATTTAAAAAAAAAAAAAAAAAAAAAACTTTCTTTACATTTCAAAAAGTGGAGAATTAGCTTTAATGAATTGCTTTTCTTTACATTTTATATGCTGGTTTGTGTAATCACATACATAGTTTTGTAGTGATTCTGTAATTTTTTTTTTCTAGAATCTGATTAATAAAAATTAAAAGAAAAAAATACAAACAGCAAAGAGTGCTCAACAGATAAATCAAATGGTGGCCGTTACAGACAAGTTGTCGATACAAGAGATAAGAAGGCAAGTTTTACTGCACTCACCTTCTGATTCCGGTGCATTCTGGATCATAAGTTGATTACATTTCTTCTGCAGCTCAACAACCAGGTTATACGTGTCCTCCAGAATTTGCACCTTGCTCTGAAATGAACAAGTATAATAATAATAATAATAATAATTATATAATATTGACTGGCATGATATACCAGCCTATATCGCCCGATCTGAATCCAGTATTGCCCAAGCCGAAGGTGCAGGCAATATAGGATTCAGAGAGGGCGATATAGGTTGTATCTCATTCAATGCAGTCAATATTATTATTATTATCTATATCCCACAGGAAATTGATGAAAAATGAATTAAAGTCATCTCTCAAATTATCTTTTTATTCGCGCACTGCATGCATGGCTTGCGTTGCTTCTCAAACCGGTTCAAACTGGATTTCATGAATATTGCCCGCTGCTCAATTTACACGTAGAGTCGATGAGAAAACCCGGAAGAGAGAAAATATGGTATGATATTGACCGCTGCCAAATCAGAGAATGCAAAATATGGAAATAATTGCCACGGAAAAATGCCTCGTATAGATAATAATATTGGATATTTGTATATAGCACACATATCCACCAAACAAGGTGCTCAAGGCGCTCCCAATATTACCCCGGCTCAGCTAGGCTACCAATTTCAATGCTCACAGCATTTAAGGAATTCCTTCCTGCCGGTACCCATTTACACCTGGCTAGAGAGTGGCAAATGTAGATTAATGTCTTGCCAAAGAACACTAGAGCTGTGGTGGGATTCAAACCCTGGACCTCATGGCTCACAGTCCGGGGACTTATCCACTGAGCCACAACACCTCTACAAGTATGAATAAAAAAGAATAAAAAATCAATTTTTATTTCAGTGACACGGCATTTCACTGAAAAACCATTCCTGACTACAAAAAGGGACATTTTGACCATACTTTAAACCTACTGACCATAAACAGTAAAGCTCGTGTAGGTCGTTAAGTCGAATTTTGCGTGAGTCGAATCAAACTGTATTTAACATCAAACCTGCATAAAGGGCTTGTGCAAAAGGAAACATGGCATGGCCTTGTCTTGGGTCAATACGTATGACCTTTGATTTCTATGGTGAACAGGCATGTATTTCTGAGAAATTCTGACATAGATTTGTTTAGTTTCATTGCGGTGGTTTTGATTTTGGTTGTGAATGTGGTGAACAAGGAGAATGAGATGAAGTCGCGAAGGAGTTGACATGAGTAACAAAATACACAAATAAATAATGACATTTCTTCATCATTTTGCTAGACACATGAATTACACAAGAACAAAACATTTCTGTAGAACACATGTAGTGTACATATCTATTCATGCTTCTTTTTAAAATGTAAGTTCAAAAAA
The DNA here is from genome assembly GCA_029962745.1 of Echinometra lucunter. Lineage (NCBI taxonomy): Eukaryota > Metazoa > Echinodermata > Echinoidea > Camarodonta > Echinometridae > Echinometra > Echinometra lucunter. Next base: position 680,754 of record JAPZVO010000024.1, on the reverse strand, counting down.
ATTTGACTTATATGGAAGTGTAGTTAACATATTTTCCTTAAAGTTTTAGTAATAGGATTCATCTCCATACTGAAAATGTGTACATGACAAGTCATTTGACGCAAGCAGTTGATCGAGATCGAACTTACAATGATTTCAATCCCATCGCAAATCGCCAACATGGGCATATCACTAAAGCAATGCCCCCCCCCCCCCCCCCCCCCCCCCCCCCCCCCCCCCCCCGGTATAAGGGTTAAAGGCAGTGAGCAGCTGATTTACAAAATTCTCAAACTAAGATGAAACATGTGCATGAAAACTTGTATTTTGTACTCAAAATCCCTAAAACCAACCATAACTTAAAATAAAAAAGTGTTAGTAAGACGCAAACAATGGATTTTATTATTTTTGGTCTCAGCGACAATAAAAAAGAGGAGTATTTTCCACAAATTAAAAAGTGCCTGCGTCTCTCTCCCTGTACTATACATGTACATGATATGCAGGCACACACATACACAGTACTGTTCAGGTGAACTCTGTGCACATGCACGCTCCTTATGTCCAGTCTGTGCAACCGACCATTATATTTTCTTCAAACACTGGTTTACATGATACTGAAAAATACTTTCCGTCAATATTGTACTTTGAAACTTTCAGACTGGTATTTTTAAACTATAGTTCTTGTGTTTATACCATTGTCAAGTAGCAAAATGAGCTTTTTTAAATTCTTACAATGTTAGCCTTTTACTTTAAATTCAAGATCTAAAGCCCGCCACACACTATGTGATCGACTGCGACCCGATTTTTTAACAAATGGCATTTACATGTACATGTAGCATTAAATTTGAAAGTTTTAACAAGCAAAATTATCTCATTTGAAGTTCAGAATAATGATAGGAATACTAAAATCAAAATGTTGGTTAACTGCAAGCCTTGTGGTCGGAGTAATGGCCAAATCGGCTTCAAATGGTAGCTGATCGCAAGACTGCTATAATGTAACTACGATTTGAAACTGAGTTCGCTTTTATTCCTACAGGGAGATTCGCAATAGCCCAGAATTTCGATTTTTTTTATTCATACGACTATTCGAAACATTGATCATTAAGATTTCACATGTCTGAATGTTCATATCAAATGCTATAACAAATTTTTCCAAAGTCGGATCACAGACGGATCGTATAGTGTGCGGCGGGCTTAAGATTTCAGTTTGGGAAATCATGAAGTACTACCATAGTGCCCCAATAATAATAAAAATGCTTAGATGTCTGCCAAATTCATATGACGTTGAAAGTGACAGTAGATACATGTAGTTTGTAACCAGGCCCCTAAAGCTCCGCCATTTTGTCCAAATTCATTAGAAGGCCGACCTAAGCACCATTAATATTCATGATCAAAAATGAATAATTTATTTTGTAAGATACTTCCAACGGGTAGCGTGCAATTGTACACGTTTTGAAACATAACGGCCATCAGCTAACCGCGTGCGCAATAAATGCACAATAAATGCGCAACAAATGCGCATTAAATCAAAGTGTCTCAATAAAACTGACACGCGCAATAGACATGAATAATGCAACAGTGTTATTGTTATATCACAGCGATAACAGGTGCTTATCGGCCCCTTCAAATGATCCGAAAGAGGCGGGGCCTAATGTCATTCACGTAATGATATCCGTGCATGCTGCTTTTCGTCTAGTGAATTTATTATGTATCTATATTTGTAACTCACTCTCTTAGTATCCTGATCTGGCAGAATCTCAATCAGCTTGTTAATGCCTTCGTTGAGTTTGGATTTCCGTCGTTTCTCGATTTCAGCATGGTGAGATTTGCGCTTGGCCTTCTCCATGTCCTCCCTGTTTAAAATTCAATTCAGAGTCCAAAGAGTAATCATAGAAGTTATGATACATTGTGAGGTATTTCTACTAATTTCACAGTATTTTATAAATTCCCAAAAATGAACAGCAGAATATAAACTTCAGAGCTTGATTCCTGTTTGTTTTTTTTACCAATTAATGCCGGTACATATGTACATCGCAATTATCATGACATAACTGGACAACATACTGCACAGCAACAATACTCAATTTATCATTTACAATTTACACACTGTATCCATGTTAACCCATTTGTGACAGGAATTATTTAAAGCCTGATTTGATCAGCTTTTATTCTTCAAATTGGCAACACCAACATTTTTATTTTATTGTTACATTTTTCTTATAAAACGTCATGTATCTGAAATGAATATAAATTGACAGAAATTATGATGAGAGATCAAAAAGTTGCCAATTTGGAGGGGAAAATGGTGATTTTAAACTTTCTATCACATTGCCAATTTAAGGATTTTAATGCTTATTTTCCTTTAAAAAATTTTCAGCATCAAACACCAAATATTGACACAACCAAAATGGGCACAGTTTGTGTAGAATTTTTTACTCTTTCTGCTCATGTATTTGGTATAATTTTTAGGGCTCTGTATCAAAAGTTATTAGGTCAAACCACAAAATGTGGACCTCTGTCATGAATGGGTTAACAGGGGTTGATACTAACAGGGCAGCATTTCATGGAGAGTCTTGTCAGTGATTTTTACTGACAACTGTTATAAGCTACTGAAATCCTTGCATCTGACTGGCCGAGAGTAAATTTGTCAGTGAAAGTCACTGACGAGACTCTTCATGAAATGATCCCCTGGTATAGGACATATGGGCCCCTCAATAGGAAGTTTTCACAACCAAATATGCGACCGCAAATTGAGCGTGTCGTGTCAGCATGCACACATCCACAGAACCAAACTTTTGCATACTAATCGTTAATTGCAAGGCTACCCAGCTGAGTCCTACATTGCGAACAGACACATTTTTGGCCAAGAACTGTTCTTGCTTTCAACAGGACGAAGGCTTCTTCAGATTTGATCATTTAAACATGTAAAGATTTTTGTTCATTTGGATTTGAGCATGAGTACACGACACACTTAAGCAGTGGTCACATAACTTGGTTGCAAAAAATCCCAATATTTACGTAGGTCTCCACTCCCACCGCCCTCCCTGAACAATTTTCACACAGAGCCCAATACATAATGGACCGCCTACCAAAAACACAGGCATGGAGCATTGCATCATCACTTAAGAGAAATCTACATGAATTTGCATGAATGGTTGTTGAAGCATGCTAATGCAGAAAGAGAAGGGAGACAGAAGAATTTTTTAGAAGAGAGGGGGTGGGGGGGAGCAGGAGAGTAATGGATGAAATGAAGAAGTGGGGGTGGAGAGAGAAGTGATGGGAGATAGAATACGATAACTGAGAGGGGGGGGGGAACGACGGGAGGGAGAGAGTGAGGGAGAGGTGAAGAGGGGGGGGGGCGGGAGAAGGGAGACAAGAAAGAGATTGGCAAGAGACATAGGAAGAAAGGGCCCTTACCCTTCCATGTCAGTAGACGTGTCAAAGTTTGCCTCGAGCATGCCGGCTGCAGTGACTGTCAACAGCGTAGTTTGGACAGAATCTGTAAAAGGGACAAAATCACACATCATCATTACGATATCACATCATACTGTATTTCAGACCTGCATACTACATGTATGTACATGTGTAAGCACGAAAATCTGCTACACATTACATTGTACGAATAACAGTGATCAACCCTATCATGTCAGTAACCTTGTCATTTCTCTTTTCTTAAGTTCCTCATAGTTGAACAAGAAGGAGTTGTTCAATGGCAATGACTAAAAGGTCACAAATTAATTGGCTCATGTAATTTTTTATTAATTCCCTGGCTCTCCAGATTATGAAGTCAAATCATTGACAAAATTGTAGGAGGGATGAATGTCAACAATGCATATTTTCAACTTGTGATACCTCTAGAATACCTTGGCAATAACTTTTCTTCTTGCACCCATTCTTAGTATAAAATTTCACTTTCCCTTTTGTTTGAGATTATCAATCTACATATTTATTGGTAAAATTTGAGAATTATGGATTATTAAATATTGCATTCCTCAGAAAAATTAAGTAAAGTTTGGTCACTGCATCACAAAATTATGGTGGGGAGTCCTACATGTACATTGTAAAGCTACATGCACAGTGTACATGGGTCCTAAAGCTACACATCCTGAAAAAATGCACAATGATACGCGTTCAAAGTACGAAACTTCCGATGTGACCGAGCAACGAGAATATCATCAAGGTTTAACAAAAAGAATCAGTAATTTTCCTTTATTCCTTGGAATATTTATGCCAGTTATTAATCGGGGTAAAATTTACACCAGTCAGTTTCAAAATCAAGATTTGGATGGCGTAGCTTTATGACCCCTTTATTTTGTTGATTTCATATATTGTAAAGCGCTTTGAGCATGTTAATGGAAAGGCGCTATATACATTGTAAATACCAAAATGTATGTATTTTGCTGAACAAAATTTGACACTGGAATTGACATTGATTGAAAATATGCATTTACATGTACATGTACATTGACATTCGCCCATCGTAATTTTCACTACAAATTAACTTTAGAATAGGTAGAACCAAGATATATAACAGAACTTAGCTCAAACCAATGATTTTTTTAAAAACTTTTAGCTGCTGAAAAACAATATTTTCTGATCACTGGTGACACACAGCTCTTCCTTCTCTGTACCCCAAAATTCATTGGTAGAACACTACTTTCCTATTGTCAGCAATTTGCAGCACGTCTGTTGTGCAAGGTTATAGTCAGTGATTGTATTACCGAATGCACACATTTACACGTTCAAAATTAATTTCCTACGCTTAGAACCATGCAAAATTCTCCCACAGGAGATTTCAAAAAGAAGATGACAAAAAACAAGGCAAAAACACTTTTGTAATATCATTGTCTTCTCAAAAAGCAAAAAATATTCAATCTAGCTGATTGTCGATTTGGTACATTGTCCAACTTTTCCCATAGTATGTGTATAATGAAACGTGGAAGAAGGACGCAGGATTCGTAGGTATCTTTAGTTCAAATTCATAAGTGACTCCAGTCTTTATTAACAATAATAAGGACCATATGTAGTTCTCCAGAATGATGCCAAACAAATCAAAAATAATTATGTTTAAATCAATCAGATAGGAAATGCAAGTCCGGTATTAAAATACAATTCCATTTTTATTTCACCAAAACGCTGCATATGCGGAGAGGGGTGCGATCGGAAGGTGATGTCGGATCAAAGACCACTTGATGTTAGACTATCTTTGAAAAAAATTTACACCTTCATTTTCTGTAGGTATTTGAGTATTCATCCTGGAACTTCATAAAAATTTAGAGAATATTGTATTTACTATTTGATATGACTGAATCTATGAAAAGTGTTCAGTAATAGGATACACTCGAGCACTAGATTAGTGTGAGTGAACTTACATGTAGACCACAATTAAGTTATGGCAGGGTGACCTAACTTTGCGCAGGTCCAAAGTTCGAGCAAAGGGTCATATCTCAAAAACTTAGAAAAGACTGTGAAAATCTGATGGCATCAACAGAAAGAGCAACCAAAATTTACTCTAAGACTAACTTTTCTTTGAAATTTGGGAAGTTATTGTGAAATTAATAAAGAAAAATCAGCAAATTTTGCAGCGTTTTGCATCCGTCTGAAAAAAAATGAACCTGCCGACGATGTCATCAAAATTGTAAAATGTAAATAGTAAATTATAAAAGTAAAATGTGATATCAAATTATGCTGTGGCATTTTGTCTTGCTAATGATGCAATTATCTTAACTTTTATGGATCTCTATTTTGTATTAATCATTTGTAAACTGGCATGCGCGAAGTTAGGTCTCGTTATTTCTGTAAAACTTTTCCAGGTCCAGTGCATTGTGATACGACATCGAATTTTGCAATCGAGATATCTTCTTCGTAAATTAGTCTTCTTCTTCATGTTCTTACGCCCATTTTTAGTCTAAAATCTTGCTTTGTCTTTGGTCTCAATTAAATGAAATAATTTTTGGTAAAATTTGAGAAATTATGGATTGAAAATTGCCTTCTTCAGAAAATTAAAATGTGCGCCAACTATGGTCCCCCCATCATACTATCATTCCACACGCCGGGGCTGCGTTTCACGAAACCGTCATAAAAGTCTAACTTCTTGGACATGCCACTGGAACGCGTGTAGAATTAACACGTTTCAATGGGATGTCCACGAACTTAGACTTATGACGGTTTCGTGAAACACAGCCCAGTGCGCTTCTCATACTAGAGTCATATCATCAAGTTAGCATAATTCATAATTGTGTCTGGAGAAGACATTTTGCTGACATTCAGATTCAGATTCACTTGTTCATTTGTATGCTCGCACTTGTGATTTTGCGTAACCATAAAAATGTTAGATTAAACCGTTCTGGAAAAAAAAAAAGAATAGAGAGGGGGTCGACTCTAGAGGGGGAATGGGGAAAGGCAATGCAATGACATGTCAAAGCTGACACAGGCCACAGCCACAGGAATGGTCTTGATGGTGGTGTCCTAATTTGTTGATATGGCCCAGGGCATGGCTAGATCTACTTGAAATCAAACTGGAAAAATGGAAAATCATTTACTCAAGACCAGTGTAACAACGACAGCATAAGAGTGTATAGACTGTCAACGTAGTGTGACATGGTTCCCATTCATTCAGTTCACAAGTGAGTTTACACAGTAAGCTAGATCTACACTTTCATTCAGCACGCACAATAAAAAACAGTGTCAGTAAAAAAAAACAACTTACTGTCGGCATCTCCGTTTACAAGATTATCCGCCATTTTCTCTGACTCTTGTGAAGTTTTCTGGCTTGAATCAGGAAGATATTGATGCGTTGCTATGAATATCTGTCGCGAATTTCAAAGAAATGGTCATGCTTTCTCCTCCTCGACATCGTTACACGGCAGTGAAAATTCAGATTTCTCTTGTGGCGTACGCTTTTCCGCCATCTTGAAAATTGCTTTAAATGTCTCAAAACAGTCAACAGATGGCGTTCATACTAAAGCAATTTTGAGGAAGAAAGCCAAAATAATTTGTCCAGAATGAACAAACTCGAAGGAAACAGCGATGAGATGGGAGTGGTGGGGGGGGGGGGGGGGGGGGGGGGGGGGGGGGGGGGGGGGGGGAGAGTTGAGTACATGTAGAATGTTCTTAATCAATCTTCAGGTCCTACGTTGGTGATCATGTTGTTTCCTCAGGGTGAAGAGAAATGACCCCCCCCCCCCAAAAAAAAAAAAAAAAAAGATGAATAATCAATTAGTTTAATTGATAAAGAAATAAAGAAATAAAGAAATAAATGGATAAATAAATGAATGAATAAATAAATAAACAAATAAATAAATATATGAATAAATGAATAAATAAGCAATAAAATAGAATACCTGTCTTGAAAGGGGACTTCGTTCAATGGCTTACAAGTCACTCTCTCTCTCTCTCTCTCTCTCTCTCTCTCTCTCTCTCTGTCTCCCCCTTCCTTTCTATTTCTTTTTCACTTTCTATCTCTCTCTCTCTAGGTGAGCAGCAGCGGAATCCTGGAGGCCACCAGGGGACGCTCCCCCCCCCCCCCCCCCCCCCCGGCCAATGCACGAATTACAATCTCTCATCCGTTGGTTTTTTTTTTTCTTTCCTTCTTTCTTTCTTTCTTCTTCTTCTTTTTAGTAAAAATATACATGTAAAAAAAAAAAAGAGGCACATCTTTGATTGCATGCAGAGAAGAAAATGACAGAGCATGCAAAGGAGAGTGAATTTGTATGTAGGCCTATATTTTTCGTCTTAATTGTTTTAACATACACAGGTGTCGCACATTTTTAATGGGCTTGTAAGCTCTTGCAGGCAAAATCTATAAGGTGGGGACCTCAAATTTGGCGACATATTTGGGCTGCAGTGTGATCTACACTCCCCCCCCCCCATCACAAGAAATGAATTTCAATGTATTTTTGAGGTCTCATGTTAAAGAAAAATCGGTGACAACCCACTTCACCGAAGGCCCGCGAGGCCGAAAATAGCCAATTGTAATTTATGATATCACACAGCTCTAACCAATCCCTGTGCCAGAAGGAAGTTTAAGAAGTAGAGAGCAGCGGGACCTCCGGAAATGAGGACTAAACATGCTAAAGGAGACATAATTATTTTATACCGATAGCGTATTATTTGTGATGAAGGAAAATACAAGACGAGAAAAGTCGGCCTCGCGGACCTTCGGTCTCGCGGGCCTTCGGTCAAGTGGGCGGACCCCGAAAAATCAAATGAAAAGGGTTTTTAAAATTAAAGAAGAATGTAACCCAGGCATCAGTGTGCTCTTAGAGAATAAAGATGACCAAGAAGAGTAGACTGAAAGTTTGAGCAAAATCGGACAATCTGATCCAGAGTTATGAAATTCGAAAGTTTCAGTAAATCCCAATTATGGGCAACTTTGCCAGCATCTGTGATGTCATCGTGGACAACTCTCGATTCATTTTGTACATAATTTTTCAAAAAATTGAATTTTCAAGTCGAGAATCAACATGATTCTTCCCAAAATGCTTGCAGAATATATAGCGCCATGTCATACTCAAACAATAAATCAAAAGAATTTCTATTTTTCACTGTTTGCTCTTCTTGTTCTTCTTTATTCACTGGAAGCACACTGATATCTGTGTTGCATTCTCCTTCAAGCACAATCTCGACATGAATGTGAGGACAGATAAGACTTTTTGATACAACACACTTGATAAGCCTTCCCTGAAATAATATATGGAAGTGCGAGCAAGCGTAGGGAGCGAGCTTTTATATTCTTGATTAACATGATTATGGTTTTAGGGCGTTGTGCCCCTATAGCTCTTGCCTCCTGCTCACCGGCGTAAATCCACTCTGAGGAGTGGGGGGGGGGGGGGATGATTGACTTTTTTACGATTTTTTTTCTGTCGATCTCACACTTAAGTATAAGCACACCCCTCACTGACCCCCACAGACCCCCCTACACACATTTTAATATTTATTTTGCGAGCGAGCGAAGCGAGCGAGCCAAAAATAACCACTTTTTTGGTTTTCAATCGCATTTTCAAATAGAAATTCTAAAATATGATGGTTGTTTATGACAGATATTCAAAGATTTTACTAACGGATTAATTAAAATATTCTTTCTTAAAAAGTGGGGGGATATTTGTACACGCCATCCCCCCTCTCCAAAAAGTGGGGGGATATATCCCCCCATCCCCCCCCCCCGGGATTTACGCCAGTGCTCCTGCTCCACTACCTCACACTGTAATAACAATGGAATCCGAGCTTCTCTGATTCTTTGCAAATGGAGCTAGGTATATGGCTATTTTAGAGACTTTAAACCAAGTCACCTGTGAAAAGGAATAGAAGAGGGGATCGCACAGGAAAGAAAAGGGGTTAATCAGACGTTAAAAAAGGACACATATCAGATTTGAAGGGGCACTGAAAAGGGGCACCTATCATTAGAAGTGCAAAGGGACACTTATCAGATTCAAAGGGGAACTTATGCTAAGGAAATGTGGCACTTATCAGAAAGCAAAAGGGGAACTTATCCGAAATCAATGGGTATGTATCAAGTTTAAAAAGGGGCATGCACATGCCGGTATAAAAAAGGGACACATCGGCAAACAAAAAAGGGGCAATTGTGGCACTTAGCACGTTAACAGAATTAGAAATGGAGCATACTAGAAATGAAAATGAGCATTTTTCAGAACTAAATTGGGGCATATTAGATTTCAAAATGGGCACTTGCCCTAGTGGAAAAGGAAAAAAATATCAGAGATGAAAGATGGCACTCAGCAGAAAGGCAATCGCACCATTAGTCAAAAGGGGCACTTATCAAATTTCAATAGGGACATTCATTATAGAAGAGAAGGCTATGCTGGAAAGTAGGGGAAAGGGTGACCAATTTGATGTAAAAGGGGGCAGTTGTAGGATGTAAGAAGGGCGATTTGAAGCGAAAAGGAGCACTTACAAGAATGTGAAAGGGTACTCACTAAAGAAAGAAAATGGCCCTTGTATTATAAGAAGAAAAACTTCACTGAACAGGTTTGAAAGGGTCATATTTTTCAAGTTTAAAAAGGGACATGCACATTTGGATGCTCGGAAAAGTGGGGGCACTGTGCCCCCCCCCCCCGGCTCTGCCGCCCTCGCTCCCCCTGCGCGGCCACCAGATTGAATTTTAAAAAACCATTATCAAGCGAGTTTTTATAATGCGCAAAATATTCTCATTGATAAAAATTATAGAAAATAATGATGAATCCTGGCCCCTGCAAAATATAGCACCGTCCGGACAACATGTGTTTCCCTGAATAGATATTTCAAAGAAAACTTTAAACTTTCAAAATTTCAAGGATCTTTTATGTGGTACAAATTTATAAATGAATATCCAAGGTGGTCCAATCTTTTATCTACTTGATGTATTTTTTTCAATTAACGACAAACGTGTTTTGTCCGGGTACTGATCCTGAAAAGAAAATTGTGTCGTTTTTCAAAGTGATAAAAAGTGAAATCCAAAATATCGATCACAATGACATAAATTACTGGGGTGTAATTGAAAAGTGATAACAGCATTATCATCAACAGCAACAATAAACAACAAAACAAGTCTACAAAAAAATGCCATCGTATAGCGCAGGGAGGGCCATTGTGCCCCCTACCACGTTTTCCTTCGACTCTCCTACACTTTTCGATCAATTTCTACCATATTTGGTGACTTTTTTATTTCGACACATTTTGATGCATGACGTAGGTATTCTCGATATTCCCAGTTGCCATCGCAACCATAAGTTGACAACCACGTCACGAGTCGAATTTTGTTGATCTTTCTGTTACCATTTCGGTTATGAAGAAATTTGTTGGAAAGATTTAGGTTTTTATTTCTTGTAATTTTCTGAAGGGCCAAAATGTGAAGTAATAATGATTGCAAATTAGTTTTAAAAATATTTATGGCTTCTTTGTCTTCCATGTGAAAATGAAGCTAGAAGCAATTGATGTAACTTGGAAATGATTATGTGCTATTTAAAATAAACTTTTTTTTTTTTTTGGTCTAATTTTTTTTACTTTAACACTTCCATTACATTTAGTATCAGACTATCTGTACTATATAGATCAAAGTTTAAATCAAGGTACTCTAGATTTCCAGTTATTATAATGAAAAGTTAAGTATGATACTATACACTATATACTAACCCAAATATGATTTTAGCATAAAACAGAGCCCCCTCTTGGTGACCTTTGAAAATGTCGAGATGCTGATTGAAGGGACTGAATTTCTCTACCTGTATGGCAAATAATATGAAAATCATTGGTCAAACAATGATACATACATGTAGGCTAAGTGGAAAATGTATAAATTTAGCATATTTTCTATGTAGGCCCTATTTCTTTATAATTTAGTAAATAGCACGGACCCAGTGGGTGACCCGATTCAAAGATGATGTATTGTATACAGTTTCAGTTGTTCTACATCATGTGCTAAGTATGAAAGTGATCGTTAGAATGCAAGGGCACAAGGTGCCCCCCCCCCCCCCCCCCTCGGCCGCTGGAAAGCTGGGTTAAATAAACTGGGCTTTATAGGGTAACGCCCCCCCTCCCGAAAGAATAAATAAATAAATGAATAAATAAATAGATAAATAGATAAATAAATAAATAATAATTAAACAAAGCAAAATAGAAACGAAATTCCAAAATATAAAGCAAAATGAAAAAAAAAAAAACCCTGAATAAATGACTGATTGAATGAGTGAGTGAATGAATCAACGCACGAATCATATGTAGACAGACCCGTGTAGATAGCAAAACCGAAATTAATGAATAAATAAATAGGTAAATAAATAAATGAACAATCAAATGAATAAATAAATAAATTGATACTTGTAGAGATGAATAACTAAATATAAAGGAATGTGTAGACAGATAGATGATATGTGCCGAATAAACAGATAATGAATGAATTCCTCATAAGGGGTTCAAAAATAAGGGGTGATCTAATCTACGCCATACTAAATCAAGATATGCGAGAATAAGTGAAACAATTAAATTGAAAATAATTTCCCTTTTCAGCCCCTTGAATTTCTGCGCCCGTGGCACCCCCCCCCCCCCCCCCCCCCCATCCGCCCTATCCAGCAAAGGCCACGTTCTTCTATGAAGATCCTTTAATTTTTGTATCTCCCGTATCAATTCCATCTCTTGTTGTATTTTCTAAAAGAAAATTTGGCATTTTTCTCTTTGTTCCTCCTGAATTTGGAGGAAACTGTGCCCCCAAAATACGCGGATACGCCCTATTAACTTTGGCACCTTCGCTGCATGTACGTACAGTACATCGCGTGCATAATATATGCAGAGGATTGCAGCTGCTGTATTGTCACATGTTCAGTCTTTCTCTCACATGACCAACTTGTTTGGCCCCGTGACTAGCGCTAGAAATCCTGATTCGTTTTTGCTTTCCCACACGTTTTAACCACATGGATGTACTGGATCAATCCTTAGAACAAGGGTAAGGAAAGAAATTTGATGTTTTGGGCTTTGGAAAGGTGCATTTTTCACTGCTTTTTCGAGGGTTGTTGTCATGTCGTACGGTATTTCCTGCGTGAGTTTGTGTGTAGAGTTGTTCTGTACCGTAGAGTCCGTGTCAGTTTGTAGAGTCGAGTGTTTGAGAGGTCGTTTTACGTTGCATAGCCATGGCGTTGTGCGATTGGTCCTTTGTTGTTTCGCCGGCTGATGTGGCTGTGTATGGTTTTGGTTGTATGTATGGTGTGCGGTGGCCTGGTGTATGAAGTTTATTCGCCTGGGCTGGGAATAATTTCTGTATTATTAAAGGCATTGGCTAACATTGTTATGATTTTAAAAAAATCTCATTTTGTTACTTCAAAATGGGATAAACATTAGGGTTATAGTGTAAAAATACCAGTGTGAAAGTTTCAGAGCATAATATCCACGGGAAGTATTTTTAAATATTAGAAATGTGAACCAATGTTTGAAAAATATACGAGGGTCGGTTGCATAGACCCAACGTAAGGAGTGCGCATGCGCACATGACTCAATGGACCGCACTGTGTGTATTGACGTATCACGCGGCAGAAGGCAAGTAACGGTAATTTTGAATTCGCGCAAATGGTCCTCTTAGTTCAGTGTCTCTCGAGACGAAAGCTAATAAAATCGCGGATTGCGTCTAACTTACAGCTGTTCCTTCCAAATTATGGTTGGTTTCAGGATTTTTGAGTATGAATACAAGTACTCATACACATGTTTCATCTTAGTTTGAGAATTTTTTAAATCAGCTGCTCGCAAAGTTAGCCAATGCCTTTAAGGGGTTTTGTTTTTTGGTTTGTTTTTGCTTAATTGCAGAATACGGCAAGACTTCCTTTTGTGACAGCCACCCAACATGCAAGGTGTGCTTTATTCCGTTAGCAAGTTTGGGTGGCTGTCGTAAAAGGAAGTCTTTCCATGAATACCCTACCACTTTCTCTTTCATGCATGTATTCCTCGACCTGTCCTTTATGGTATTCTGCAATAGTTCTGTTTTTTTAAATTGAAAAATTCTTACAATCCACAGACCTGACAGAGTTTACAAATCTTCAGGAAACTGTTCACAGCACACAGAAGCTGAAGTAGACTTCGACTTTTATAACAACAGTTCGAATCAGACATATGTACATGTAGAATCGGACATTACTTGTTTAACTGGAAATATCTCTTGAAAAGAAAAATGTTTTTTTTTTCTCACATTTACACATGAGACAATCATGACAGTAGGGAAGTAGAGAATTCGCTTCAGGTTTTAAAAAAAGATAGCGGAAATCCACTTCCAGTTGTCAGATTTTTGTTTACCTCCATTACCATGCAGGGCTACTCTGGAATGCTGAGCTGTGCAAATTTATTTGACATGCTGCCCTCTATAGTCCAAGATTGTAATCACTAAAATTATCCACAAATTCATATGAAATATTTGGTTTTTACACCTAGGATAATGAAATGTCCTATTTCCATTCCATTCCTCCAACTGGATGTACATGTAAATTATCTGGATCAAGTGAATTTTGAAAATTATTTTTCTGATCACAGGTGACACAGCTCTTGCTCCTCTTTCCCAAAAAATTCATTGGTAGAACACTACTTTCCTATTGCCAGCAATTTGCATGCTACAGCAAGTCTGTTGCACGAAGTTAGTATAATCGAGCACTAGTGTGAGCGCTCCATGACATGGACATCACATACAGTGTACAGTGTACATTAAAACAGTGTTCCAGTGTTCCACTTTGAATTCTTCATTAGATGTCAATGAGAGGCAAATAAGTTTATAACTTTAAATGCCTACATGTACATGTACATCCAAGGTATTATCCAAGGTATTATACATGTACATGTATCACTGCAAATTAGCAATAGAGCCTAAGGCCTGAAATTACCATACATGTACACCATACATGTAATTCCTGACAAGTAACAACGGTGGGACACTCTTTTTTGCTGAAGTCATCATTGGCAGATGTTTCCTACTATGCTTAAATTGCCTAGGTTATTAGCATCGGTTAACATTGTTATGATTTTCTTAAAAACTAATTTCACTACTTGAAAATGGGATAAACATACATGTAAGGGTATAGTGTAAAAATACCAGTCTGAAAGTTTCAAAATATAATATCCACATGAAGTATTTTTGAATATTAGAAATGTGAACCGATGTTTGAAAAATTGGTCGGTTGCACAGATTGCACAGACTACACGTAAGGAGTTTGCATGCACACATGGCTCACTGGACCATACTGTGTCAGGGGTGCCAACACTCACGCATTGAGCGTGAGACTCACGCATTTCACCCATTTCTCACGCTCTCACGCTAATCATTAAAGTTCTCACGCACGAATCTGAAATAACTAAATATAATAATAAACAAGCCAATAGGAAGATTGTGTCTCGCCCACCCGTGGCTAAATAACACGAAAGTTTCCCCAAGTACATCCCTTGCCCTAACCAAGTTTGATGTCACAAGAAAGTCTTGCAGGTCGTAAAGTTTGACCTAAAATGACCTTTCACCTTACCATGTGACCTGACAGCACAATAGCATGAATGTACCCCTAGTGCATCTATCACCCAAATTTGGTTGCTATTGCAGCAACATGTGCCAAGTTATGCGTCATAAGAGAGTCTTGCAGGTAAACTTTAACGTTTGAAATACAAGAAATGACAGAGGAAAAGCAAATTCAAGAATTTGAAAACATCTGTAACATATGACCTCCAATGACCTTTCACCTTATCATGTGAAGTCCAACAGAATGATAACATGCACTTCCCCTTAGTGATCTGCAACCCAAGTTTGACTGAAAAGTGTGACACGGTTGCAAAGTTTTGTGTCATAAGAGAGTCTTGCACGTAAACTTTAACCGTTCAACGTTTGACCTGTAATGACCTTTGACCTGACCATGTGACCTCTGACTGGACCATAACATGCAGGTCCCCTCAGTGCATCTACAACCCAAGTTTGATAGATAAGTGTCACACGGTTGCAGAGTTTTGTGTCATAAGAGAGTCTTGCACGTAAACTTTAATGTTTGACCTGAAATGACCTTTGACCTTACCATGTGACCTATGACTGGACCATAACATGCAGGTCCCCTCAGTGCATCGACAACCCAAGTTTGATAGATAAGTGTCACACGGTTGCAGAGTTTTGAGTCATAAGAGAGTCTTGCACGTAAACTTCAACGTTTGACCTGAAATGACCTTTGACCTTACCATGTGACCTCTGACTGGACCATAACATGCAGGTCCCCTCAGTGCATCTACAACCCAAGTTTGGTTGAAAAGTGAGTCACGGTTGCAAAGTTATGTGTGATAAGAGAGTCTTGCACGTCAACTTTAACATTTGACCTGAAATGACCTTTGACCTTACCATGTGACCTCTGACTGGACAATAAGATGCAGGTCCCCTTAGTGCATCTACAACCCAAGTTTGATTGAACAGTGTCACACAGTTGCAGAGTTTTGTGTCATAAGAGAGTCTTGCACGTAAATTTTAACGTTTGACCTAAAATGACCTTTGACCTTACCATGTGACCTCTGACTAGAGCATAACATGCAGGTCCGCTTAGGGCATCTACAACCCAAGTTTGGTTGAAAAGTGAGTCACGGTTGCAGAGTTTTGTGTCATAAGAGAGTCTTGCACGTAAACTTTAACGTTTGACCTGAAATGACCTTTGACCTTACCATGTGACCTCTGACTGGACCATAACATGCAGGTCCCCTTAGTGCATCTACAACCCAAGTTTGGTTGAAAAGTGAGTCACGGTTGCCAAGTTATCTTTCATAACGTTTGTGACGGACGGACGGACGGACGACGGACGGACGACGGACGGACGACGGACGGACGACGGACGGACGACGGACGGACGACGGACGGACGACGGACGGACGACGGACGGACGACGGACGGACGACATTTGGATCCCTTAGTCTCGCCTTCACCTCCGGTGGGCGAGACAAAAATGATAGATTTCAATAAAATGGCGACCAACTCAAGACTTTAGGAAGCACTGAAAAACTTGTGAAAGTTTTCCCGCCTTTTGTCGAAAGCCCTCGATCTCATTTGGAGAGCGTGCGTATGTAAGATCCATAGAGATTAATTTATATGATCTCTGTGGTGAGATCTGATCCGCGCCTAGCAGGGCTAGGCTACATTGTATATTACATGCATCGATACCCTGACATGATTTTATTGTATCAAGCCTCCTCTGTTGCCATCTTCATTGTCATTATGGCTGAAAGTGTTCCATATAAACATAAAGAATTCATGTGTTGTGCGTATATGGCATGGTACAGGCTGGTACTCGCACAACACATGAATTCTTTATGTTTATATGGAACACTTTCAGCCATAATGACAATGAAGATGGCAACGGAGGAGGCTTGATACAATAAATTCTCTTTTTGGATGCTTGCTTGTTGCATCTTCCTATCATCTGCACCCAAAAGTACCTACATCCAAAACCTGGGTCAAACAGAGAAGGGAACCAAATAAAAACATTGTTGGCATTTTTCAACAAGTGGGTATTCTGTGTTTATCATTTCCTTTGCATGTAAAATTGTATAATTTTCTCTCTTCATGATGCCTTTAGGTATATTTTAAAATACTCTATAAAGTGTGCACCAGATCAAACAATTTCACCTTGAAAAATAAAAAAGCTCCACACCGTGGGAGCAGGGGTCGCCCCCACACCCTCCCCACTCCCTCGCTTCGCTCGGTCGGGCTTGGTCGCTTCGCTCCCTCGCACTTCGCTTCTCATATAATCTCACTCTCAACTTTTATCCAATGTTGGCAGCCCTGACTGTGTGTATTGGCGTATCATGTGGAGGAAGGCAGATAACGGTATTTTTTAACTCGAGCAAAACGATTCTCTTATTTATTGTCTCTGAGACCAAAAATAATAAAATTGCTTTTTGCGTCTTACTAACAGTTATCCATTCCAAATTATGGTTAGTCTCAGGTTGTTTGAGTACAAATACAAGTACTCATACACATGTTTCATCTTAGTTTGAGAATTTTTTTAATCAGCTGCTCACAGAGTTAGCCAATTCCTTTAACCCATTCGTGACAGAAATTATTTAAAGCCTAATTTGATCAGTTTTTATTCTTCAAGTTGGCAACACCAACATTTTTCTTTTATTGCTACATTTTTGTTATTTAAAATGTCATGTATCTGAAATGAATATAAATTGACAGAAATTATGATGAGAAGTCAAAAAGTTGCCAATTTGCGGAGGAAAACAGTGATTTTAAACTTTCTATCACATTGCCAATTTAAGGATTTTAATGCTTATTTTCCTTCAAAAAAATTTCAGCATCAAACAACAAATATTGACGCAACCTAAATGGGCACAGTTTGTGTAGAATTTTTTGCTCTTTCTGCTGATGTATTTGGTATGATTTTTAGGGTTCTGCATCAAAAGATATTAGGCCAAACCACAAAATGTGGACCTCTGTCACGAATGGGTTAAATGAGAATTATGAGACACACAATTTTTCAGTCCATGTATCACTTTTCACTACAGGGCTTTTTTTAATCTTTAGGCAATATTGATTAATTTTTGGAAATTCTAGGGTCGTACTCGTACGCACACACCCCTGGTACTGTACTACGTGTACTTGGTATTCGCCCATGTTTGAATGAAAATTTGGAGTGAATACATGCCATCAATGATACATGTATCATGCCCATCACACAATTCAAAGCTCACTTTAGTCACTTAATATGTACATGTATAGTCCCAGTAATTCTGTTGTGTTGTGTCTGCATGTGGTACTTTGGTACTGATTTCATGGATTTACTAAAATCCTGCACACAACGTGTATTTTTACTTTCAAACGTCTTTTTTTTTTCTTTTCTGCTCAATGAAGTTTGTATCACAGATTGATATCATCACTGTGTATTGTTTGAAAGCAAATTACAGCTCTATGAAACAGATACATGTACATGTATGTACATATTGTCATTGAACCATACATGTACAGTGTATGCAGCTAGTTTGGTCACAGTAATTTTTGCAAGGTTTCAATTTTTTTTCTGGAATGCTCTATATGTACATACAGAAACTACATATAATGTACATGTAGGAACTACATGTACATGCAGAATTATCTATAATTCAACTTTGAGGCAACTGAGGAAAATTTGACGTACACGTGAGATTTTTTGTCACTGATGACTCACCTTAGATCAAAAATATTTTTTGCTTTTCATTTGTATATTCAACTTGAGAAGGAAAAAGTTTCACAAATTAGTTTTGCTAGTATCTTGTTGCTGTTCAGCTATAAGCAAAGCAATCTGACAAATAGTTCCTGATGGCCTACCAAAACTGAACATAACCTTTAAATATCTACACTGTATGATGTTTTCCCCGTTACAAGGCACCTGGATATGATGTTTTAAAAAGAGTATAATTTCCAATTACTATAGTAGAACATGTACGTACATGATAATGACTGCCAGCAACAAACTAGTCATTAACCCCTACAAAATGTAGGTCCCTATTGGCTGGTCCAATACTAACAGCTACATGAACGTATAGCGCAAATGCATGGTGTATTCCTGTATTTAAAGTGTGTTTAAGTGGGTGGGCAGTATTTGAATTCTATTCATAATTGTATTGCATGTACATGTAAATGAGTAGCCACTATATGATTTCAATGCATTGGAACAATAAATAGTGTAAAAAAAAAAAAAAGGAAGAGAGGAAAAAAAAGAAATGTAATTTCAGTCCTTGCGTATTTGTAAAATATTTTTTTTATTTACCCACTGGTACATGTACCCGGGCAATTCCACGCCGGAAAAACAGTCGCCTATACATGTACATGTACTTCACATTTATAGTAAAAACAATCACTTTGATAGCCCTGAATAGCCAAATCTTTGAATTAAAAAATGCTGAAACAATAAATAATTCCACGATTTTAGTCTGTGTCGGTACATGAGTGATTTTAAAAGACATGTTTGAAGTTTAAAATTGGCGCTTTTTTCTGGTAATTCCGTTACCGAGGTGTTTTACCACAAAATAATAAATGTACTTTTGAGTATAAAATTGTTGGAATGGAAGAGCTCACATGAAAGAACGGGCATATTTACAGAGTATTATATGGTGAGAAGGGGGGCAGAGTATTAAAAGAGGCACAGAAAGTCTAAAAATGTTGGTAACGGAATTACACCCTTGCCGTGGAATTGCCCACCCTGCACAATGTACATGTACGTGTACCTCCTGTATAGTGCATATTGTCTGTTTGGAGTCAGAAGTGTATTGACTCATAGGCTTTAACCCATTCGTGACAGGAATTATTTAAAGCCTAATTTGATTAGCTTTTATTCTTCAAATTGGCAACACCAACATTTTTATTTTATTGCTACATTTTTCTTATAAAATGGCATGTATCTGAAATGGATATATTTTTGACAGAAATTATGATGAGAAGTCAAAAAGTTGCCAATTTGCAGGGGAGAACGGTGATTTTAAACTTCCTATCACATTGCCAATTTAAGGATTTTAATGCTTATTTTCCTTTAAAAAAATTTCAGCATCAAACAACAGATATTGACGCAACCAAAATGGACACAGTTTGTGTAGAATTTTTTGCTCTTTCTGCTCATGTATTTGGTATAATTTTTAGGGCTTTGCATCAAAAGTTATTAGGTCAAACCACAAAATGTTGACCTCTGTCACGAATGGGTTAATTAATGCCCTTCTGGCTCTGAAGTCTGAACAGATGACCCAAGTGGTTCTGGTACAACCATGCAAGGTGTGAAAGTTTCTCCAAGCAGTGAACTGATAATGAACTTAAATTAACAACTCATTTCTCCCCGTAATTGATCCATTTCCCCCTTCCCTGATGTTCATGAGTCGAGTAGCTTGAACTGCTTCCAATGTAGCCTCACATCCATGTACTAGCATTACTACTACTAATAGTTTAAACCTGATATAGCGCTTACATGTAATATTGAAAACAAAATCTCCAAGCGCTTTACAACCAAGGTAGAATAAGACAACAACAACAAAACAATCGGCCAAATAAGATATACTAAACACAAAAGAACAAGTTTAACTACTAATAGTACATGTAATACAAACTCAATATATTCGTAAACATTTAAGAGAAGATGTACAGTGTGATCAAACGTAAGATTACGGTCTTGCTTGTGCTGTCTTCGCATATCACAGATGTGTTCCAGGTTTACAACCTGAAATAAGGTGTTAAATATTTTGGCTTGAGGAAGCTCAAATTGGGGAATTAAGCTTTTCATTAGGAATTGTGGCTTGGTTTATTTTGTTAGTGTTTTTGTAGGGGTTTTTATATACATGTATTAAAACTGCTCAAAAGTAGCATACATGTATGGTTCAGTTTGAGGGCCTTTTCTTTTTCTTGTCTGCAAATTTGATATTTCTAGAACTCTGTTGTGTAAGTTATCTTTTCTTTATTTTCATTTCACTAATTAATTTTGTTTTTGTTATTATTTGTTAAATTTTCTTCTTCTTGTTTTTGTTTTTAATTTTTGCCACAGTCCAATACCATTAATTCTTTTAAGGAGAAACTTCAGTTTTTGGGAGGTGGTAAAAGTTAATTAATGAGCTTTCTCAGTCCTTTGACATCAGTTTGGATAAATAGTTTAAATATCCTCTGAAAAGGATTACTTTTCAAATGCATGCCTTCATACATGTATGTGAAATATGACATCGGAAATGGTGTTCAGCACAAACATTTGTGTGTAGTCCCATGTATCCATTCCTGTGTCCAGTGCAGCTGCTTTTCAACAAGATTTAATGGATTTCTTAATTTGATGATTTCAAAACCTGAGCAAACTTCATCAAGTTTTATTTACTATTTTGTTTATTGAAAAGGTGTTTGGTACAACTATGCTATTTTATTTATTCATTATATTTAATTTCCAGGCAAATTTTAAAACATATTTACAAAGTAAACAAGAAAGAAATACCACCAACTAGTGCCTGAGGATGTCTAGAAGGAAACAAGTTCCTATTGAAAGATTCTCTTTACTAGTCGGTGGTTCACAAACGTAAACAAATACATGTACACATACAGGATTTTTAAATCTTTTTATTTATTTATTTTTTTGTCTTAATGCATGCAGCCAATAAGTATCCTTATTATACAAGTTAAGAGGTACAGTAAAATAAAAGAAGCATTGAGGGAAAGAAAGAAACCAAAGCGAGGAAAAGCTGGAGGGCAAGAGAGATAGGGGAAAGAGAGAGAGGGTGCTAAAGAGATCATAGAATTATAGGAGAGAGCAATGAGAAAGAAATATGTTTTGCTTCTTATGTTTTACTTCATCCACCTTTCCCAATTGCATTAACCCATTCGTGACAGGAATTATTTAAAGCCTAATTTGATCAGCCTTTATTCTTCAAATTGGCAACACCACCATTCTTATTTTATTGCTACATTTTTCTTATAAAATGTCATGTATCTGAAATGAATATAAATTGACAGAAATTGTGATGAGAAGTCAAAAAGTTGCCAATTTGCAGGGGAAAACGGTGATTTTAAACCTTCTATCACATTGCCAATTTAAGGATTTCAATGCTTATTTTCTTTTAAAAAATTTTCAGCAACAAACAACGAATATTGACGTAACAAAAATGGGCACAGTTTGTGTAGAATATTTTGCTCTTTCTGCTCATGTATTTGGTATGATTTTTAAGGGGTTTGCATCAAAAGATATTAGGCCAAACCACAAAATGTGGACCTCTGTAACGAATGGGTTAAAACAGTTTCTAAGTTCATACTGTGATCACATGACCAGAACGGTTTCTCTTTGACAATAACCGAGGGCTTGGTATGGTAACCTTCTTAAAGACAGGATGCAGTTATTATTGTTCCCCCGTAGCCAATCAAGTCAAGTCATGTGGGAAGGGCCTCGTGGGGTTACGTTGCACCCCCCATGACTGGGTGCAACGTGACCCCCCTGTTGCCTCGTATGCTGTCCCCCAGCTCCAGCTAAGGTGTCCTACCTGTATGTATACATGTACATGTACATGTACATACATGTGTAGACCCTCAAAAGTTCAGGAGGAACTACTCTACATGTAATGCCAATTTTGTAAGTATGATCACGAGTAGGCTTTTCACACTCTGTTCTGTTCAGATCAGTTTGTCGGCTTATTTCATCCCTATAAAAGATTCCTAATAAAACAAAACACATACGCACAGCTGTTCATGAATCATCTATTTAAAAACAGAAATTAAATCATGACATTTGAATGTACATGTAATGAAGCTTGTTTGTCATATAAAATGAAAAATGGACATCTTAAGACTAAAGCAAATAATGGCCTTTTTTTAGCAAGTCTCCTTAAAACGAAGATGTCCACGCAACCTGAAACTACAAGTTGCACAGCTACAAGTTTAGGGACAGTCATGGGAACATAACAGTTGTGTACCTTGTTGAGCATTCGAATCTGGATAAAGAATATCCTGAAATATAGCCAGTTTGTCCTTGAAAGCATTGTGGTCAGTCTTGTGAACAAGTCCATTCACAGTCCACCAGATCTGGAAGGAAAACTTGGATTAAACAATTGACTATCTTCCCCCATCCCATAGCTTTAATGCCTGCTTCTGGCTTACACTTACATGTACTCTCAGAGATGCATCACAGACGGTTTTTGTAATCGGAGGGACAAGTTTTCACGAGACTGCTTCATCAGCCGATACAACCGTGCATCCATTCATTCATAAATAGTCGTAGTAAAATACCCCATGTCCGTCTAGCATGCGCTAGGGTCACATGACTCTGGCTAACTTTCCGAGACTTTTTTTTTCTCCTCAATCCTGCTTTTCCCCTTCTCCATTGCTTCCATGGATGCCATTTTCCCCCTCTTGTAGTGACATTGAAAAAGATTCCTTGAACTGTTTGTATGTCAGTTGTCAAAGCCATACTGGTGTTGTTTTCTCTTTTGATGGCACTTTTTTTCGAATGGAATTTCTTGTTTGTCTGGTGCTTATGAACTTGATGCATTGTAAATAATGGATTAATTTTGGAATAACTCAAGATCTGGATAATTTTTAGGATTATTTTCCTTCATGAATATTACTCTGCCCTAGACATTATTTCTCTGGATTACCTTGTTTGTGTAGTGGCTAAAGCAGTATCTATGGATATTGAAGAGATTAGGTGAGAACAAGCTGTTAACTGCCCCAAAATAAAAAATCGATATCACAAATAATGTAACTGTGGATATCTGTACTGTATATCTACTGTATGTCATTAGGTTTGTTCATAATTGGATCAACCACTCAATTTTTTTTTTACTGGAACTGTATACAACAAAAAAGGCATGTATCAGTATGTGCAAATAAAAGGTGTAATTTCATATTTATTCATTTATTTGTTTATTTATTCTTATTTCTTTCTCTCTTTCTTTCTTTATTCATTCAATCATTTATTCATATATTTATTTCATTCTTTCTTTCTATCTTTATTTATGTGTTTGTTTATGTATTTATTTATTGAATCATCCATTCATTAGTTTTTATTTCAGGTTTGTATGTTGCTCTGTGAGTTGGATTCATGAGATACATGAGCCTCCTGTAATAAGTCTTTGATTTTCTCTTTTGTTGAGGGGAGGGGTTGCCTGTCCTTTCGGGGGAGGGGGGGGATGGGGGGGAGGATGTACATGTATTGTGGAAATACAGTGAAACCTGTATATAAAGACCGCCGACGGGAGACAAGAAAAGCAGTTTCTTTGAGCAGGTGGTGTTTGTGGACAGGCTTGTATAATACACATTTCAATGGGAAAAAAACGATTCAAGCGAAACAAAAATTGTGGTCTTTATAAAAGACAGGTGGTCTTTCTATACAGGTGGTCACTTAGCATGTTTTACTGTAATATCCTCTATAAATATGTTTTTGTTTTTGTTTTTTGTTTTTTTCTCATTGCAGAGCACAAGACAAAGACAAAGAGTTAGATGAGGAGGTGACAGTGCATTTAACAGCAGATGGTAAGGTTTTGGACCAGGGGGGTGTTTCACAATGATTTGAGTTTGACTTAAAGACATTGGTTAACATTGTTATGATTTTGAAAAAATCTTGTTTTGTTACTTGAAAATGGGATAAACATAAGGGTTATAGTGTAAAAATACCAGTCTGAAAGTTTCAAAGTGTAATATCCACAGGAAGTATTTTTAAATATCAAAAGTGTGAACCAATGTATGAAAAATGTACGAGGGTCGGTTGCACAGAATAGACATAAGGAGTGCGCATGCGCGTATGACTCACCTTACCGTACTGTGCGTATTGGCGTATCACGCGGCGGGAGGTACATAATGGCATTTTCAAATTCAAGCAAAGTGGTGATCTTATTGATTGTCTTGTGAGACGAAGGATAATAAAATCGCCGTTTGCGTCTAACTTACACTTTTTCATTCCAAATTATGGTTGGTTTCAGGGTTTTTGAGTACAAATACAAGTACTCATACACATGTTTCATCTTAGTTTGAGAATTTTTTAGATCAGCTACTCACAAAGTTAGCCAGTGCCTTTAAAGTCGCACTTGAATTCTACTTGCATGCTTTATATTACGTATCACCGCATTGGTCAGAACCATGGTCCAGGGACGCGCTCTATTGGAAAGCATAGCAATGAGATTACTTATTATTAATACCAGATGTGCATTGGCGCTTAAGCACGATTCTAAGTCAAACTTAACTCTTTGTGAAACGCCCCCCAGAATCTGTTAGGGAAAAATATCTATTTGCACATACTTTTTAGCCATCCAGAGAGTAAAAGGTATAATGTATGCCAAGCCAAGTTTGCAATGCATATTCATTCACTACTGCCATCAATGACAAAAGGAAGTAACTCTGTAGAATCACTTTCTTAGTAAATGAAGAAAATATATCACTGTTTTATGAGGAAATCTATGGAAATGTTCCTCTTTAGTCGACCTTTCGGAAATTGGAGGTCATATGACCTTAATTTCTATGTACACTGTACATGTAGATCATACAAAAAAGTACCCCAATTTAAGAAAACGTCAATTGTGAACAAAAATCAGAGTTGCTTCCTTTTGTCATTGAAAGGCAGAATAGCAGTGACTAGTACAGTAGCACATACTTATCCGCAGGAAGATGTTACCAATATTTGACCTGTTAAACAGTAAGCTTGAGCTAGGGTCTATGGAAAATATGTATTATACTGAAACTGAATCATGCTCAACGGGTTCAAAAGAACTTATCTTTGAAAGAAAACTTCTTCCCCAATTACTCTTTTCCTTTTGTAGATGAACATGTTTATAATCTTTGAGCAAAAAAAGAAGCTTGAGCATTGCAAAATACAGGTACATCTGTGAAAGAGACAGAGAATCATTTTTCTCTGTACTTTTTGTCTATTTCGTAGGAGATCAGGTTGTCACAGACCCTAGCGGAGAGGGGCCGTTTGCTGAGAACATACAGGTAAGGCAGATCCAGCATTTAAAGAAGGGTCACAATCGGGTAATTTTTCGGACAAGCAAACAAATTAACAAAAAAGGTAATTGTCTCAAGAAAGAGAGAGAGAGAGGGGGGGGGAGGGGGGAGGAGGGGTTACATGTAGGAGGGAGAGGAGTCCCGAACAAACTTGGAGGTACATATTTGCCTCTTGAAATGATCATTTTAAAGGAGAATGCAACCTAGACATCAGTGTGCTTCCAGTGAATGAAGAAGAACAAGGAGAGTAAACACTGAAAGTTTGAGCAAAATCGGGCAATCTGTTCAAGCGTTATTAACTTTGAAAGTTTAAGTAAATCCTTATTATGGGGATACTTAAATTGGCAACTTTGCCAGCATCTGTGATGTCATTGTGGACAACTCTCCATTCATTTTGTACACAGAATTCAACATTTTCTGTATTTTCAAGAAAAATAAAAATTTTATTGATTTATTGTTTGAGTATGACATGGCTATATCAATTCTGCAAGCACATGGGGAAGAATTAGGTTGATTCCTGACTTGAAATTTCATATAAATCTTTTTTTTTTTTTTTTTAAATTATGTACAAAATGAATTGAGAGTTGTCCACGATGACATCACAGATGCTGCCAAAGTTGCCAACTCAAGGATCCTCATAATAGGGATTTACTGAAACTTTCAAAATTCATAACTCTGGATCAGATTGTCCGATTTTGCTCAAACTTTCACTGTTTGTTCTTCTTGGTCATCTTTATTCAAGAGCACACTGATGCTCGGGTTGCATTCTCCTTTAATGTACAAAAAAAAATATTGTACAGCTACATTAGTACATGTACATACAGTGTAGACCTGTAAAACTTTCACCATCAAGGTTTAACAGAGTAGGAGTTTGAAGAAAATACAGAATAGCAAAAGACCACACAATCAGGGTGTTTACGGAATCAAATGGCAGTTCGATTCTGAAAATGCCCAAATACATGCTGATGCCAGCGCTTACATCGACTACTCTACCTTGCAAGTGTTAATATGTTAATTTAGAGTATAATAATAATAATAATACAAAACATTTATTTGGCGCTTAATACGGGCGTTTCTAAGCGCACTGTTATTTAATATAAGAATAAGTTTATATAAGAAACCTTGAATGATTTAAAATCGGCATATGAATTAATGAATACCGAAAATCAAAGTTGGTGTGCACCTCCATTGACCGACCTACAACTGGGACATTCCAGAGAATTATTTATTGAAAAGGTAAGTTTTGGGAAGGTCTTGAACTGATTCACGGAAGTGGCTCGATGTATATGGGCAGGTAGAGAATTCCAGAGTGAAGGGGCAATTTTGTGGAAGTGCGAGGTCCAGCAGTTAACTGCATTGTAGAGGATGAACGGAGAGGTCTTGAGGAAGTACTGGAACGGAAAGAAATGAGATCTGTGAGATACTTGGGGGCTTGCCCATTCAGAATTTTGTATGTAAGGAGAAGAACTTTAAAAGATATACGGTGATGTATTGGAAGCCAGTGGAGAGAACGCAGAATTGGGGATATAGGCTCGGATTTCCTAGAGAGGGAGACGACTTTGTATTTGGACTCACAATATCGCTTTGTAGAAGTAATATTTAAAGCTCCTATTTTGAACATCTAGTCTGGGAACACTGAATCCCTGACAGAGAGAGCAAAATGTCTTTTAGTGATTGGTACAAGTTTTAAAGAAGGGGCACAATATTCATAAAATTTTCTGACAAGCAAACAAACTATTAGAAAAGAGGTCATTACCTCAAAAGGGAAAGAGAGGGGGGCTGGAGGGAGGCAAATCCTGAACAGTCTCAGAGGTACGCCACTTGAACTTTCAAAGGGGGAATGTCCCTGCCATTTTGAAGCGATATTGCCAATTTGAGAATCGTTGTAGAAAGTACATTGAGACATTTAAAATTTTCCTAGCTTTCTCATTTTGCAACCAATTTTGATGGAAATTTTTTTAAATTGCTTGTCTCAATCCTCTCTTTTCATTGACATTGAATTGTCTCCAGCGTTTCATTTCCCTTTAAAGGATTTAAATGCTTATGTACATGTATGTACCTGTATAAAAATTCTAGCATCAAAGAAATACTGACATTGTGACTCTATGGACTGAAGTGATCAGCGAAACACAAAAACTGCCATCACTGCTTCACTGCTAGGTCACACACTTTTTTTTTTATCGGAAGATGATTGATTGCGATTCTGCACTTTATCACATGATTCACTTTTGACCAATCCTACAGCAGCATTCTTAGTATGTGGAATATAATGTGATTTTTTTCTTGTGTCTTCTTCTCAGTATCAGTTCCGTACGGATAGCAATGGCCAGAGTCAGGTGACCTATCGCGTTGTACAGGTGGGAGATACAGACACCAACCCACAGGCCGTAGTGACAACTTTTCCCCAAGGACAGCAGGCGTTAACACAGGTTAGTCAGTGTAGGGTGGTCAAATCCCTGTTTGGATATGACATTGTTAATCGCATGAAAAACTTGTTACTATACATGGCAAAACTTTTCCCTACGATCCGATACCCTGAATGTGTACTTGGATTTACAATGTATGCTCCATAGATGTGAGCAACTAGTGAGCGCAGCTGTACTTATCCAACTTAACTTGGTAATATTTAGATTATGATGATGATGGTTATGATAACAAAAGGGATAATAATGATTATAATGATAATAATGATGATAATGATAATGATAATGATAATAATGATGATGATGATAATGATAATAATGATAACAATAATCATCATCATCGCTATCATCATCTTCATAAGGAATGATGATGTATTAGTAGCAATGATGATTGTAATAATGATAAGAATAACAACAATTTTGTCGTCATAATTATAGCCATGTATACTAGATCAGAATGATATCAGAATGATACTCGTGATATTAATAATAATGATATCAACAATAATGATAATATGGAGTATTTATTATGTGCCTACATGTACTCACTATGACTGCTCTAGGCCAAATTAGCAACAGCAATCTGCTTTTGATTCTTTTAAGCTTGGGGGATCCACCCCCCCCCCCCAAAAAAAAAAAGAGAGAAAGATTGCCTTTCACCATACATTTACTCAATAAGTTTTTTGTAGTCTCGATTTGTTGGGGGGGGGATGCAGATTTTCTCTGCATCGTGTTAGATTATGGAGCCTGACAGTACCTGAAAATGTGCTGACTAACGGTTGTTTGAGGACAGGACGAGTCACATGATCATGTATCAGCATTGTAATGAGCATGGCATTATGGGCTTAGGGTGGAACCTTCCTGGGACAATAATAGCCCAATTATACCTTCAATTGGAATCATATTGTAACATGCAATATAAGTCGGGTCATACATGTACAATTGTACACAAATTCATTTGTGCCGATGACAATACGGTAGACTTGCAGTTAAAGTTTTAAAAGGGATTTGATCAGCTTCCCAATGCAATAACAGACAAATTACCATTTTAATTGGAACCATATTGTCAAGTGCATTGCACTATGAAGTCAGGTCATTACATTAGTTTAACCCATGCGTGACAGAGGGTCCACATTTTGTGGTTTGGCCTAATATCTTTTGATGCAAAGCCCTAAAAATCATACCAAATACATGAGCAGAAAGAACAAAAAATTCTACACATACTGTCCCCATTTTGGTTTCGTCAACATTCGTTGTTTGATGCTGAAAATTTTTTATAGGAAAATAAGCATTAAAATCCTTAAATTGGCAATGTGATAGAAAGTTTAAAATCACCATTTTCCCCTGCAAATTGGCAATTTGGAGAATAAAAGCTGATCAAATCCGGCTTTTAAATAATTCCTGTCACGAATGGGTTAAAGCCATGATTGTACAGTAGAATAATCACATGCAAAGCATGTGATTCAGTCTGTGAGAAAAATAATCATCCTGTCTACTCAAAAGTACATGTACATATAGTATTTACTCATAATTTTTTTCTGGTATTTTTTTAATACATGAATTTGAAAAGATATTCATTATCTTTTGGTAATTTGTAATAAATGTTGATATCAAATCTAATTATTGACAAAGAAAGACTTGTTTTCCTGTTTGAAATTTGAAATGCAAATTTGGGCTTAAATTTGGCCATTCAGTAACATGGAATGGAACCATTTTTGTAGTTGTATTTTCAATGTTTTTTGCAAACTTAATCACACTGTTAACACATGAATTATTTGTATGCATGATTAGTACAGAGAAGACTCATAAAGAAAGTCTTCGGTAGAATTTTGCTTTCCTTTTGTAATTGTATCCAGCTTTTATTAGATGTTGGAAGAAGGATTTCCTTTCAGCTTTTTGGGTTATTTTTTTACTGTTATGTACATGATGACAATGATATGTTCTATCTTGCATTACTACATGTATTACTAATGCAGTGGAACCTCATTACAAAGAACACTGTTATAACAGACTTGTTATACAAAGGTAATTTTGCTGGTCGCACTTCTTTGTATTTTAGTGGTTTTTTGCCCTGATGTAACAAGGTTACGTTATAAAGAGGTAATTTCCTTGGCCCGGAGGAGTTTGTTATAACGAGATTTGCCTGTATTGGGAGATTCACATTTTGATATGTATCATTTTTCTGTCTGCCACTATGTGACCTTTTGGACACAGGTCATCCAGGGGTCATTCAGTGGAGATTCACATTTTGATATGTATCATTTTTCTGTCTGCCACTATGTGACCTTTTGGACACAGGTCATCCACGGGTCATTCAGTGGAGATTCACATTTTGATATGTATCATTTTTCTGTCTGCCACTATCTGACCTTTTGGACACAGGTCATCCAGGGGTCATTCAGTGGAGATTCACATTTTGATATGTATCATTTTTCTGTCTGCCACTATC
Organism: Echinometra lucunter; assembly: GCA_029962745.1. NCBI lineage: Eukaryota > Metazoa > Echinodermata > Echinoidea > Camarodonta > Echinometridae > Echinometra > Echinometra lucunter. Next base: position 650,003 of record JAPZVO010000024.1, on the reverse strand, counting down.
TGACCTTTTTTTGACACAGGTCATCCAGGGGTCATTCAATGGAGAGAGTCCGACCAGCGAGAGCCAAGGAGGAGAGACGCGATTCACATACTTCCCAGCGGCAGCAGCAGCTATCTCAGGCGATGGGGCGGGGACGGCTAGTGGAGGGGAACAGCCAGGGATCGCCCAGTCCACGGGGTCGACCGGTGGTGAGTCTTATTACTTGTTGAGCACGATTTGATTTCAGTGTAACACACATTTCCTGTAGACCCTAGCCCATGTTATCTCAGGCATAGTGTTCATTGGGTCAATCAACATATAACTGTCATTAGAGGTAACCATCAGATTACTAGCAGAGGGGAACAGGCAGGGATTACACGAGGAGGGGGGGGGGGGGGCTGAACCTGAAAAAAAACTGTAGGTTAGTTCCTATGATAATGATGATGATAGTGATAAAATGCAATTTTTTTATTAATTCTAAATGTCCAAGGTGCATTTAAAGTTAATGAATATAAATAAACAGAGCACTCCTAGTCTGATCGAATCTAAATGAAATGCAATGCAAGTTCAACAAACCAAAATCTAAACTGTAGCTTTGTTGATGTATGTCAAGAGAAGGGTGAGCTCTAGTAAAGATTGAAAATAAGGTACATTTTTAGCTTTCTCATTCTAATATATCTTACTAGCAATATGACATGGAAAGGATACTTCCTGAAATAACTTCCTGCTCATTAGGGTCACAACATTGACCTCCTGCCCATGCAGACTATTTACATTCCAAATATAGTCAACTGCTAGAAACACCTAACACTGGAAAAAAAAAAAAACTTGGACAATAACTCTAAATATACGTAGACACACTGTAAGAAACTTGACAGACTATTAATACCACATATTTGTATGTGTGGTTCCATGTTCTTATATTTGTGGGCAGTACTATTTTTCCATTTGTGATTTAAAGCATGAAGTAATCTCTTCATCAGTGAATTTTTCTTTCTATTCCATAGATATGTTTTTTCTGACCAACCATTGTCATGTGTTGCCAATTTGCAGGTCAGTTCTATGTGATGATGTCACCTCAGGACGTACTGCAAGGAGCCTCACAGAGAACCATTGCGCCAAGGACGCACCAGTTCAACACGTAAGCTTTCTCAACAGTGGTTGATTCCAATATTCTTGTGTATTATGAGTCAGTCAAAGGAGGTGTATACCGTCATATTCTCTATATGATTGTTTGACATTTTTCATCATTCATGTAGGGTTTAGTGAAATAGTTTAGTTCTTTTAATTCAATTTTTATTTTGTTTAATTTTTTTTTTTTTTCGTTTTGGTAATTAACCCTTAGACAGAATATGGTGCGCTTTTAGAAACAACGGTATTAAGCACCTAATAAATGTTATTATCATTGTTATCATTATTATTATTATTAATTTGTTATTACTGTTTTTATTATTATTATTATTCACTTTGCAAGCAAGGTTTAATTTGGATGTGTTCCTTTAAAGTAGTTTGAATATTTGACTGGATCTGCAAAGGTTGTTGGTTGGAGCCCCAGCTCAAAAATATATCGTTTGGCACGGGGCTAATCTAGATTTACTACTCTATTTCCTCTGTCCAGAATGAGAAATAATTACCTGGTATGGTTATGAAAGTTTTTGTGAATGTAAATACCAAAAGCCTGCTTAGTGAACCTAGTCTGGTGTCAGCAAATTATGACCTTCTGCACATGGAAACTGACAACTTTTTGCCTTTAATTCTGTCGTGTCCTGCAGGAAAATCGACAATGCACGGACAGTTCGTGACGAGAGACGGAGAGCAACACATAATGAGGTGGAGAGGAGAAGGAGAGATAAAATTAACAATTGGATTGTCAAGTTATCTAAAATCATCCCAGACTGTAACGGTGACCATTCCAAACAAGGCCAGGTTAGTATACAAAGAAAGCAGTTTATTTGTTCAGCCATTCATGACAGAATTCTCCCATTTCACAATCCGAGCGCCCTCTTTCAGCTCAGTTGCGACAGTCACTCTAGCGCATTAATGGGTCGACAACAGTACCATCCACATCTTGCACTAGTCTTCTTTTCCGCTCCTATTCTAAGCGAATACACACTTATAATACTTCATATTTTCTCTGGGCTCTCACTGCTTGTTATGCTAACTAACCCTTCTTCTTGCCTGCTCTTGAGACACCTTGGTCAGTTAAATATTTCTCCGAATGGTCAAACTCTCACTCACTTCGTCTGCTATCTTGGAAATAGTTGTCGAACCATGAGTTGGAAAATAGGCCTCCCATGGTACGGACGTTGGTGGGGCATGCATTGTGAAACGTGAGAATTCCACATTGTGTGGTTTGGCCCAATAACTTTGAATGCACAGCCCTATACAACATAACAAGTTCCTGAGTAGAAAGAACCAAAAAAAATCAATGCATAGTGTGCCCTTATTGGTTTCATCTGGTTTGGTCTTTTGATGTGGAAAATTTGTAAAAGGAAAATGTACTGAAATCCTTTAATTGGCAATGCGAGGGAAATTTCTAAATCACTGCTTTTCCGTGCAAATTGGCTACCTTTTTAACTTCTTAGCACACTGTCTGTTAATTTGTGGTCATTTCAGATACAAGACTTTATAGAAAATTTATGGAGCATTTAAAAAGAAAACTACTGCTTTTGCCAATTTGAAGAAGAAAAGCTGGTCATGTAGATAATTACTGTCATGAATTGGTTAATTAGGTATCCCCAGGGTTAAGCTGGCCATGGGGAGCTTAGGGAGTTTCGCCCACAGGGTCCTGTTGCTTAAAACTTGTTATAATAATAATAATAATAATAATTAATTCATTTATTCATTTCATTTCATAAAAACAATACAATTATATATACATATATACAATCATATAACATAAACATGCAGATAAAACATAACAATTCTCAAAAATGAAATGGGAAACTCAAATGAAAGCCTGGAGTGGCTTGTAAAACAAAGTTTCCCTTCAGATAAATAATGAAAGTTTGGGAGCAGATCAAAAGAAATTCAAATGATACAAAGGCAGAAGCAAAACAACTGAGAAAACGACAAAAACAGGACAAACAGTGTAATACGATTGTTATCAGTAACAATTGCCACATTTCTATGACAAATTTGCTCACAGCTAATCAGGTGGGAGGATTTCAGTAGCTTATAACAGTCATTGCAACTTGTTTAATAACAAGTTTTATGAAACGAGGCCTTGGCCACTCAACTTCATTTTCAACCTCCATCCCAATGATTCTGATCTTGACAGAAGTTGGCAACCACACAAACGAACGAAAAGGTTCCATTCTGCCTTTAGATATGCCACTTTAAACAAAAAAAAATGCAAACTGGAGTCTCATCAAGCATATCTCACTTTTTACTCAATTATCAGTTTTTTGTTTGTTTTATGATGGTTGGTTTGTTCTCATGTGCCTCAATGAACCATTTTTAAATTGTTTTTTTTTTATCATGTCATTTGGGGTACATAGTACAGCTTCATTTGTTTTCTTTTGATTTGATGTGGGGTACAGAGTAGAGCTTAATGAGGGGGCTGGGCCGAAGTGAGATCGTGCAAAAATTTCTAAACTTGTTGTGTGAAGTTCGTGTGCCAGCACCAACAATACTTTTGGTTGCCTCTAAGCATACCTGCTTGGTGTTGGTGTTGGTGTTTGAATAGACCCAGACTAAGGTTAGAGTACAGAGTCAACAAAATGATAACAAATTTATTCAGTCTTGATAAAAATCTCATATCGCAAAAAGTGGATATGTTGAAACAGAGTTTGCCAAAAAGCTGAGCAGACTATGCTTATCATGATGTCATTTTTGTTTTTTCCTAACTTTATAAGAATTTGATTAGTCAACACCTTTGGCGGGGGGGGGGGGGGGGGGGGGGGGGGGGTGGGGGAGGGCAGGGGACAATAGATCATTTCAGCACGGCCTATTTTTTTTTACTTCACAAATACCATTCATTAACGCACAGAAGAAAAAAAATCCATGGGCCGGTATTCTGAAAAGTGTTAGAGGGAAAGTGGAGAGAGTTGAAGGGGAGAAAAAATGGAGAGGTGAGATAGAGAGTAAGAGAGAATGGGGAGTATCTTTCTTGAGAATGAGTGAAGTCTTGAAAAGGACTGTAAACCAGATGAGAAGGCGATGAGGAGAGAAGGCTGAACATTCCAGACAGCTTGACTGTCCATCATCAGAAGAGAGATACTCACTCTCTCTTACTCTCTACCTTGCCTCCCTATTTCTTCTCCCCCTCTACTCCCTCAACTTTCCTTCTAACTTAACAGTCCTTTTCAGAACTTACCACATGGTGAACCGTAAACCTCATCCACATTGTCAGTACCACCATGCAAACCTCCACCTTCAAAGTTTCTGCCGTAGTATAAATGATGTTCTTTCTTTCTTAATGCAGAGTAAAGGAGGAATCTTGTCCAAGACCTGTGACTACATTCAGGAGCTGCGTACATCCAACACGCGCATGGCTGAAAGCTTGAAAGAAACAGAACGGCTCTCGGTAGACGTGGAACTTATGCGACAGCAGATCGAAGAACTAAAACGAGAGAATGCCCATATGAGGGCGCAGTTACAACAAGCGGGGATAGATCCAGCACCCAGCTCTAATTAAAGGACATTCTTTGTCTGTGTAATTTTTTTTTTTTTTTTCATTTTTGAGAATTTCAAAGTCAGGACATGTTTTGTATATTGGAGACTGTTATAAACTCATGTTTGTTATTTTTGTATTCGTAGTTACCAAGTAGGCTTCAAGATTTGCCCATTTGAACTTGTGTTTGCATTTCGTTTAAAAGCATAAACTGTATCTTTTTTTGCAATACTGAATATAACATGTTAGCACCATCACTGAAGGTCTTGCTCTAGGATGGCAGGCAATTATTTTTGCTTAAGTACATGTGTAAGCAAAATGGTAATATGTGATATTTCTTGAACAGTTTCTAAAAAACCACTTATCCTGTGAAAGTTTCTGTGCACCTTTAAAATGCTGCTGACAGTCATCGTTTTATTTTGTGGGTTTGAAAAATCTTTTGGTTTTGGTTATAGGGAACCTGGTTAAAATGAAAGGCTTTATCAGTTCTGCGGTTTGAAACAAATGATATTTTGACGTATGAAAGTTTGACATTTCCCACCGAACAAATGCTATGGAAGACTTGATTAAAACAAATTAATATAAGTTAAAATACAAATACATGTAAATACTGTTTTCAGGGGTGGCGCAATGTTATTTTGATTGGGGGGGGGGGGGAGATGACTCACAGGTGAGTTAATTTCTGTTTTGAATGAATAGGGATATTATAATTGTTGAGTGCATGACCCTGCCCTCTCTGCCCCCATACTCTTCTTTTTTCTTTTTTCTTTTTTCTTCTTCTTCTTGTTTTGCATGGTTAGCTTTTTGCAAATCCTTTAAAATCAAATAAGGCTGTATGAAAATTACCACTTTTACCACAATTCTGTTCCCTTCTATTTTTATTTGGATTCCCTTGGGATTATAAAGGACTACATGTGAGTTGAATTGATTTTTTTTTTCATCTTTATAAGGAGCTGTCTGTAATTTTTGATCTATTTAAAAAAAAGTAAATCTCCACTGCTGGCCCAGTGTCAAATCAGTTCTAAATTTCGTATTAAAACGAAGAAAAGACTTTGTAGATAATGTTGGTGTGTTTTTGCTATGCCATTTAACCAGTTTGCATGAACAGTTTTTTGTTAATGTTAATTGTTAAAAGAAGGATTTACAGTCTTAGGAGAAGGTTGATTTTTGTTCGAAATGAAGATTTTGCCGAGTCAACATATGGACTTTCATGTACACAAACTAGCTTTGTTTCTGAGGGTGTTGGTGTATATGGAATACTGGACTTTGATTGGCTGTTGAGCAACATGCCATACTCAACAGCCAATTAAATCAAATCAACGGCCCCCCCCCCCCTGGTATGGTTAGGCTGTGGTATGTTGGCATCATTCTGAGGGATGTAGCTGTCATTGTTTAATAAGAGTTTTGCACCGACCCCCTCAGTTGGTATGTGCAGTCATTGATGACGTTCAGGGAGAAAAATATAGCCATTTATGATTTTGATTGTACGTGACTGAGATACCAGCAAGTCAAAGGTATCAGGTCCCATATGTTACCAATCACGTAAGATTTCAGTATGTTTGATCGCTAAATCAATTGACCATCCCAAACTAAAGCTTGGATCATATGAAGTATAATGATGCTTATGATGTTTAAGCATGTTCATAATACTGTTGTTTATTGGGTAATGGTTATTGGTTTGTTTGACAGGACTGGTAAGAAAGCATACTAAGCAACCAGAGGACCTATGGCTCTAAGTCCTCTCCTGTAGTACTTGGTAACATGTGGGACTTTGAATGACCTTTGACATGGCAAAGAAGGAATCCATGCATACATGTACATAAAATGTGATTAGATGTGAAGGGGGTGTAATGTCCATTTGGATGTATGTACCTGTAAATCATATTTTTGATATTCACATTTTTATCGCTGGGTAAGTGAAAGATATCTTTCAGCTAAGTTGAAGTAGAATATCATTTATGGTAAAGCTGTCGAAGTATTTCTTTAACAAAGCTATAGGAAAGAGTAAATGTCGTTGTTTTGGGGGCAAATGTTGCAAGATCGTTTCACCTCAACAGAAAATTGGAACATTTTGTAGCATGCTGCATTGGTATTCTACATTGAGTCTTGTACATTACATTTTATGGTTGACAGTATTATTGTATATTTCAGCTCTATTTGGAAAAGCCAGACATTTTATTTCAAGTTATGACTGATAGGTTTTTAAGTGTTTGATTCCAGGTCCATTTCCACTTTTGACCTGCATACATGTGAACAACTGAACTTGTCCCCAAAGACCATCAAAAGGAAAGAGATAAGATGGTCACTGTAGAATGATGGCCTTTTTTGACAGATTTTACCAACTAAAAAAAATGAGAGCAAGACTGTGTATGCGACTCATTCAGCGACGATGCAGCACAGTCACAGAATCAAACCAGTTACATGTGCAGACTATGGATGCAACATGTACATGAATAATTATTGATTTATGGCTTGAGAATTAGGAGAAAGCACTGTTAAATACATGTATTGAACAATCTTTGTAAGAGTCTTGTTTTTTCCTTTTTATGCCTCCGCCCACCATAGGTGGTTGCCGGAGGCATTATGTTTTCGGGTTGTCCGTCCGTCCGTCCGTCCATCCGTCAGTCCCGTTTTCGTTCTCGCGATAACTTAAGAAGCGTTTGACGGATCAACTTCAAACTTGGCTCAGGTATGCATATGGGAGGAACAATGATCTGATTAGATTTTGGGGTCTCAAGGTCAAAGGTCAAAGGTCACAGAGGTCATTATGTACATAGAAATGGTTCTCACAATAACTCAACTGTTCGACGGATCAACTTCAAACTTGGCTGATGTGTGCATATGGGAGGAACAATGATCTGATGAGATTTTGGGGTCTCAAGGTCAAAGGCCAAAGGTCATAGAGGTCATTTTGTACATAGAAATGGTCTGTTCTCGTGATAATTCTGCAATCATTTGACGGAGCGGCTTCAAACTTGGCACATGTATGCATTTGGGAGATTCAAATATCTGATTAGATTTTTCGGTCTCAAGGTTAAAGGTCAAAGGTCATAGAGGTCATTATATACATGAAAATTGCTGTTTCTTGCTAGAACTTAACTCTGTGATGGTTCAAATTTAGGCTTGGTTCATGTATGCATATATGGAAGATCTCATAATGGTCACATTTGATTTGGGGTTCACAAGGTCCAAGGTCAAGGTCAAGGTCAAAGATGTTATTATATACATGAAAATAAAAAAATGAATATGAATGTGCCATATATTTCCGATCTTGCAATGGCGGAGGCATAAATTTCGACTGAGCGCGGTCGAGGATTCATCTAGTTTTTTCTACACACACAAGAGAAATACAGATGATGGTGTTTTATAGCTGGATGAATGTAATAAAAATGAATTGCCGGGGTTTGATACCTATTCACAAAACTTATTTTGTTACTGTCTCTCTGTTTGTGTTTTTAGTGTTGTTGTTTGTATAGAGCAGTAGACGAGTTATCAGCAGTTTGAGTCCAAATTCCTTCACCCCAAACAAACATAAACATGAAGAAACAAACAACATATATAACAGGGGTATAACTTTGATTTTTTTATGATCGTGTAAGTTATCTGGGAGTTCAGAATAAATTGATGCTCTTTGGAACCACTTATGTTTGTATACAAACAAACAAAAAAATCATCAATTTCGTATGCTTTATTCTTCCACTCGAGGACACACTTGTAACAGCAGACAGGGAATGATACTTGATGGTTTCTCGTTACTTTAGAGGTTCCGATGAAAATGCAGGAATTACGCCAACGAATCCTGTCCTACAAACCAAACAATGTTTTCCAGTTTGGTGAAGGAGGACGAAGTGGTCCGAGCAAACTTGTTGTTGGACTGTTGGACCTTGGTGAGTGTGGATCATACGCGATGTCCGCCCTAAGACGAGCTTTGCATGGAGGAGACACAAGCGTCATCTATGGTGACGGTACTTCATCTCCCGGGGAGGGCGTTGAGCATCTTGCGGATTCTGTGTCAGTTGTTTCAAGATCAGTGTCATGCAAAAGTATGTAGGCTTAGGTTCAGTAATTATGTATTAATAACAACAACAACAACAACTACAACAATGCTAGTAATGACAGCAACCATAGCCATCACCATCATCATCATCATCATCATCATCACAATAGCGATCAAAAGTGTCAAATGTACTTTTAACACCTAGTGTAAGAAACACTGTACAGCGTAAGTGGTTGCGACATTATCTTAGATTAGATCTGGGTTAAAGTTATAGGGTAAGGTTTACACACACTTTTGGGGTTGAAATTTGACAGGACAGAAATCGGTATCAGAGCAGTTTTTTTTTTTTTTTTTTTACACAAACACGTTTTACAGTTATGCTAATGACAAATAGTACCATGAAAGAAACAGTTGGTAAATGTGATTTCATCAAATTATCATTAAATCATGCAACATACCATCAAAGTATTATCAAATTACCATGATTTGATGGTAATTTGATCAAATCGCATTGGGGTACCATTGTACATCATCACAAGGGTGTATGTGCATGTATCTTGATTCGCAGATAATGTCATCTCAAGAGAGTATATCACAGCTGTTTTACAGGAACTTGCTGATATGGCTGGACCCTTTGTGCTCTTATTGCGGTTAGTATCCCTTGCTGCACTTACTGCCCTACTTTAACGAAAGGAAGCAACTCTAGCAAGTAACATATCAACCAACTGGAGTCCTTGATATTTTCATATTTTACCTTGTGTGCTCTTCCTCCGGGTCACATTTTATGCATGAACACTTATTCTGCTAAGAGATATGTTAGGCAAGACATCATGGTGTTGCATTGACGTTGAGTGTAAATGGCAGATATACATGTCATTTTTGTCGCTTCCTTTTTGCCAAAGTAGGACAGACACAAGCTACATGTATCCTCCGCAAACTCTATTAACACGGCCATTGAAATGGGGGTATCCAATTATATCCATTCTTCATATTTGAATACCCTTTTCTGGTTTATAAATTCGAAGTTGACGTTTCCCCATTTTTGCATGATGATTGGTACTGCTTTCCTTCCCTACTGAAAGTAGCTGAAACAATACAACAGTGCCCTAACGAATGGAATGTATATGCCGCTTGGCTTTTTAAATGTATTTTTCATCAGTTTAAGAAGATATTTCGTCAAGTTATATGAAAATAGTGACAATGGTCCATTTTGTTTTTGTGAAGTCCAAGATGCCCCAGAACGTTTTTTCCCCCTTCTTCTTTTTTTTTTTTTTTTTGGGGGGGGGGGGTGCTAACACCCAAATAGGCAGGGTCCAGGGGAAGAGCCCCCTGAAGTCCATGGGTTTTAATGGTTTTGCGAACCTATATGAGCAATTCATCAAGATTTTACCATTTACAGGTGGGTTTTTTTTCAATTTCTTTTTAGTGTCTATTATTTTACTTTAGCCTAAAATGTGGGGGCTGGCAGCCCGCCCCTGATTCCACTGCCACGTTATCAGCTACAATATATAACACGACTTGTGTTGTTGTTTTTTATATAAAGACATTTATTACAATACATATATAAGCATGATAAAATAGGCCTTAACAGGTGACGATACGACACGACCTGTGGTGTTTTTATAATACATGTACAGATATTGCAATACTTACAAGCATGATAAAATGACAAAATAGGTCTATAGGCCTATTATAGGCATGGGTATAAATCTTTGTTGAAATTTTGAAAATCCCTGTGAAGCAGAAAATTGTTCAGCTCTTTCGTGTGCCCTTTTACAAAAAAAAAAAAAAACATATCTCTGGCGACATTTTTTTTTTTTTTTTTGAGGGTTGCTAGCTGCCCCAAGATGCACACTTTTTTGAAGTGAATGGTATATAAAAGTAAGTTTTTATCTGTCCGTTTATCATAGAGCGTCGCTGGTTCCATATTTCACGACTGATATCATTAAACTGATTCAAAAGACAAAAGGTGAGCTTTATTATAAACTTTCCTTATGATAGAATTTATAACTGCACAAGTTTTGATAACAATAATGATAATAGTTTACATTTGTATGCCGCTTGATATTACGTTTCTAAGTGATTTACATCTAATCATCATTATCCCGATCACTGGATTCAAGCGCAGTTCCACATAAAGTGCACCATATCCCCAAATAAGCGACATAACTAGTCATCAGTATTAGTTAATTTGTTAACTTTCAGCACCGAAAGACACTGCTGGTAAAAACGCCATTTCCCCGGGCCATTTCCTGTTCTTTACTTAATTCAAAGCAGAGCCGTATGCAGATTTTTTTATTTTCCTGGGAGGCCAAGAATACTCAAAATGTACAAAGAAACACGCAAGCGAGGGAAAGAAGCGACCGGGCTGGTCATGAGGGTGCTTTTGCGTTTTTGAAATTGAAACTGAAGGTTCTGGTACACAATTTTGGTGGAATTTGGAAAATTTCCAGTATAAAAAGAATATGTTGAGTTTGTTTTTTTTTTTTTCAAATTTCGGGGGGGGGGGGGAAACTGCCCCCTGCCCCCTGCCCCCCCCCCCCCCCCCCCCTCCCCCCACGTACGGCCGTGATTTAAAGTTGATTGTGACTGAAGGTTATTATTTGAAATGACAAACCGAAATTTCTCTATTGCGCTCTTATCCTTAACAGGCAATTCTCCAATCTCCATTATTCTTTGTGATACGAGGAGAAACGATATCGACATGCTACGCAAATACTTGATGAGCAACAATATCATTGACATCTATGAGCTTCCATACCATATCCATCCCGGTGAAATCGTTTCGTCTTACGAAGAACAAATGGAACTGCTGATGATGCTACAACAGTGTCTGGTTCTTAATGATCTCTTAAATACTTCGAGACTAACCGATGCAATGAGGCAAATTAATATATAAGCGATTAATCAACGTTGGTGAAGGTGATGGGACAAATTGTCACTTTCGGAGCAATCTGGATAAGCATGCGTTGTGACTACATGCATGGACTGAAGGGATCAGCGACACATAAAAGTACTATCACCATCGAGTGCAACGAACTTACCTTTTCGTGTGACTGATGGGCAAAACTACGCTTTAATCGCGTGATTAACTTTTGACCAATACTACAGCAAGATTCTTAGGATGTTGAATATGACGTGAAATAATAATGATATTCCGTTCTTGAACGTCTCTATATTACCATGTGCTTATCAAGGACTTTGGATATTACGACCCGGCTTTAGATCCGGCGTTCAAGGAATAAATCCTACCATTCACCCACTACACCTATAGCTCGAGTGTGGCCACTGTAGATTAATGTTTTGCCAAAGGGCGTTAGTGCCATGGCAGGGATTGGAATCCTGTACCTTGTACAGTCAGGAGACTTATCCACTAGACCTTAATACCTCTACGCTAAGTTGGGTTATAAGCTACTGAAATCCTTGCATCTAATTGGCTGCATGAGAGCAAATTTCATAGAAACGTGCCAGTTGTTACTGATAACAAGTTTTATGAAAAGGGGCCCGGTGCCCCTTGCCTTGGTCGAGAGTGGTTACTTTTCTTGCCGAGGAAAATGTTTGTGACGGATTGGGATTCGAATTTCAACCTCTCGATTTGAATTCAAGAGAGTGAACAATATACCACGTTGGTCGTAAGGCATAACTGGATGTCCTTATCATGCGTCATCCATACTTCTGTAAAGTGCATTGTCAACCATGTTTGTTGGTACTGAGTGAAACTCTTCGTTTTGGTAGAATGCTCCATTTCCCTCGTCAGTCATCGTATCCAGCTGCACTTTGTCCATACTTTTGTAAAGTGCATTGTCAACCATGTTCGTTGGTACTGAGTGGAACTCTGCGTTTAGGTAGAATGCTCCATTTTCCTCGTCAGTCACCGTATCGAGCTGCACCTTGCTGCCCACCATAGCTCCTTCGTCATCATAATTTGCATAGATGCTCTCATCGTCATTCTGATAAACGCCGTCATCCCCCTCACCAATCGCCATTCCATCGTGGGATGATGGCCGGGATGCTTTGTTATTGCTCAACTGGTCTTCAACCATTTCTTCAGTGTCCTCATAATTTGCATACATGTTCTCCTGGTCATGTTGATGAACCTCTCTGTCTTCCCCATCAATCACTGCATCGAACTTTCCATCATAGGGAATTAACGGAGAAGCTGTATTACTGTATAACCTGTCCTCAACAATTTCTCCATCGTCTTCGTAATTTCCATAGATGTTCTCGTCACCATGGCGATAAAACTGTTCATCCTCCCGACCAATCTCCGCGACGAACTTTCCATCATTGAGAAATTGCGGTGATGTTGTATTATTGTATATCCTTCCGTCTACAACTTCTTCACCTTCGTCGTAATTTGCATATATGCTCTCATCGGTGCTTTGATCAACGCCATCATTCCCCTGGCATGTGGGATTGGTTTGCTCAATCATATCAGCTTTAACTTCACAATTCTCATAAGCGCCCTTCCTATGGTTTTGACGAGTATAATCACGACCGTCATAAATCACTGTATCGAGTTTCTCATCGCAAGGTTTGGGCGAAGATGAAGCAATGCCTGCCCTACCAAACTTAACTTCACAATTCTCATAAGCGTCCCTACCAGTGCGCTGATAAGCGTGATCGTCTGCATCATCATACACCGCGTCGTATAGTTCAGAGCACTGATCATTCGAGGTCGCTGGACTGTACATCTCATGGTCAACTTGATCAAGTCCATCTTCATAATTTGCATAGATGTTTTCACTGGTGTTTTGATCAACATCATCATTCCAGTTATCAGAAGGTGGAGATGGAAAAGAGGCTGCCTTGTTTATCATAATGCCTTCCTCATGCCCTTTGTCTTTAAAGTTCACATAAACTTTTCCATCGGTGTTTTGATAAAGATCATCATCATGATCATTCTCATCAATCTCCACATCGCAAAATTCATCGCAATAATTTGAGAGAGGTTCCAAATTAGACTGCTCGTCTATATCTCCATCCCCTTCATAATTTGCATATATCTCTTCATTTGTGTCTTGACAAGTATTATCAGGCCCCTCGTCAATCACGTTGATGAAAGGTTTGTCGAGGCTTGTTGACGAAAGTGGATCATTGGAGAGCTCGTCGTTGATCTTACCATCCCTGTCCTCGTAATTTGCATAGATGCCTTCCTCTGTATCGAGATAAATGTGATTATTCGCCTCATCAATGCCCCCCTCGAATTGTTCGACCGGAGATGGTGGATTCTTGAGCTCTTTGTCAGAGATGGGTCCTTCTTCCTCATAATTTGCATAGATGTTCTCTTCATTATTTTGTCGAACCTCAACATTTCCATCAGCAATCTCCCCAATGAATTGTTCACGAAGGGAAGTTGCCGTGGCTGCTGCATTGTGCATTTCTTCATCGAGTACCGCTTGTTTCTTTTCATAATTTGCATAGATGCCGTCACCCCTGTCTTCATCGGCATCATGATCCTCACCATCCATCACTTGGAGTTCTTTATCGCTGTCCGACATGGCTCCATCATCTTCAAGAACTGCATAGATGTTCCCATGAGTATTTTCATCAATGCCAGCACTTTCTCCAACGTCTATTCCAGGGAGTCGCTCAGAGCGAAAAGCTAGCGCGGAGCAAAGCTCTCTGTGCATCATGGCCATAGCATCACCTTCCTGTCGTTTGAAGGCTGGATGAGATTTGGACAGGATGTTACCATGGCTTGCTTCAACCATTTGTTCTGTATAACGAGAAGAAGCTTGTCTTGGTACGTCGGCTCTTGTCATGTCTTCAACTGTTCTATACAACATATTGTCAACGAAGACATCTTCAACATCCGGACTTGAAACGTTCCTATTGCCGGGATGATTGCATTGCGAATTGTCGCTTACAAAGTCAAGGGTTATACCTCCCTCAAGCTCTTTGTGTTTTCTTTGAAAATTGAACTCGGCTTCCGAACCTGGTTCACCATCAGCTGAGAAATGTCGAATTAGTGATGCGCCACCGTGCTTCATCTCAGTGGTGTGATACAGCACATTGCCCACGAATCCATCCTCATTATCCACTACATTGCCGCTTTCGCTATGATCACTGAACATCGACTTGTCCGTTTGCTTTGGTAGATCCTCAGTGCCGGGACTGCGGGTCATAGGGTCGCCCTCACCATGATCATCATGATTTTTCTCTTGGGCATGGTTTCTGAGAGTGGTTTTCCTGTGTTTTCGAGAAAGGCTTCTTTTAGCTTGAGGTAGCTGTACGTTCACTGTTTCTTGATATCTATAGTTGTTTCTAGGTGATATCTTTACCATTTCGTATTCATCAGGAGGTTGTTTCGACCACCGTCTACGACCCCTGAAAAATAATCACGAAAAAGATCGAAGTACATGTACGTTGCATTATTTCTAAATATTCAGTATTAATGCAAATGATTGTGAAGTGACAGTTACCTTGATAGTTTAATGTTTTCCTCACGTGTTTCCACCCGTGAATGTCAAAAATCAATCATCATCTCCATGTTCGTAAAATAAGAATTGAGTGCGTCGAAACTGTCTAATTACATTACAGAGAGCCCAATTTGATATGAGAAATAGCTTGGCCCAAATACATGTATGTTAGGAAAGACCTCAAACATGTTAAACATATAAAAAAGAAGAGAAACCTATTTTAAATAACCCTAATCATTCAGTACCTATGTATATGAGGTTTAGGCTTTTAAAATGCCGTTACCATTCTTGCCTTTAAATTCATTCGTAATTTTGTACTATATTTTTGGACATCATACCTTCTGCAGAATATGACGAGTACAGCCAAGACAACGAAGATGAAAATTATGCCTACTGCAATTACTCCCGAAACCAGACCTTTAACAAATGATATGAAAGAAACTTCATGAAAAAAAAAAAAACAAGACGCGTCTTCTGTATGTCTCCGCTATATACGGTTAACTGGATGACGCAAACTGTTCTTGAATCATTATGATAAGCATCCAATAAACCAGGCACCAAAACTACCCCCTTTCTCCTTCACTTTTGAAATGTTATAATTTGGCGCCATTCGAATGTAATATAAACAAAATGAATACGCACCATCGTGTTTTGAAAATACCAATTTGCCTGTTCTCGTCACACCAGAAAAAAACTAGTTTATCACGTAAATGAAGTAAGTTGATTCCACATACTTCTCTAAAAGAAGTGTTTATGACCAAATAGCCATTTACCCACGTAATGAGTTTGCTATCTTATAAATGTAAGGAGTGATAAATCGGTAACTTAAAAATTGTCGTTTTAGCACGTTTAGTAATGCTTTCATGGGTCTTACACATAGAAAAGGTAATAATCACGTTATTTACTGTAACCGGTCATACCATCTCACTGTCCTGCATATCCGTGAACCATCGGTCGTGAAAACGGTTATTCTCAGGTTTATAACTGTAATAACTGTAACTACCTATAAATGGTTTTGACCATGGTTTTGACAGCCGTTATTACTCTCTTGGTTATACTGTATATTATCGGATTAATACTCTGATCTGCGGTGTATTCGCCATACTTACTCTCTCTCTCTCTCTCTCTCTCTCTCTCTCTCTCTCTCTTAAAAAAAAGAGTGAACGCATTTACTCTGTTAGGTTGACTTTTAAAAAAAAAGAGTGCAGTTAGAGTGAACTGAGAGTGGAAATTGTGATATTCACTCTTTTATTCACTCTTTTAGGGGTGACCTCAGGCATGGGCGTAGAAAGTGGGGGAGGGGGGATGCATCCCCCGAACATTTTGAGGTGGACTCATATATGTGTACAAGAATATGTACGAATGGGTTAATCATTCCCCAGGTACGTAGGAGGACCTGTCTACACTAATGACCTCAGGGCAATCCTTTTCGTCCAATATGACCCTTGAAAATTGGTACGAGTGTGGAGGCTACAGCGGCACACCCCGTCGGAACCAAATTTGAGTACGGGGGGGGGGGGGGTGGCATTCCTCCTGGATATGGATGAAATGAATAATTCAAAGTGAATTAGACTAAGTAATCGAAGTACTTACCAACGGGGAAGGTTGTACCCTTCTGGGATTCTGTCGTGGAAATGAAAAGTATTGAATATTCGGAAAATAGCACTGAACACGGACATACTTAAGCTTTTCGACATGCACTCATAATTCAGAGTAAAATCGCATGAATGACAGAAAGCCGAGAATCGAAACAATATATATCTATAGACGGAACGAGTGAATGCTATTTTCCGATTCTGCAGTACCAAAGCACCTATTCATTTACTTCAAACACAGGTACACTATTGAATATTCATTATTATTTGAGAACAAAACGAATTCAGCACACGAATCATACAATCAACCTGAATCAACCGTTACTAGAGGAGGAGATTGAAGAAGGAGGAGGGAAGAAGATAGAAGTACGTATTTCTACAGTTTATCAAGTTTACTTATTCGTTTGTTTGATCTCACCTCTACAAGAGAAATTAGGTGTGCTCCATGTTGCGTCACTCTGACACCTGCTGATAGGTGGCCTATCCGCGATGTATCCTTGTTTACACTTATAAGTCGTTACCCCTCGATAGTAGGTCGAGATGGGAATTACCTCTTCTATGTTATCCACAATGGGCACATCTTCGGAGCAGACAACAGCTGTGTGTCCAAGATATGA
The DNA here is from genome assembly GCA_029962745.1 of Echinometra lucunter. Lineage (NCBI taxonomy): Eukaryota > Metazoa > Echinodermata > Echinoidea > Camarodonta > Echinometridae > Echinometra > Echinometra lucunter. The sequence goes on along the minus strand of JAPZVO010000024.1, from coordinate 632,778 downwards.
GACTCATTATACAACGCCATTATAAAAAAAGCTCATAATAAAAGTTCAATCTTTATTTCCTTTCTTGAGTAAGTACTGTTTTGACGGCTTCAAACCACAAAAGGCTAAATAATTGTCCTGAATTGGATTTCGGGAAACGTGTAAAGTTATCTGTTTGAAGAAAGTTTTTTTTTTCACAAACATGATCATCACATCATTTTGAATGATTATATAGCAAAAAAGGCTTCAAATGGAAAGTTGTTTTTGTTTGCTTGTTTTGTTGTTTTTGTTTTGTTTTCTTTTGCTTTTTTGTTCTTTATCTCTGTCACAGAACTGCAGCCAAAGTGCAGGAATCGTCCACTCTTTGCAAAGTTAAAATGTTCTGGAATAAAGTTTAATCACTGAATAAAACCATAATGCAGGCATGAACGTACGTTTACACGACGGCTTTTCGAAGTCCCAAGTTCCATTCGTGAGGCAGGTCAAGAAACGTGCTCCATGGAGCGAGTAACCCGGATCGCACGAGAACTCAACTTCGGCACCAACGGGGAACGTGGCGACGTCATCTGGCATGCGATAACCGTGGACTGGCTCCCCAGGATCGCCACAAGCTTCGAATCCTGATTAAAATCGTATAAAAATGTGGGTTTACATTAATATTTTTCAAACATTTTTGGGGCAAAACTTACAAAACCCTTGGCACTGATGGATATTCGGCCTGGCAGCGGATGAGTTAAGAAGAGAGTGGGGTAGGGAGGGAGAGACAGACAGGGGCAGGGGTATAAGGAGAAGAAGAGGGACAGGAAGAACGCCGATATTCTATTTGTTTCTCGCGAAATAAATTTATAAAATCGCGAATTTAGAAAAGTCATTATAACAAACGATAATTTATCAGTGAGCAGGATGGAGAGTTAGAAAAGTTTGGCAAGAGGATTAGGTATGTCCCTATTATGTAACAAAAATAGTAAGATGAAAAAAGTTAGGAAGAGATGCAGTGTCAAAATATAAAGTAAAGAAAAGGAGTTCACAGCATCATAGGATACACACTTCACCTGAAGAGAATAAAAAGAAAGCGCTTGTGAAGTACAAATCCTGCTCGTTTTGCGTGTATCCTATATGTTGTTGTGAACTCCTTTTCCTTTATATGTATATATATATATATATATATATATATATTGTGATTGGTCTCAGTGATGTACGTTTGCGGTTCTCCGTCGTTACTATTATTATTGATTCCAGATCCTGATGAAGGGCAGGTGCCCGAAAGCTTGGTCCTAATTATTGGTGATATATATATTTAGTCTTGCAACGGCCCCTCTTTTCGGATTTCGGATTTTCGGATTTCACGCATATATATGTAAGAATCAGAGGTGGTAGTAGAATGCCATTAAAAATAAAATCATAGATTTTATTTATATTTTATTTTTTATTTTTTATTTTTTAATGGCATTCTACTACCACCTCTGATTCTTGTATTATCTAGATGCCAAGCAGACTAATTTTCAATTATATATATGTATATATATATATATATATATATATATATATATATATATATATAAACACATGGTTTAAGGGAATTGTAACCATGAATTGAAACTGAAATATCATTTTATTTGATCTTCATGTTGATCCTAGCTTTTCAGTCTTTCAGTTTGAAACAGCCATCAGATTAAAATCGAAGATGTAATCTGTAACATTATGGGCCGAATTAGCTTGGAATTGCCCAAGAGTAAACTCGCTTGTTCATGTTCCGCTTAAGACTCAGAATAGGGCATAGGCTGCAGTAATTCTGACCATTCAATCCTGTGCATGCACGATAATGCAGAGGAAAACCACCCTAAAAATCACGGGTTATTTGACAACAGACAATTAGGGAGTACAGGTCATGTATAATACTTTTGTTACGTCATTCAGAACTACGGCCTTATATTAAATTAAAAAACAACAACAACAACAACCCGCTACGGTTAACCGCTGCATCACTTACCAATTTGACACAAGGCTCGTCTAATTCTATTGCAGGACAAGTCATCCCAGAGGTAATTGGATACATTTATTTGAACGCAATTATCCTTGCCAGTTTTTCTACTCGGTTCAGAGTTTGCCCATTGGGAATCCATCACTCGTGTGTCTGAAATAGACGAGACATCCTGCAAAATAAGCCCGGCTCACATTAGGGGACATACATTTCGTCAGTAATTCGTCCATAAATCGGTTATGAAAAGTATTGTTCATTGAATATGTTGCCATTTTTTGTTTCTATTCATATACAGTATGTTTTTCATTTATGAACTAGACCCAAAGGAAGAAGAGCGTGCAACTGAGTGGACAATCTAGTCATTCATATCTTTCTTTAACCTGTTCACGGTATGAATTTCTTTCTGCATGTCCTTCTATTGCTATATTTTGTATATACTTTTATATGTCGTTTTACTTGAGTGGAAAATAAATACAATGCAATACAACATTACACTCATCTAAATTGTAGACTGGAGTATATCTAAGGTAAACTGCTTGGTGAGTGGCGACATGTGCGTGGGGAAGAATATCAGTCGTGTCAGTTGGAGGCCAATACACCAAAACGGTATGGATATGAGTTCTCCATTAACAAGAAGGCCACACGATTTTCCTTTTTTTTTTCTTTTGTTATTCCTTTTTTTTTCAAATGCTCAAGTCTTAGTCATATCAATACAGTATGTACTTACTATCTACCCAAAACCATGACTGTCCATTGTCAAAATCTTTTCCTCCAATCCACCAGCATGACCAGGAGGAAGTGATATTAAGGGAACGAGCCTTGACCGTTAGTCGTCTGTTGGTGCTTTCGTCCAATGGTTCTGCAAGGAAACCTCCATGGTTTCCACAGATGGTCCCTCCCATCTCCCAAGACCTTGCTGTCCTACTAAAGTAGTAGCATTTACCCCTATATTCCAAAGTGGTTCCCAGGAAATTGTCATCAACTTGCATGCATGGTGACTCTGTAAAAGAGTAGACTTGCGAATGGCAGTAACGGCGTCGTTTTATAGGTTCTATGTACATCGAGAATATCAAAGCAGAGTGTTCCAATGACACACATGAATGATTTTCACAGGAGGAAGATCGACTTCTGCCAGTATATCAGCTATCCAATATCTCATATTTGGTGATTCATATATATATATATATATATATATATATATATATATATATATATATATATATTGCAGACGCGCAGATCTAACACTTACAATCCAGCCATTTAATCATATAATACAGTGTCCAAGGCGATGTCTATTCCAGAAACTTGTATTGCACAAATCGGTTGTATCACGCGTGCCCGATCGGCGACAATTTGAGGTTGTCATACTTTCAAGCATATTGCTTACAATGGCAGTCCTTCTTCCTCAAATGATTTTTATGTTTATTGAATTACAATAATTTGACAATTTATCATTCCTTGTTTGTTTTATTTTTTTAATGATTGTTACAAATACTTGTTTATTTATGATTCACTGTCAAAAAGTACTTTTGTATTTCATTTTGTATAATTATGTTACCGAAATGTTGTACTTACAAATTATGAGAATGCAGAAGAAAGTAAATCAAATCAAATCAAATCAAAATCAAATTACTCCACATCAAAATGGTTCTAGGACAACTACCCCGGGACGATAAATCCCCCGATACGATTCCCACCTGACAACTCCCCCTGGAGCACAGCTTCCCCGAGGGCAACTCTCCCCGGAGGACACCTTTCCCCGGATGACAAATCCCCAAGGACAACTCCCCCAGTCCCCGGTGGAGTTGTCCTCCCGGGGGAGTTGTCCTGATACGGGTGCATACATATTCGCACTTACCCGCCTGACATATAAAGTGTTTTGAGGAACTACACTCATCTGTACTCCACCAAAACCCGTCTGTTGTGGGATGAAACTCCAGAAAAATACAGTCTGTGGAGTTTGTCTCGAAAAGAGTTTCTCGCCAGAATAACCTCGTGATGAAGTTTCCACCTGTGACATATAAAGCATAAGCGAACGATCATTTAAATGTATATTACGCTATTTGGGGGAAAATAGTAAATGACCATTCAAGGTGCGATGGCTCAGTGACAGAACAGGATCTTGTAAATGTTGTAGCAGGGTTCGAAATCAATTAGTGGATGCCGTAATGCCCTTCGGTAAGGTATTAAATCTTCATTACCAAGTTCCTCGCAGATGAGTTAAAGCTGCCGGTCCCCTGGTATGGTTGCTTACTTATAATACGCATGTTTTCTTAGCAGTAAGCAGGGTATCCTGAAAAAAAAAACAAATATCTATCTAAAATGATAAGGCTTCAGATATATTTCACTCAGATTATGTCAACAGTTTGACAATATCAGTGGAAATAGGGAAATGCCGGTCATGGAATTTTTCTCTCTCTCTCTCTTTCTCTCTCTTTCTCTCTTATTGTCTTTATTTTTCTTTATCGATTTTATTTTTCAGTATTGCTAACAAGTATTGCGACTAAGTATTTCTAAAACCTGAACATGAATTGTATCGCAGGAGCAGCGCTACAGGGGGGGGGGGGGCTAGGGGCAGAGGACGACCGCCCCTACGATTTTTCGTGATAAAAAAAGAAAGAGGAGAAAACCAAGAAAAAGAGAGGAAGAAGAAGAAGAAAAAGTATTTGAAGAGAAAGGGCTGGGTCTTGCAACAATAGGCCTACCCCTATTTTGTTTCTTTAAAAGTAAATAAACTTACCTATGGGTCCTCTTGCCCACCCCCCCCCCCCCCCCATCAAAATACTCTGACGCCGCCCCTGTCTGTATAGCAATGTTTGAATTATTAGTACAGGAACTCTGAAAAATGCAATGCTTTCTCGTTTGACTTCCCAAACCATCCTGTATCTAAATATCATTCAAGTGAGTGCAGTGAGTACACTCTTTGATAAGTCTCAAAGATATCTCAATAGGATATTGGATGACCTATCTGCCGAATATGACGCTATTATTGGTCGTACGTAGCTTGCTGTCCCAAACCATTCTGTTTCTACGAGCGAGTGAAGCGAGCTACTGACCAAAACATCTATTTTCTTGAAAACGTAATTTTGCCACCAAAATTCACTAGATGGCTTTTATGATGTACATTACTGGAAGATTTTGAATTCAAATTCAAATTCAAATTCAAATTCAAATTCAAATTTATTGATATGAAATCCACAATTTTGGACTATCATCAAAATGAACAATACAAAACAAAACAAAGAATAAACATAAACATAAACATGATAAAGGCAAAAGTATACATATTTGACAAAATCATTCAATAAATCGAACAAAAAAATTTAAAAAGTGTTAAAGTATACAAAAATGATATAAAGGTGACTATAAAGGTGATAGGCCACTGTACATAAGTTTAAACATGGGTAGCAATGAACTGCTGCTTAAGTGTATTTTGAAACATAAGTATTGTTTTAGTTTTCTTTTTAAAGGAGAAAGAAGACTGCTTGAACGGAAAGATTTAGGTAGGCCTCATGAGTTCAAGACTATTGGGAATTTCAAGTTAAAATGAATGGCTGTTGTAAAAAGGTATCCATAATCTGAATAGTTGACATGACCTCTGAACTATGAAGTCTAAACGTTATTCAAAATGTCAAACTTACTGTTATTCCACTTCCAATCCTGACCCTCTCTAGCACCAATCCATATGTCGCCAGGATCCCTCGTCGAAACCGTCTGCAGTTTCTCCCTCAAGAAGTGATGTGTTTCTACATCCTTCACAGTAGCCAACTTACTGTTGTGCATTTCACAGAGAGCTCGCACCTCGTTCCATCCATTCCGGTATTCGTCAATCCCACGTCTCTTGAAGCATGTGTGATTCGAATAGCGGAATACATAATTCCCTGGACACGTTCCTGTATTGGGAAAATCAAAGATCAGTCTAGGAGAAACCGTCATTACTTGGCATGTCAAGGAGATATCATCGCTGAGTTTCGGGGGATACATCATCTGTTACTACGGTTACAATATTTATATCTCAGATTAAGACTGAGTTGAACAATGAAAAGAATGTATAAAGTATAAAGAATGACATTTATTGCTCGTTCTACAAGTGGGTTAAAACTTACTTTCCCCTTTAGTTTTGTCCAACATCTTGACATTTCTTGATTTCAAAAGCTTGGACGGATCAGTAGAAGAAAATGAGGAGCGAGTCTATACTATGTCCACCATGAACCAATTTTTAACAGTACGTCAAATTCTAATTTTCGGATACGTCATTGACCACAAATCAGGTTTTTAACTATGAATATTATCTTTTCACTAATTAAATACGAATACTATAATCATATACTCAGTGCTGTAACTAGGGGCACGTGCCCTCCCCTCCCCCCCCCCCCCCCCCCCCATCGGCTGGCAAAAAAGAAAAAGAGAAAAAAAGGAAAATGAAAGAAAAAAAGAAAGAAAAAAGAAAGGAGAATGAAAGTGAAAAAAGGGGGGAAAACAAGGAAAAGGAAAATAGGAAATCGGGAAGCGCTCGCTAGCATTTAAGTAATCTAACCATGCCGCTGATAGGCTTATGAAAGGAATCAGTTTGCATCTTGTGTCTCAATCTGATATTCTTCCACTCATAGAATGTTAGTAATATGGATTTCACTCCAAGAAATCGAGCGGCAAGTTTATCTAAAAATAGATAGAGTTTCAGTAGATAATGGCCTAGATAAAAACAAAAATTCCCATTTTTCGTTCACTAGCTCGCTACGCTTGCTCATACATGACGTAGAAACAATATGATTTTGGGCACGGCAATCAGCTTATTTCAGTAGGGATTAGTAAAGTATCATAGTAGAGGGCAGTGAGGTGGTTCACAAATTTACAAAAAAGATCTGCATTTGCTGACGAGTTGATACAAATATATTTTTCGTTGGGGGATTGGGGTCGCTGACTTTACTCGCTCGTAAAAACAGAATGGTTTCGGACGTTGAGCGAGGTACCAATGGAGCCATATATTCAGCACACAGGTTATCGTATAGATTATTTAGATATCTTATAGGGATATAGTGTATTTCGATGACGAAAGGTCTTAAAGCACCCAAAATAGCTCAGTTGGGAGAGCGTTAGACTGAAGATCTTCTACAATGAAAACGAGTATATATATTTCCTCGCACGCTGCGCTCGCTCGTTAAATAATTGTTCGGTGGTTTTTTAAAGTAAACGAATAGGGTGACCGAACAAATAATTTAGATGTTTCATATGCTCACAATGTAATTAACTGAAGGGGTTACTACAATACCGTCAAAAAGAGCGTGTATTTCCTCGCTTGCTTATCTCGCTCTTAATATTTAGAAACAGGGTGGTTCCGGACAGCACAACATACCAGGGACGTGCCAAAACAGAGTCACTGGCAGCGAGGAGACCAGATATATAATTGATCATATCATATAGGCCTATAGTCATGATCGTGATCTGATAGTGTATTTTGATAACAAAATAACATGTCTTTCATTGCAAATAATGTTTTCAATTTCAAATTAAAATTCATATTCATTCATTTCCAACAGAAAGAAAAGAAATACAATGACATTGCATAGGTATAATAACAGAAAAATATGAAATAAGATATATACATTTTTATTTTATTTTTCTTGAAAGATATTAAACATACTGATAAATTATTAAAAGAAAATAATTCCATGATTCTACGGAAATGGAGGGATCCACTAAAAATCATTCATTTGCTTGTAGTTTGTGGATCTCCCCAAAGTTGTAATTTTTGGCTCGCTCGCTTCGCTCGCTCGCAAAATTTAAAAACAGAGTGATAACTAGCAAGGTGCGTCAGTTTCCCCAAATTCAAAAAATGCCTCGCGTCCCGAAAGACACCTTGTTCCGAGATTACTGTTGTTATTGATAACATGATAAAAATAACATTGTACATATTATACACACTGACACACACACCCGCACATACTTTTCTACTCGGTGCCCCCCCCCCCCATGCGTTGACCCACGGTACGCCACTGCATATACTACGAGTGCATATGATGTTTTATTCTCACTCCGATGTTATTATTCTTATAAACTGCTCAACTTCCAGTTCTACTTGTCTTCATCTTATTCAACTATCTTCTTAAGTGGACTCCATGCAGGCCATTACAGTGCACCAGATTTAAAAGAAATCTTCAAAATGTTATATATACCTCCATGAAATGGTAATCGTGAGTTCAGTATTACATCAAAGTATTCTCAGGGGCGGCGTCAGGGTATTTTGATAGGGGACAAGATGACGCGTTAGGCCCACAGGTGAGTTTATTTGTGGCTTAAATGAACAAATACTGTACAGTTGCATGACCCTCCCCTCTCTTCCCCCTACTTTTTCTTTTGCTCCTTCTTCTTTTTATCACTTGAAATATGGTGGGGGCTGTTGCCCCCTGCCCCCCCCCCCCCCCCCCCCCCCCCCCCCGTATCGCTGCCCCTGAATGAAGACAAAAGTGTCTCGGAAGTTAACTATAGTCGGCGTACGCCTGCGCAGGGCGCATCAAATCAAGGGGTACCTATACATGTACTTTTGGCATAACGTTCACCTCAAATTTTCTTCATACTTCTTTATCCTTCATCCATGGACTGCAAGATAAATATTGTTAGCGGTTAATTTTATACATTCTAGCTGTATACAAAAAATATTTTCCATAATTGGTAAACTTTAGATTTTAGCTACTGACAATAACCATGATATTCTCAGGAATGATCATGAACGAAACGAGGAAATACAATGGCTACGTGATTTAACAATCCTTATTTCGGTCATATTTCCTGCTGATGTCTTTACACCTGAGTTCATGGTTACCAACAGAAGCTTTATTACTTTTTATTAAAGATCTTCCTGTTTCTACTGAAATTTTGCAAGGAAACAGAACAGAACTACTTACTTTATTTTTATTATCATTTAACTGATTCTCATTATGATCAAATTTCTTCAAAATTTCCTTAGGCCTACAAATTGATTGCAACATGACTGATATAAAATAATTAATGGTGCATAAGCCTACATTATCAAGGTAAGAATAGATAATACTATAGTTTAAATAAATCATTACAGAGAGCATCTAAACGGACAGTGATAGCATGACAAGCCATAATTCAGTATGAAAAACCTGAATTTCCTTATGATTTACGGTGAAAATTATGAAATATTTTGTAACGTTATGAATAGTTATCGAACTTATGCCATATTGTCCTTTTGCAAGATAATAATATCAGTGACTTTGCCCATGTAACACTATATGAAATTATGAAATAGGGTCAATGCTTCGTGTTTTTGATACTTACTGATACATTCTAGGTGAACATTGTTCCATGAACCGTCAGGTTTACACGTATTTGACAAAGATGCCTCTTCTACGCCTGGCATGTATCCTTCATCACATCGGTAGTTTACTGTATTCCCCACGTGATAGGGACCGTTGTTGAGTATCGTTGCAAATGCTGGGGTGGGAGGGATGCCACACGTGACAGCTAGAAAATATGAGACGTATCTATTTGTTTATGCATGTATTCATTTATTCATTAATTCATTTACCAATTCACTTATTAATTTATCAATTTATTATTATTCATTTATTTATTAATTTATTAATTTATTCATAAATTCATTAACTGATTAGCAGCTTTTCCACGACCCTTTAAACCTAGAGTATGAGTACCGCACCGATATGATTTATGATTAGAATTTGGAATATTATGATTAGAATTAGGAGTATTTATCCCTTGCAGAAATTTATCACAGAATGTATGATACATTAGGTGGACACCTAACAAATGTGGTTTATTGCGTCATAATAGGGCCCCTACACTATGTGGACACGTGAACAAAGAAACAAGAGAAAAGAAGTCATCCTAATGTTACATAAAATGTTAATTTAGCATGTTCAGTATCTTATACAAATACATATATAACTTAAGTTGGATCAAAGCGTGATATGTATATACATACATATATAAATATATTTTTGAAAATGGAAAATGGAAAATGGAAAAAATATATATGCAAATATAAAAATATGAATACAAATACATATATAAATAACTATCAATATAAATATATACAAATATAATATGAAATATAAAAGGATAGTCTTCTGCTCCGACTTGATGAATGCAATATTTCACAAAATTGAATGAAAACTCCGTAAACGGCGAATTTTGCACGTATTAATTTTCGCGGCCCTCTTGAGAAAGCCCTTAGAGTAAAATTCATGCAAAATTCCCCTTTTACAGAGTTTTCGTTCAGTTTTGTGAGATTTATATACAGTCATTAAAATATAATAACATAAGCACCTCTGCAATTTGGTTGATCTCCAATCCAAGTGCCGTTATTACTACAGACCCACACAATCACATCTGTGTCTCTTTCCATGGTGTAGCCTTCGACACAGCTCCATACTATGTAGGAACCAACTTCAGCCCTAGCGAGATTTGAAGGTTGTGTGACTGTGTTTTTTATTGCACGTGGTGCCTCGCAGCTCGCTTTTGCTCGATCTAAAAAGGTGGAAGGTGGTGAACAGTGAGCGGTAAAGAAAAGTAATAGTAGTAAAATTTTAAAGATCCTCCTTTTTTCTAAAATCTCTCTGGATAGGGTATGCTGAATAACGTTCTTATTTAACTTTGCTAGGGAATGATATCTTTGCATCTACCTAGGCAGCAGTGAAAGTTATGTAACCTCTGTTTAGTTTAGATTAGGCTTCCATGCACAAGTAAGCACTTTTTTAAAAACTGCAATCATTGCCTATTAAGAAATTATATTGTTGGCCTAGATGTAACCAACCAGATGGCCACTTGGCAAGGCTTTTGCTAAACACTCGGGTTGTGGCACGCTGAAAAAAACATTCGGATCGCGGCTAAATTTTCAGGTAAATAAAATCATATGTGAGGGCACTTTGAGACTACTGTCTAGGGCCCTGTACAGGATAAAATTACTGACTTAGGTTTTACGGTATCTCTGTTTTTAATACTCCCATTGCAAAAGAAATTAGTCATGTCTCTTTTTAGCTAAATTAAATCATATGGGGGCACTTTGTGGCTACTGTCTGGGGCCCCGTACAGGATAAAATAACTGGCTTTGGTGTCTCGGTTATCTCTGTTGTGTACTACTTCCATTACCAAAAAAATAGCCATGTCTCTTTTCAGCTAAATAAAATCATATGGGTGGGGCACTTTGGGGCTACTGTCTGGGGCCCCATACAAGATAAAATTACTGGCTTTCCTGTTTTCATAATAGGTACCCCTAAAGGAACAATATCCACCAACTTCTGTCCATGACTCTCTTCGGCTGAATAAATGCATGGGGGGAGCTTTTTGTGCCCCCTAGGCTTACGGTACAGGATGTAATTCAATTAATTGACCCCTGGTCACATACTAGTACGATGAGACCATCAAATGCTATGACCCTTTCCGGCTGAATAAATCTTCCGGGCCCCCGGTCTAAATGTTTATATTGGTGACTTCACTTGAATATTGTATCTTTGTCATAGATTTCTTTTTATATTACAAAAAAAATCGTTGTATCAACTATTGTAACAGCTTTAAGGAATAATTTGATGGATAGTTAACGTTTAACTTTTTGTAGGCTGACATAGTTTATTGCTAATGTACATACATTCCAGTAGAATATATAATTTGTAAAAATCAAAATAGTAATTCAATTTGTCATAGAGTTGATTTAAACATAATTTGTATTGAACGCTGCTGAATGGAAATTATAGCAATAAGGATCACGAAAAACAAAAACTAAGACGGATGTTCCTTTGCTCTTCATAACTTGAGGGTACCCCCCCCTCCCACTGTAGGGGGATTTTTAAAAATTCGTGCATGAAAATGGCATTTTGTCACATTAAAATTCAGTATTAGGGGTAACTTATATAAGAAGTGGCATATGGGGGGCTAAGCCTAGGGGGCGAAGCGACCGAGCGGGAGGGGGGTATCCCCCCTCCAATGATAGGGAGATTTTCGAAAATTCGTGCATGGAAATGACATTTTTACGGACTAAAATTAAGTATTAGGGTTAAGATATATGAGAAGTGGCATATGGGGGCAAGGCGAGGGTGCACATATCTCCCCTCCCACGGTAGGGAGATTTTTGAAAATTCGTGTATGAAAATGGCATTTTCTGCACACTATAATTCAGTATTAGGGGTAACCTATATGAGAAGTGGCATATTTCCTTTTTAACTTTCATTTCGCAGGGTAGGGGTGGGGGTAAGTTATGTGAAGTGAACTCGATGAAAGGTTTTTATTATTATTATAATTTTTTACCGTACTTATTTGTTTGTCGATCAAGAGGGGGGCATGGCCCCCTTGGACCCCCCTTAGCTACGCCAGTGGATGTACTGTGAATTCAAAACTGTTTTGCTTGCCAGCAAATTATTGACCATGCTTACGTTACTGTAATTGAATTATGATGTTTCGTCACCTATATAACTAGCACATAGAAAGAGCAAATGACGAATCATACTTACACAAGCAATTGACTATGACAAGCAATAGGGAATAATATGAAGACATGATAGTGATATTTTGTAGCACAATGATACTCAATGATTTCTCTTTAACCGGACTTTGTTTGAAGGACCTCCAATAAAATGATCCTAATCACTCTTCAAATCAATCACTCATGGAGATGCCGACATTTCCGAACTCCCAGAAAGATTTCCATAGCGTGACTGTCGAACTGCATCATCAGCTTATGTTTTAAAAGTTTTGCACAATTTCTTTTGCATTTCCTCAATTTTTTTTCCGACGAAATGATATACAGATATTTACAAGTAATGTACTTCCTGTTTAGCTATGGCTATCACGTATTGTCTGTAAGTAGCTTAAACTTTCACTTTCCGATGAATAATAACGCACAGCTTTACTGAAGTCTATCTCTTAGGCATATGATTATATTTCTATACGGTAATAGAATGAGGAACAGACGCTGTAATAATAAGGATATGATGAAAGGAAGGTCGCGGCGTAGTGTGGCACTGGTATAATGGGGGTGGTCTACATGAGGTGGACGTTAAGTGAATTGTCGTCATTAACTTTGAGGGAAAACAGCGAAGGGGAAATAAACGTGGAAACGAGATGCTTGGATGCAGAAGCGGCACCGGGGCATATTGATAGGGGCAAGATGACGCTTTAAGCCCACAGGTGAGTTTATGTACGTTTTAAATGAACAAATAGGACTATTGCATAGCCCTGCCCTCTCTTCCCCCATACTCTTCTTTCTTCTTCCTCTTTCTTCTTCTTCTTCTTCTTCTTCTCCTTCTTCTTTTTATTACTTGAAAAATTATAGGGAGGCCAACCCCTGCCCCCCCCCCCACTGTAACGCCTCCCCTGTTAGGTGATATCCCAGCATTTACTTTTTACGTCCCTCATTCACCTCTTTATCAAAAAATCTTATTCCACGTTGATTCCAGTCTTCATTTATTTCCCCCACCCTTTCCCGGCCCTTTGGCTGTCTGAATGGAGAAAGAGGCATACGGCCCCATGCTTCCCTATTGTGGATCACATAGCCAGTAATATCTCGATACGAATAGATCGAGAGGCGTATCCGAACTTGAATAAACAGGGGGACCTCCCTAGACATTAGTCTGATCACGCAGGCTGTACGAAGACACAGAAGTTGTACCCCAATATTTGACTTGATGTGCCAATGAGAATAACCTCATTATTTCAGTTTCATTCATTCTATCAAAACACACAAATAGAACATAATAATACAGTGAAACATAAAATTTAATTTCATGTGAAATGGGAAACACGAAGCACCAGTAAAAAGCTTGTTTAAACTCTAAATATTCGATTCAATGCCACTTAAGTTTATGAAAATAGTTTGTCATTCTCCCTAAAATATTCATGTTTCTAAAAATCGATAAGGAAATCTGCAAAAGCAATATCGGATGATCCGGCGGTATACCGGTAATTTGCCCAGGCAACGTACCGTAAATATATATTTTTTTTCAAGGGAGAGGCTTTTCCAAAATGGGGCTTGGTAGGTGCATATCCTCAAGGAGTAGCTGGGGACCCTATGATTTTTTTTTGGGGGGGGGGGATTTATCAAAAATACCATGTATTCAAAAAAATATTTAAACAACATACTATATGACCTTATCCGAGGTGGGGCATATTGGAAGGTATATGCCCCAAACAAGTAGTTGGTATTGCCACTTTTTGTGGGGGTTTTCCTTTAAAAAAAATCAGGAAAAATACATGTATAAATCGTTTGGAGATACCATGAACTTGTATTAGCTTTGTAATGCACTATAGAATGTCAGAATTCGATGTTTAAAGACAATAAGAAACACATTTCGCTCGGTCATGATGTAGCAAGGGCAATCATCTGCACAACGATGATCCACTGAGTTAACAATAAAGCCGTGGTACCATTATGGAATTGAAGGTAGATAGTAGCCCACATTTGCAAGTGGCATCCAATCTACACAAAAGTTTTACTTTAGATTGCTTAATTTAAGCCACAGAAAACACTCGTAAAGTTTTAAATCCCAGTGCATTCCCATTTAGGAATGAGAAGGAAATATTCAACACAAATTTGCTTTTACTTTCTTTGTTTTATAAAGGTTTTTCCTGACGCTTTAAGAGTAAAACCATTCATTTTTGATCACTTATTCTTTGGAATATTGTTGTAAATTCGCTAACATGGTAGTTTTACAAAATATCTGTCATTTAAAGTTGAAATTGGCTTATTTCTCTTTTAAATTCTGGAACAATGTTGTGCAAATTTGGGCTACTACCTTAAGGGCCCTGTTTGATAAATCCATTTTTGATAGAATGTCCATTTTGCATATGTTTTGTATGGCTTTACTTTTTTATGCAGAACCTTGAAAACATACCATTTTTACATGAGCAGAAAGAGCAAAAACTTTTACACATACATGTACACTGTGCAAATTTAAGTTGCGTTACTATTTTGTTGTTTGGTACTGCAAAATTTAAAGGAAAATTTGAAACAATAAAATTGGCAACGCGATGGTAAGTTCAAAATAACCGTTTTTATGTAAGCAAAGTGGCAACTTTATACCTCACAAAAAAAAAATCTTTTGTCAATTGATATTTATTACTGTCACAGATATATGACATTTTATAAGAATAATTTAGGGATGAAGGAAAGAACACTGGTGTTGCCGATTTGAAGAAGAAAAGTGATTAAATTAGGCTTTGAATAATTCCGATCATGAGTGGGTTAATGAATAAGGAAGGGGCTTCTTGCATAAATTTTCATCTTAAGAAATCTGTCAAGAGGGCCAAATTGGCTCATGTTCTTCCTTCAATATACTGTAAGCCGCTTAAAATTAAAAGAATGGGAGAGTAGCGTCGAAATTTGGTTCCACACGGAAGCTTCTCCCCCCCCCCCCCCCCCCCCACCAACCAAATTATTCTGCCTCCGCCTGACGTCAGGGATATCAGGACATAGGATATTTAGCTTGCAATAATCTCTCACCGGAAAAGGAAAAACTAAACATGAAAGTTTCAGCGCCAAAATAACTTCTGTATACCGGAACTTCAACCCACAGGATCAATAACAGTGGAGGAAAAAGAAACCAGAAAAGACATGAGAAAGAAAAAAAAAGGAGGAACGAAAAGAATTGAAACACGATATACATAACGATTCAGATCACTGAAAGACCGCATGATTTTATTAGGAGAATGGGCAGAATGGTTGGAATCAGAATTCCAATATATAACAAACATGACAAAGGAAAAGAAAAGAAAAATTAAATGAATACAAGATAGAAACGAATATGCACACACACACACACACACGCACACACACAAACAATTCAAAGGAAAAGAAGTGAATACAAGAATGAAAATAAAAATAGAGCCCAGCAAAGAAGCGGAGCTTGTGATACCAATGTTCTCTTAATGAAGTACATAAGAGATCTTGCAGTATAATATGTACTAAAATTAATAAAAAACAAGACTACACTAGGCATAAATGCATTTACCATTAAACAGATACAGAATATGCCATAATACAAATGCAATTGAAGCAAACATAAAACAAAGAAGGTAGAGTAAAGAAACTAATACATTATGAAAAAAAACAAGGACGAAGGGAAAAATGCTTTGCCTTCATAAGCAATTACGGAAACAAACTCATATTAATATATGCGATATATAGTTTCACAGAGTTGATGTAATGATTACATATTTGTTGTTGAGGACACTTTCCAATAATATCTGTATCATTCTAACTTGCAATAATAACCCTTTCATTTGTAGATCGACTACATGTAGATATTTCCATGCCCAAAGAAATAAAGTCTGTATTTTAAGACTAATCAGTCACATAAAGCATGACTTAAAGATTTAAGTGGTGCGGTACAACCGAAATACAGTACTGTATGTTACTGGCACTAGTGTTAAATCAAAGAATTGCTTAGAACAAGAAATCTTAAAAAGTATGGCAACTCTCTTAGATCTCTTGGACACGTCTACGACAATAATCGCTCTCATCGCATTTTTGTTCACTCTCGTTTTAATTCATCGCCTCTATCAGAAGGGAAATGAGAGCAAATCGCTTCTTCCGAGGGGCCCGCGGGAATGGCCAGTCATCGGTATCATCCCCAGCCTGGTCGGCGATGAGCCCTACAAGCTGCTCGCTCGCATGTCGCGGAAGTACGGACCCGTGTTTCTGACTCGCATCGGCATGATTTCTACTCTCATTATCAACGATTATGAGTCGATGAAGGAGGCTTTAGCAAGATCTGGAGATGACTTTGCTGATCGGCCCAAGTTTGGGATGATGGAATATATAACAAAAGGAAAAGGTAAGGTTGTTATTGATTGTTACATAATAATGCACTGTTGTATTGTGTCCACTTCTTCTGCATCAGGTGCATCGGTGATGTAACAATAATATGCAAATATACGACACTTAGTTAGTCTAGGTTTGCAGTCTGTTAACCTTAATGACACCCTCTTTGTGTGAAAAACTTTTTTTTTCCTTTCCTCGCGAAGGCATCGACGGAATTCTCAAGGGAGATAGTGTTGGATATTTTTTTGTGTTCCTCCTTCACTCTCAGAAATAGAATAGAAAAGAAGATGAGATGCTATGAAATATTCACAAAATGTAAGAGAGGAAGAGAGAGATGAAAAAATGATGTGAGAGAAAGCAAGTATAGGAGATAGGGTTATTATTCTGTAGAGAAAAGTTTACAAACAGAAACAGATGAAAATAATCACCAAGAAAAGATCATTTTTGTAGTGAGACTGAGAAGTCTGAAGCCTGAATTCTCACTGTGACGTTTGAGATTAAATATATACATGTACGACAGAGTTGTGTTTATACCATTGTCAAGTAGCAAAATGAGATTTTTTTAAAGTTCTCACAATTTTAGCCTTTACTTTAAGCCTTGAATCACATGCATTAATCCCATTCGTAATTATTGGAAATGAATGGGGATGGCTTTGTACACTGAAAACATGTGTTAGAATTCCCGAGGCTAAGGCAGGGAGGGGGCAGGAACGGCCGCCCCTATGATATTGCAAGTGATTAAAAAAAAGAATTAAGAGTGAGGGAAACCAGAGTATTCGGGTAGAGGCCACGCAACTATAATAGCCCTTTTTTCATTTAAACCTTAAATAAACTTGCCTTTTGGACCTAAGGTTAAAAATCAGAAAGCTTGTTACTTGCCCCTCTCTATCAAAATATCCTTGCGCCGCCCCTGTCTATAAGTGGGTCAAGAGACTCGAGACTCTAGTACGTGTAGTCACTGACATGCTTCAACTCAAGCAAGAACTCAGTCTAAATATAGCACATTCAAAGCTATTAATGATTTACATAATATTCATAAATTATCTTCGTAATCATCATTACTTGAAGAGGAGGAAGGGGGTGCAGTTCAGCAAACTCATGTTCGGAAGTACCGAACACACAATTTCGTTGTGTTTTGTAGCTCGCGGTAAGGGGGGGGGGCACCTTTCCTTGCGTTTTTATCGACACTCACACTCTAAATTTCATCAGGTGTAAATCCAAGATTCAATTTACAATCTTAATCTAATAGAGTTAGAATTTATAAATCAACCTTATTGATTCTAATTTCTTAATTCAACTTGTCCCTGATCACAAACTCTGAGATTGATTTCTAATCTATGAAATTTAGAGTGCAGCATAATTATCAACTACATGTAATTACCAAATAAAGCATTCGACATTGAACTCTTCATGTGTCCTGTAGTTCACACATACACATGAAACGCAAAGAAAGATAACTACAGTCTATTGTCATGATTGTGATTTGAAAATGTGTCTTACACGGGCAAAGTTTGGCAAACTTCCGGTGAATGTCGTACCAAGACTAGAAATATACACTCTAAAAACATACTAGTTAAAATGACTAGATAAGGGTGGAACTAATATGTCAAGCCATACATCTTACTATATTCTAGTCAGAATTGACTGTGTTCTAGTCAAAACACGACTAGAAAATGGTTATAAAAAAAGTAATGATAGTTGCACCCAGGTGAACCTTTTGTCTAGTCATTAAATTAATTTGTTTTAAGAGTGTAGATACCCTGTCTGTTTTGCATACTATCCATCTCCTTCCTTGTGCCGCACAAGACAATTAGTGAAAGTTTTTCTCGGGAAAGAAGTCTTGTATGAAAGGGAATGGGGCTAATAATTATTGGGGTGGATATTCTCTTTTTAATTAAAAGGTAAAGGTAGGTACTGCAGCAACGGGATGAATCCCGCGACACCCGTCTGCTCACAGATGAGGGCATAGAAATAACTAAAGATTGATATACGTCGAATTGGGTATGATTCCGGGACTCGAAACCGAGTGTGTTTCTACAAGATAGAAAGATATTGAGTGGAAATTAACTGAGAAAGAAATAGCACGAGAGAAAGAGAGGAAAAATAGGGGGGGGGGGGGGTGTAATTTACATTGTACCTCTTACATTCTCCTGTGATAGTGATGTGGCCGTAACTCTTTTGTTGCTGTTTTTTCCCCTCAAATTAACAGGGGACTGGCAACCTCCAGGTGATTCTCCCATATACACATGTTAGGGTTTATATTGCCTATGAGAGGAATTTTAAGTGCTGAAGTATTATACCACAGTAGGGTTCATAAACATCGTCCGTCTTTTATTTGCATCTTAAGTTTATCGTTGTCTTTTTTTTATACTTTAATGTTCTCTTTAGGAATCATTTCTGCTCACGTCGGTGACAGCCAGAGAGAGAAGCGTCGGTTTGGTCTCGCGGCGCTTCGAGAACTTGGCATGGGCAAATCCCGTCTTGTCGAGAACATCACGGACGAAATTGAGACCCTGTCTGACGTTTTCTCACGATACGACGGACAGCCCTTTAACCCTGCACACGATATAACTGTCTCCGTGTCCAACATCATATCCTGGATTGTCTTCGGCAAGAGATTTAAGCATGATGATAGTTCCTTCAAGCGTTTCCTTGATATCATCCATGAGGGAATAGAGATCTGTGAGCAGACGGGTGCCGCGGGATTTATCCCGTTGCTGCAGTACCTACCTTTGCCAGTCTGGAAGAAGCTTGCGGACAATGATCGGGAATGGAAGGAGTTCGATGCCGCTATGATTGCAGAGTCTTTGCAGAGGCCTGCCTCCGAGGAACCGTGTTTCGTACAGATGTACAACGAGGAAATGAAGCGGGTGGGAGAACAAGCCAAAGCTTCAGGAGTGTCTTCAAATGCATCGAATGGAACTAATGGCGTCAGTGTCTCAGAAGGGACATTGTATTTCAATGAAGAAGATATGCGTCAAACTCTTGGAGACCTGTTTGCAGCTGGGACAGACACCACCGCCACGACGCTCAAATGGGCGATCCTCTACCTCGTACTCTATCCAGACATACAACGTAAAATCCACCAGGAACTGGACAACGTCTTTGCACGCAGCAGGATGCCGAGTCTGGAGGAACGCAAGTCCATCCCGTACACAGAGGCAGTGCTCCTAGAGGTTCAGAGGAAGGCGACTATTGTTCCTCTAGGTGTGCCCCATTGTGCAAGCTGGGATACGAAGCTGAATGGTCACCATATACCAGCGAGGACCCTCATCCTTCCCAACATCTGGGCGGTCCACCACGATCCCAAGATCTGGAAAAACCCCGAAGAGTTCACACCCGAGAGGTTCTTAGATGACAAGGGTACAACCGTAGTGCAGAGAGAAGAGCTTATTCCGTTTTGTATAGGTAAATATAATGGAAAGGCTTGTATTGTTCCGTAATCTTAGTGTTATGCTGGGATATATAAACACAAAATCTGGCAAGCGCAATCAACATTTCATTGGCATTTTATTTCATTTTTGTTGTTGTTGTAAAAGGTGCTGTTGTGCAGAGATAAGAGGAGCTTTAGGAATAACTTACAACCTTACACTTAACTTTGCATAGATTTATCGCATCTTGGATATAATCTTGGATGGAGGTATAAAGAGGTTCCTCTATTTTTCTTTTAATAAGCTACTTATTTTAATTAGAAAAAATGTTTCTAGAGTCACAAGTTTTACTCGATACTCGATTACAAACGACTGCTCTATTTTGCTGATTTTCATGCATCTATTTCCCCCATTCCGTGTTTATCCCTTTCTTTCTCCTTTTAAAGGTAGGAGGAAGTGTCTAGGAGAGCAACTCGCAAAGATGGAACTCTATTTCTTCTTCACTCATCTCCTTCATCGTTTCGAATTTCGGTTACCCGAGGGCGTCCCACCACCAAGCACTGTAGGCAAACCTGGTGCTACTCGCAATCCGATGCCATTCGAAGTGTGTGCTATCCCACGCTTTTCATAACATTTATTCATTTTTCAAACTTTTGGCGATGAAGACATCTATGTTTCCACATTTTGTAGACTTTGAAATTGTTGGTGTCTCATTTTGAAATAGTTGGGGTAATCACTCCTGTTTTTCTAGCAGTTTATCTTCGTATGTTCGGTGGCAATATTGGATTTTGCACTCTTGTTTAGTAATAGAACGTAGATATTGTATTGATGATTTTGTTTTCGGATATCTTTATTTTGACTCTTTGCTCTTGATATTGTATTTTATTTTGAAATGAATTATGATAAATGTATTCACAAAGGTATTTATAGAAGTTTTTGTATGGGCAATTGTATATTCCGCCTTTGATCCGACACACTGAACAAGTACATGTATAGTGGACTGAGTGGAGATTTTTTTTTTTTTTCTGCTGCATTTGTACAGGTTTGGTATCAACGATTTCACGTCCCGAGTGTACTCACATTGGACCTAATTTGATAGTTTTATTAAAATGTAGCTGTACATACAGTCATAATGTCTGATACCAGTTGTTACACGTATAATTATCAGTGGATTCTCCTAAGGAAAACTTTCATACACAATGAAAAAATCAATAAGTCGAATGGATTTTCTTATTTAGATTTTTTCCCTTTTTTTCTTGTTTTTTTTTTCTTGTTTTTTTTTTCTTTTTTTGATTACGGAATGAATGTAATATGACTGCTGTGTTGATTTCGTAGCATAACTATTCATCTTTGTAGGGTTTTTTTATATTTATTTATTTAATCAGCAATGCTATCTTGTCTCCATGTATATTATGATCAATGTGTAACTGTTATTTTATTCATTAGTTGTTGGGGTTTTTTTGCAATGTCCTTGATGTAACCCATATGAAATGATATAACCCGGAATTTCCACAATAAACCTATGATTTAAAAAGACATAACATACTCGAAGATCCCCTTTGTTTAAAATTGTTTGCTTTTCTTTTCAAGAGCCTTTAACCCGGCTAAATAGAAAATTATTTAACACAGTGAAGCCGAGCGTTAATTTCTATTCGACGAGGCTTGCCATGTTACCGTCGCATCCCTGTTCCAATATACCATTGCTTTGTTCTTGTGTTTTGTTTTCTGGGTTGTCTTTAATTGCCGAATAGAATCATGATAGCATTGGCAGTGGACTTTGGATTATATTGAATCATCCGAGACTCAGCTGGTAAGGGGTCGTATGATCCTTTCGGAATCACTCATTCTGAACACACACGCAAAAAAAAAAAAAAAAAAAAAAAAAAAAGAGAATGTACGGCACTCATAATTCCGACAGCATGGTTTTATTTACAAAATTTTCTACCCGGCTCGGGTCTCCGACGAAGACGAACACCCGAGGCTGGTAGAAAATTTTGTAAATAAAACCATGCTGTCGGAATTGTGGATGACGTACATTCTCTTCTTGCTTCTGTTTTTTATCCAACACGTGTGAATTTTCAATATATATATATGTAATTTAATGTACCCTTTTCTTCCCTCCGAAAATATATTATCTCTCCGTCAGCCTTTTGCTTCTTCTCTCAAAAATAAGTAGATGAATAAAACGCAATGAAAATCCTAATCCTGGGATCCGTTTAATGCTTCTAGCTTTTAATCTTCTGTCATTGTCAATGTAAAGACATAATCAACAGTTCATCCACTTTTGTACTCTTGACACCACATAATCAAATTATCATTCGCGATATCAAAGTTTGTGTGACCCCGACATAAAATGCCCACCTGCAAGCTTACTCCAAAGGTTGCTTGTGGAGTAAAGGTATACTGCGATAAAGCTACTTCCACAAAGGCAGTCAGTGGTGCAAGTACCGAACGGGGGTAGGGGCACAGCGCCCCCCCCCCCCCCCCCAATGAAAAAGGAAAACATGAAGGGGAAAAATAATGTCGGATCGAGCGAGGACAGGGACAAGGGGATAGAAAGGAAAAAAAAAGAACGCTCATGTATACATGTACTGCTCCCCTATTCAGGGGTTTTCAAATAAAAAATAAAGCTGTATTCGATTTTATGGAAGTACCAGTGCCCCCCCCCCCCCCCCAATTAAGGTTTAACTCTTGTCGCCGCGAATACTGTCATGTACATATTAATACAAACATATAACCTCATTTCGTAGTTCATTGTACGTGATAGCGCCGTTGCACGGGTCCAGATATTAGGGGGAGTGTGGGGGATCGGCCGTTTTAGGTGAATGGAATTCGAATTCGAATTGTACTATAAGGCAAGGAGACAGTCCTATGCGACTCATTCACGTCCCCCCCCCCCCCCCCACCCCTCCTCCACGGTGCTCCGATATAATGTATTCCGACAACTGCTTTGGGCTTTCTTGTCATCAAAAATTGCAAGAGAAAGGTAATTGGCATTGGGATGGAGGATTATTATTCAGAGTTATTCCTAGCTCGCCAAGTTTCTTTTATGTACTGCAAGTGCGTGTTTAAAGACATTCAGTCGTGGGCTTTAATAGGGAGTGGATCATAATTTGCTGACACCAGACCTTGTGAAAAGCACTGAAAATACCTGTAATGGTGCTACATTTCTAGAGCACAGCAAAACAAGCTGTCCCACGATAAATATTCTTCGTCCTGCTTCGGGCATTCTCGGACCACGGAAAGTGAGAAAATGACTTTGCCACATGGGGAAACGGGTGGAATATACAGAACATTACATAAGGTCTGTTGGTCATAAAACTCAGTGATGGACAACACCTGTTACTGCATGTGTAAGCACCCATGGTGTCAAATTCCCCATGAAAGCCCACGACTGGGCGTCTTTAAAGTTTTCAGACTAAAATTGGGTCAATGTAGGCCTACATGAAATAGCCGGAAGCAATAACCCTTCGAGCATTATCATGTCGTTCAAGTAGCATTATTCGAAGTAACCCAGTGGGGGCGGCAGAGCATTCGAATATTGGGATGGGATGGGATGTCGATAAAAGAGGGCAGCTAGGAAGTCGTGGGATCCGTCTGAAAATACCCAAAACAGAAAAGGGCTGGTCACACGTCACCGGTAGAGTGAATAAAATGGATTCAGAGTTTTTCGTCCACCCTCTTTTTTCCCCCGTCTCATATTTTTCGTTCTAATTTGAGTACATCTATACACAATTTTAGTTTTTAAACAAAATAAACGAAAAGACCCCCCCCCCAAAAAAAAAAAAAAAAAAAAAAAAAAATCGATGCTAACAAATCCACAAGATTTCCAACCTCAATCATAGCTTTCAATGGTAGGAGACCTACCTCACTGACATATCAAAACTGACATGTCAAAACTAAACCATATCTGTAATGATCTCCATTGTAAAATGGAACTGTTAATACTTCTGCGTTACATGGACATCATGCGATTTTGTAGCCACAAGCTCATGAAATGAACCTTTTATGAACAGGACACACCTTCTCCATCACACTGCTGACTTGGGGACAAAGTCGACTGTTGTTCCCTGTCCATGTGCTCTAAGTCCACCTTCTCTTCTTTGATTGGAACTGACATATTAAAAAGAGAAAGAAAAAGGAATTGTTTCATAGATTAGCTTAATCCCAATATTCACCTAGATCAAGGCTACATGTTTAAATAAAATAGAAAACACAATCACGCATTGCCAGAAGTTGGAACCTTGTCTCTTGTTTATGTTGTATAACTTACAAGAAAAATTACAAGTAAGTGAAAGAAATTTTGTTTCCAAAATGAGTCTTTTATCACAGAGATAATCAGTCAGAGTTGGTCTGAAAATGGGAAAAAAATCATTGATCGTAGAAATAAAAGATAAGATCTGTGCCTGTGTTGTAAATTTTGGTGATCCTGCCTCAAATACTACATAAAGTGATTGAAAATACAGCATGACTGTTGATGACAATACCACCGTAAATGACAATGCAGCTGACGATGCAAATAATGACAACTAGCACTCTGTAAATACATCTTTTACTTAGCATGTGAAACAGTTCAACTAGGGAGCTAACGTTTTATCATATCGATGTGAACAGAGAAGCTTTGCTTTTCTATTACCAGAGCAGCTTTTCTCAGAGGTCTCATGTGCAGTTGAGCAGCCATCCTCAGAAGTCACTGGTACAGTCGAGCAGCCACACTCGGAGGTCACTGGTGCAGTAAAGCAGCACTCGGAGGTCACTGGTACAGTTGAGCAGCCATCCTCGGAGGTCACTGGTGCAGTAAAGCAGCACTCGGAGGTCACTGGTACAGTTGAGCAGCCATCCTCGGAGGTCACTGGTGCAGTTGACCAGCCATACTCAGAGGTCTCTGGTGCAGTTGAGGCAGCCATACTCGGAGGTCACTGATACAGTTGAGCAGCCATACTCAGGGGTCACTGGTGCGGTTGAGCAGCCATACTCAGGGGTCACTGGTGCGGTTGAGCAGCCATACTCGGAGGTCACTGGTACAGTTGAGCAGTCATCCTCAGAGGTCACTGGTGCAGATGAGCAGCCATCCTCGGAGGTCACTAGTGCAGTTGAGCAGCCATCCTCGGAGGTCACTTGGTGCAGTTGAGCAGCTTTTGGGATCAGACTTCACTGCAGCTTTGCGTGCCCCCATTCCTATGGTAAGGGAAGAGCAAATGTAATTTGATTTTTTTTTTCTGTTAACCTTTGAAGTAAGCAGTATTCATTACTGTAGCATGGAGACTTTTTAGGAAGGACATCCCTTTTCTTTTAAGTGAAAGTAAAGAGCTGGAAAAAATAAACAGTGTTCGTTTGATCTCTTCCATATAATCCAATACAGACTGTGCACTTTCTAAAAACTTTTTTTTTTAATCCACAACTGCGCAGCGCTTGTTCTTAAGTCAATATTCATTACTGAACAGTGGACACCGAGAGGCAAATAAGTTTTGTATAACTTTATGCCTACTGCCAAGGTATGATTTCCAAGGTATGAACAAAACCAAAAACAAAAGCTGGTATGGGCAAAAAGAGAAAAAATGCTGGTCAAATCTGGGGTTGCACCAGCTGGCTTCATGCACACAGAGCAGCAGAATGTTGGGAGTAATTTACTGCGACGGTCAACCTCTATCCTACATGGGTTATGAAATGTTCATGTCATGAATATAATTATCAAGAATTTTTCAAGTTCTGGAACAGTTTCAGCTTTCAGACTGTATTTAATTGTCGTCTTTGTTGTTATAATAAATCAGTAAAATTTAGAATCTCTGGTCCATCCCCCCAAACACACACACACACACCCACACTCACACGTCTCCATCTATACGGAATCTCTACATGCTCATGTCCTCACACATAACCATAAGTATTTGCATAACCCCATCACCACACCCACCACCCTAGGCCTCCACCCGCATTATGTACACCCTAACACACACACACACAGCCTACATACTGCACACAACCAACACACACTCACACACACGCACACAGCCTACCCACACACCTTGGGCATATACTGGGAGAATAATTTGTTAATTCCTTCATGACTGATGTTCCTTGTTGTGTAGTTTGGCCCAATAATTTTTAATCACGAGCCCTATAAAACATATATAGTAATTACCTGAGCAGAAAGAGCAAGAAATAAATAAATAAATAAATAAAAATAAATATAAATAAATGAAAAATACTGTGCTCATTTTGGTTGAGTAAGTTTTTGTCACATGTTGCTGAAAATTTGTTAAAGAAAAATAAGCACACTAAAATCCTTAAATTAGCAACATTATGGAAAGTTCAAAATCACTACTTTTCCGGGCAAATTGGAAACTTTTCAACTTCTCCACATGCTAGTACTTTATAATCACTTCAAATACATGACTCTCATAATAAAAAGTAGCAATAACAGAAATATATTATTGCCAAATTTGAAGAAAAAAAAATCTGATCACATAATTAGGGCTTGAAATAAATCCTGTCATGAATGGTTTAACGAAATGATACATGTACCTCTGCACTTGAATAAACAAATCATATATTACAACATGATATCAAGAGTAATAAGCGATAATCTTTTTAATTCATCCATCATTTAAGCAACGATAATAGAAAAGATAAATCCCTCTAATTCATGAGTAATGAGTGGAATACAGTACCATTACCGCAAGATAGCTAGAGGAATAACTCTGCAAGATTGTTTTAATTTTATAACTCATCATCACTATGCACAGTACTATGAACAGACATGTTATATCTTGTATATGCAGTAGTACTACGAAAGACCAGTTTCACATATTTTCTTCTGTATCATCAATTTTTACCAAATATAATCTATTCTGCAAGAAAATTACAAAAGGAGCAACTGCTCAATCAAAACAGAAAAAACATGAATCCATCATCCCAAAAGAAAATAACAAAAGTGCTGTTATAAATTAGCGGAGTATTTTTTTTCTACATGTACAATTATTCCCCTTGACATGGTATAATTGCAGAGTGGCATACATTGTATCATTTAAGACATGAAATGGTTTACTTTACTTTTAAGCTGTCTAAGGTGAATATGTTTTAGAGTTTGCATATATATATATATGGAAATAAGCTATGCATCAATGCATCTATGTTGAAGAAAGTTATTAATGAATTCCTAATTTTTAAGATAATTATGGCACACATTTTCCGAGTCGTCTTTAAGTTCATGTAACTCATCCTTCAAAGGCAACGGCATGAATATTCAGGGGGGGGGGGGAGGGAGTATTTCAAAACTTTATCAGTATTCTGTTAAAAAAAAAAAAAAAGCTTAATAAACAAATCTCTACATTTCTCACAATTCAGAATCTTTTTCTCTCCCTTTGCCATGGTCATGTTAAAAAAAAAAGAAATAGAAAGAATAAACACTGAATATATAGAGTGATTTTCACACAAGTACACAAATAAATTTGAAAACCTGCACAGAAATCTAAAGAGTAACAAAATATAATGAATGAACACTACAAAAATATATAAAGCTGTATGGTAAAGGAGGCAAAAATGTACATCCTGATAAGCAAATGAAAACAAGCTTATGATTATCATCTGAAACTGATAAAAAAACAATTTTGATTTTGGAGTTCATATTGAAGTTATAATCTTTAGACATGAGTACTGCAGTAAATCATTTAGTGTTCTTATAATTAATGGGATAAAAACCTCCTTTCCCACTTCATTTTGGCAGTACTAAAGATGTTCAGTTTATCCCACTTCACAATCAAAATATCATTCTTTCAGCCTAATAGATACTTTCCTGACAAATTACCCATGGCAATGATAGCGATTAAAAGAAATTGATCTTGCTCATATTTAGTTGCATGCTGTCTATAAAGGAATCCACAACTTATGCTCCGGCAACAATTGTGATCCATGTAAATTTCATACGCTAGTAACTGAACACTGAACTTTAACTCTGGACCAAATGCTATGCACAACCCTAAAAACCACTGCACACCATTATGATCCGACTGTGACCTGATTTTTTAACAAATGACATTTTGCATTAATATGACAGTTTAAACAAGTAAAATTATCTAATTTAAATTTCAGAATTATTATGGGAATACTAAAATCAAAATTTTCCAAGCTTAGCGCTTAGAGACTTAATTGTAATTTGCACTATAAAAAAACCGAGTATAATTATTATCATTATTATTATCATTGTGGTCGGAGTAAAGGCTATATCAGCTTCCAATCATAGCCGATCGCAAGACCGCTATGATGTCACTACAATTCAGAATTGAATTTACCTTTATTCCTACAGGGAGGATGACAATAGCCCGAAAAATTTTAATTTTAGTATTTATACGACTATTCCGAACTTTGATCATTAATATTTTACATATTTGAATGTTCATATCAAATGTTATAACAAATTTTTCCAAAATCAGATCGCAGACGGATCATATAGTGTGAAGTGGGCTTAAGTCTGACCTAAAACCCTAT
This sequence comes from Echinometra lucunter, assembly GCA_029962745.1. Taxonomy (NCBI): domain Eukaryota; kingdom Metazoa; phylum Echinodermata; class Echinoidea; order Camarodonta; family Echinometridae; genus Echinometra; species Echinometra lucunter. The sequence goes on along the minus strand of JAPZVO010000024.1, from coordinate 604,166 downwards.
TGGAACTCTGACCTTAACGATGTATATTTGAAGAAATACCATAAAGTATGGAGCGATTGTCGCCGGAGTATATATCTGGTCACTCTTCAAAAAGTAACTGTTGCAGTGAATTTTTCTTGCCATTTCAAAGTGCTCAGGAAACCTCATCTCTTGATCCCACTAACTTATTTAAAGGTCAGTAGCATTATCTATTACATGTATAAGCGCACTTTATGATTTTTGGATAAGCTTTCAAAAGTCATTTTGTGCTTTAAACACAGGGCAAAGTTTCGTATCTCTTGCCCTCTGCTATGTTTTTACTACTTCCACTGATGACTGCAATTGCTTGATCTAAACCAACATGAAATTATTGCTTCACATAAACACTTGTGACAAGATGATTGCCTTTCTATGTCAATTCAATGATAATTCCTCACAAATATTATGGAATCAATCTCAGTTTATTATTACGAGGTAGCATTCGCTACTCTCTTTCATTTATGGACTTTCCCGCATGCCCAACCAACACATTTCTACTTTTTAAATCATCGCATAATATCAATCAAATGAAAAATCTTACTTCTGATAAAAATCTGTGTACATAAATGTATTTACAAAAATCATGAAAAATGTATTTCAAAACAATCAATAACACAGAACAAAGATCAACCAAAATAATTCCAACAACACAATAAAGACGACACACACAATTTACACTTCAAATTTAAAAAAGAAATATATCAAGACAATAAAGCAATTTAATTTCCACTTGTACAGCGTACACAAACTAGTACTTTTCACTGTACATCAATACATAACCAAATGTCTTACAAATTTACAGCTTTTAATTTAAACATGGGTCTATCTACCATTCGTTTGTCTGCCCATAAACTGTTCAAAAAGCAGGAAATGTAATGAAAATCAACACTGTTTTGGAATTTTCAGCTTGAACAAATTCAATTTTCAATGCCCTAATGTAATGGTAGGTTTCGTATCTATCCCAGAAGAACTATATTTCAATGCACTCTGTGAATTTGTTCATTTTAGATTTGGGGAAAGTTGAACAAAATAAAGACATATGATGGATAATTCATCATTAGGTGAAGTACTCTTGAATGCTTTAGCTATTGAGTCCATTTATGAAATCAAATCTACAAATCTATGTTGACGGAATTTGCAGAATGAATGTCCCAATGTGCACCGCCCTCAGCATAAACATTTGTGATAAACATTTATCTTTGAAAAAAAGAAGAAGACTATTTATTTAAATTTGTAATTCTACGGTACTTTTAACAAATATTCTTGAGCCATGCCTAAAGTATGTGTACATAATGCACGGTGAAAAATAAAACACAATTCACGGCACTCACTCTTTTCAATTACACAAGAGTCTGAGTAAAATATATATATCTTTCTGGCCCCCCTCACAACTACAAGGCATGAACTTGGTTTAACATACAAAGGCATAAGGGCACTACTGTGATAATAGTTAGAGCCTAAAGGACTCCAGTACATCCTATATAGCATCAAGGCCAGTATTCTGAAAATCATAATTCTCTTTTGATTTCAAAAAATAATTTTAATTCTAATGCATTTCTTTGCTTCACCATGGTACCTCTCACCGACACACAGTATTTCATCTCGCGATAGCTTCAAGGAGCTGCAAAGAGGAATTATCACTTCGAAGTTCAAAGTTCATTGTCGGCATAAATTTGAAGTTGAAGCTTTCAACTTGTGTCTGAACAGAGGTCTTGTCCACATAGCCACTGATGCATAGTCACAACTAAAAGTTGAGTTCATTATGACAATTGAAATCCTGTCACATAAAGTCAAGATAATGATTTTCAGAATGCCACCCCAGATTTTCTAACAGCGACAAAACCACACAATATGATAATGATATGCAGATGAAACAGAGTACGCGGTTCAACATTAAACCGATGTAGTTTGAATGAGAGTACGTATATACACACATTTAACTTGTATGAAATGATTTCTATTTGACCACAGAGTCTAGACAATAAAATATTGATGATCTTGCTGCCTCTTGACCATTTTACCCACACTTATAGTACTAGTATTATGACAATTAAACACAGTACAAAATATAGAATCTCGAATATTTATCTCGACAGTACTTATAGAAATACTATAGCACTCTTTAGTACCACAGTAATCATACAATTTTATTTTCCACTTGGCTAAAAATCACACGAATGAATTTCCCAGTACAGCATTACTTTATAGTACATTTTTACGAAACAAAAAAAAAAAAACAATACAAAGCAATAATAGGTATTATGATGAAAACGGTCCCATCATTTCACTATGAATGAATATTAGGAATGTACTGATTTATCATTAAAAAAAGATCAAGAAACATATATCTGTTTTTCACACAAAAAAGAGAAAATAGTTAAGCTTAAAGTACACTGTCAAATTAGTCAGCTCTCAAGGGGTCAATGCACTTTTGTTTATGGCCATGAATACCTCACTGTACTAAAACCATTGGTGAATGAAGAACATATGTGTCCATTACAATAGCATATGCATACTTACTAAAGTAAATTCAAGTATGATTTCATGGAGAGCTTTCAATTGTGTGTATTTTTTTAATGTTTGTAAGAAAACCTTGAACATATTCCTAAAAATGAGCAATTTTCATTGGCAAGCACAGTCTGTGATCCATTCTGATAAGACCTTGCAACACAGAGATTCCTTCATGAAAATATTGTGATGAGGTAATTGCCCGAAAAGAAAAAGCTGAAAGGATAAGTGTAGCGCAATCCCATTCCTGTATCTTTTAGCTAACAGGTAAGTCAATACACTTAATGCCTTTCTTGAGGACAATACTTGTTTTTTCTTCATCCACATGTACCATTCCATCAGGCATAAAATGAATTTTTGTTTTGTGGGAGTATTTTATGTCGCATACTTGTTTTGATTGTTCGTTTATTTGCAATAAAGAGGCAGTTAACCCGGTGAATACTGAATTCTTGAATTCCCAAAGGATTAATACAGGACCCATCCGGCTCCAGTAGCAACAGATTAACCATGTCCTTAGAAAATGCAGCTTTATGTCTAATATCTCCAGGCAACCCTGAAAACGGTTAGCCTATTTAGAGATATTATGACTTATCCCCTAGCTTGCAGGAACACCAAATTGGCAACAGCCTGTTAACCCATTCGTGACAGAGGGTCCACATTTTGTGGTTTGACCTTATAACTTTTGATGCAAAGCCCTAAAAATCATACCAAATACATGAGCAGAAAGAGCAACAAATTCTACACAAACTGTACCCATTTTGATTGCATTAATATTCATTGTTTGATGCTGAAAATTTTTTAAAGGAAAATAAGCATTAAAATCCTTAAATTGGCAATGTGATAGAAAGTTTAGAATCACTGTTTTCCCCTGCAAATTGGCAACTTTTTGACTTCTAATCATAATTTTCTCAATTTATATTCATTTCAAATACATGACGTTTTATAAGAAAAATGTAGCAATAAAATAAAAATGTTGGTGTTGCCAATTTGAAGAATAAAAGCTGATCAAATTAGGCTTTAAATAATTCCTGTCATGAATGGGTTAATTTATTACCCAAAAGGCAATGCCCAGCAGTCAAATGAAGTTTTAAATACATATTCTTCTTCTTCCTCCCTAAATGGTACTATATAAGGTTTGTTCACACTTTGCTCCTTTTCCTCACTTTCATTATGGTGAAAGGCATACTATTGACCCAGTTTGATATGACTATTCCGGCAGTGTAAATAAGCCCTTCTCTGTACAATCTACACACAATTATAGCTCAATCAAACAATCATATTCCTGATTAAATCTCTCTTGCGAAATATTTCTTTGTATTTTTAGGCAATTACAAGAGGCACGTCGTCAGAGAAACCACGAATCATCGGCTGGTCCTCATCAGATCCTGTACAGAAAAAGAAAATATAAAAAGAAAAAAAAAGAAAATCATATATTAGATGGAAATATATAATGTACTTCTAGAGTAAGTGGATAAAAATCATGGCATATCATTACCGTTTCTTAAAGAAAAAGTAGGATACATTTTTTGAGATGTATTTCTGGAGTGTTAGCACTTCTCACTATGAACATGGCGGACAAAGAAAGCGGACAAAATAAACAACCTCTCATTCTACCCTTCACAATGGTTCTGGTAGTCAAAAGAACATCCCTTCACAGCTATTATGTTTAATCATGTAGTTCCAGGTGAATATGCATGTGACACCTGTTCCACATATTTTAGACAATAGCAGGGAAGGGATGTTCTTTTGACTACCAGAACCATTGTGAAGGGTAGAATGAGGGGTTGTTTATTTTGTCTGCTTTCTTTGTCTGTCATGTTCATAGTGTCTGACAATCTTTCAGGACTTAAGGATAACTTTCATTCCATTTGTGAGACATTTATCCAGGTTTGCCCCTCTCCACAAAACATCACTAGTATGGCGAAACTCCCTTTTATTTGAGCATTAATTATCAGTGATGCATTAATGCACATGTCATTATCAGAAGTGATGCAGTGTCATATAAGAATTATGGTCAGATTTTGCTTTTGTGTAACAGATGAAGATGAGCTTGTGTTACGCCATAAGAAAGATGAATAAAGTCTCTCTCTTGGAGATGGTGAATCTCAAATGTGGTAGAATTTTGTTTTTTCTGTGATATCTTATAGAGGTCCCACTGAGACCAGTGTTTGACGATTCTTGCCGAATTGACCATATGATAGATTAAATGGTTATGCTCGCAATGAGTGGAAGTTGTGTGACTGACAGATCGTGTTGGGGGAAAAGCAATTTTCCTAAATAATACGGTTGTTGGAAATTGAGCTTGCAGGCTTTGGTGCAAGGTAAGGCATGCACAGTATACACAATGTGTGTGTGGTACTGAATGTGTGTATTCAACTGTTGGGTTGTATGGCAGAGTGTATGGGATTGTTAAACACGGTTGTTCTATGGGTTGAACGTTGAGGCCCATATCTACATATTGACAAATCCCCATGCGAGACAGTGACAAAGACAAAACCGCATTTCTAACCCCAGGTGGGCAGTATAGGTTCAAATATACATGCCATCTGGTTTGGTTACAGCAGGTGCGCACTTTACCAAGATGTGTAATGTGTTGCAGGGTATTCCCCACATAGTTCATTATAATGATGATGTTCTCATACATACAAAGAGTTTGGAAGAGCACGTAGAGACGCTCAGGAAGGTGTTGCAAAGATTGCAAGAAGTAAACTTAGCAGCACGCCCCACTAAAGTACGCTTTGGTATTCAAAAAATTGAGTTCCTAGGGCATAGTCTTAGTGATGGTACTGTTCAAACCAGTAGTAGACTGACTATTGATTCACCTAAGCCGCAAACCAAGAAGCAGGTGCGATCGTTCTTAGGTCTTACAGGTTACTATAAGGACTGCATCCCTAACTATGCTGAGATTGCACTGCCTTTGACAGATTTGACCTGTAAAGGTAAACCAAATTAGGTAAAATGGGAAGGATATGAGGGAATTAAAGGTCGTTCAGAAAGTTGAAGGAACGTCTAGTTACTCCTCCGATACTTCATCTCCCTTGTTTCGATCAGTTATTTATGTTGAAGGTAGACGCCAAGGGTGTGGGTGCCGTTTTCATACAGGAACATTCAGGAGAAGAATTCCCAATTGCATGTTCGTCAGGACAAAGTTGTTGCCAAGGGAACAAAATTACTCCTTAGAAGAAAAGGAGTGCTTAGCAATTGCATAGGCAATCAAAAAGTTTGATTATTACTTGTATGGGCATGAGTGTGAAGTACATACAGAACACAGACCTCTGGTCTACATTCATGGGAAGAAGTTTGAGAATAAGAGAATCATGAGATGAGGCATGATACTCCAAGATAACAGATTTAGGCTTGTATCAGTGAAGGGTCAGGATGATATTGCAGCAGATTTTATGAGCAGAATGTATACTCTATTTTGTTGTATTTTCTTTGTCTTAATACTGATATTATATTGATGTTTATAATAATAATAATAATAATAATGCCAACATTTATAACGCGCAACATATCCATCTCAAGAGATACTCAAGGCGCATACAAGATAATTTCAATTACATGAGATAAAAAAACGAGAGTTGTGTTAAATGTAAGGTTACAAGGAAATTTAAGAATATGTATCAGATATTTTAACAAATTCTGCTGATGTCATTTGTTTGCCACACATTACATGTACCAGAGTGATGAAAATGTTTGGGGTTTTTATTGATCTTGCAAGCCACAAATGTATACCAATCAAATGATCTATGATAATGCACACATTGTTTATCCTTAGCATATGTTTTTAATGCATGAAACTTGTCAATGGAAGCTGATCTACAAAAAAAAAAAAAAAAAAAATGTATTGCATTTGTAGCAGTAACTATGTCATGTATATTGTTTGTAGTTTTATGCAAATAAACAAACATGATGCTGCTTTGAATCATGCCAATGTATGTATGAATGAAACTTTCATGATCTAATATGCTGAAGCTATGCCATGTTGGACATTAAAGCAAATTTGTATCTGAACTTCATCCTGTGGATTGTGCTAGTGGTCATATTTAAAGTCATCAGTGATCTCGAGATTGGACTCTGACAACAAGAACTCTTGTCTGATTATTGTTGCATTATGGTGAAATTTATCATGATTTAGGGAAATATGGTTATTTATATGTATAGACACACATTAATACACTTATGTAAAAGCAGTGAAAACAGGGAAAGATGTATGTACACTGTAAATATTGTTTTCTTACCTGTATCTCTGACTTTATATGTTTTGTATTGGTGTTATTCCTGAAAAGAAGTCATTTTGCTATAAATGTAATTAACCCAAAAGGGTAAAGTAGTTCAATAAAATAGTTATAAAGAGACCAAATATAGCTGATATTGCTCAAGGTCAAGAAGAATTGGTTTTTGTATAATATGTTTTTTGTATGGATGTAAGATTATTTAGTCAGATGTTAGAAAAGGAATTATTGTAAATGCCATTAATTCTTCGGTCTAAAATTAACATAAGTAAATTTTCTTAAAATGGGGGGCCAATTGTCATATATATTTATGAGCAGATTTTGCTTTTGCGTTACAATTTAAGTTACACCGTAAGAAAGGTGAATAAAGTCTCTCTCTTTGAGCAGGTGAATCTCAAATGTGGTAGAATTTTGTCTTTTCTGTGACACACAGTTTTCTGCTGGGTGTCTCAATAGCCTTATGAAGGAAAGTACAAGATGGCAAATACTATATATTTCATGACAAATATTGCATACATATCATTGTTCAACATATTCCCGCCCAGATTAAGAATTTCCCCTCATGTCATATTATTCCAATCGCAGCCTGTGGCCACAATGAAATATAATTATATAGCACTAAGGAAAGTTCTGAATTTGTCAATTCTATACATTTCGTTATATTGAACGATAAAGCATACAATAACTGTATAATGATACTCATACATTTAGTTAGAGAGCAAAATTAATATCTACATTCGATTCAGATTCAAATAATTGTATACGTAACATACTCTAATCACACTTTCTAAGCACCAACCCCACCTTACAAATACACAGAGTGAAAAATTTCTAAACAATCAAATAGAAGTTTGCGCAAATTTCATGCAATGTTTAAGGTACTTGCAGAGGAAAAAAAGGAAGGAGGTACAAGTATCTATTCCACAAACAAAAACTGCTACAAATTCAAATATGCCAAGTCAAACAAAACTACATATATAAATAAAAGGACAATCAATGCACTTATACAAATTAAATATTTGGGGTGTATGATCTGGGGGGCGTTTCATGATGTGTCTTCTCAGTGATTTTTACTGACAACTGCTATGAGCTACTGAAATCCTTGCATCTGATTGGCTGAATGCAAATTTGTCAGTAAAAATCACTGACAAAACATTTCATGAAATGCTCCCGGGTTAAGAAAAAACATCAAGCAACAACAAACAAGATGGAAGAAAACCATGCCATTAAATAAATAACATAGACATCAGGACTAATAATAATAATAATAATAATAATAATAATAATAAATCATTTATTAAATGCAGAAACTATGTGTATATATTCTACTGCGCTGCAAGAGCTCCTAAATGCCTTTGCTGCATAATACTATATGATTTTAAAAACATGGACAAAAATGAAAGAAAAATTAGTTTATGTTTAAAACATATAACTTTTACTCTTGATTTGAAGGTTTCTAATGTCTGAGATTTCCTGATATCAAGTGGAGCAGCATAAAAAATTTCACAAAAATTTCACAAAAACCAAGTTTGTCTCTAAGACCACTTTTTGACAAGAAACACGAATTTCACAAAAACCAAATTTGTCTCCAAGACCACTTTTTGACCAAGAATTTCACAAAAACCAAGTTTGTCTCTAAGACCACTTTTTGACCTCTCAAAAGAGGTCTGTATAAACAGATCTCTCTAATCTGAGATTAGGAATTTTGATAGTATGAAGGGTGCACTATAGTCGACATCACAGGAATGAAGAGGATGCAAAGACCCATTCAGACAAATGATAAAGTAAACCACTTCCTGAAAAACTGCTAAACAAAAACCAAATAGAACCAGCTTAGCTTGCTTCACAGTTTTAAATTTTTCACACGAAAAGATTGTTAAGTTTGCACTGGGGTCGTTCTTGCTATTGATGCACTTATCCTTAAAAAAATATATATTTATATAACACAGCAAAGCCATTCATTTAAGAATAGTTTTACTGCATCATTTTTGAAGGTTTACTTTGCCAAGTCTGAACATGGGCTCTAGACAGGTTGTGCAAGAAATCAAAGGAGGTGATTATTAGAAAGGTGAGAGTTGCAAGGCTTCTTACCTTGAAGCTCAGCTAATAATTCTAATAGAAAGCAATATAATGAAAGAAGGAAGACAGAAGAGGAAAGAAAATGAAAATATGGACTCCATGGCCCTGTTTCATAAAACTTGATTATAAGGAAAAAGATCATTGTTAAAAGCTACTGAAATCCTCACATGTGACTGGCTATAAAAGAAGATTTGTCACAGATTTGTGGTAGTCATTCCTGTTAGCAAGTTTTGTGAAACAGGGTCCAGACTAGAGTTAGAAGAAGGGAATCTAGAGGCCTTACAGTTCAATGTGACCTGTGGGGTGTTCCATAAATCTGTTTGTAAAGTTACAAATGAATTTACGAATGACTTGAATATTGTAAGCCAAATGGGATTTTCAATCATTATAAATCGCATCAGCCAAAGGTGAAATATGCAGATGTAGATCAAATTACTATTGCCTACAAGCATTTTTCTTGCAAAGTATATTTTTGCCACAATTTCACTAAGATTATGTGAAATGCAGTGGAAATGCAGTCACCCTTTGTTAAAACATCAGGAAAATTTTTGGCATGCCATTTGGCACTTCAAGTCGTTCGTAAAATCATGCATAAATTTACGAACAGGTTTATAAAACACCCCCAGATGCATTTTCTTGTAGCTGTGAGAATTTGATGTTAACCCATGCGTGACAGGAATTATTTAAAGCCTAATTTGATCAGCTTTTATTCTTCAAATTGGCAACACCAACATTTTTATTTTATTGCTACATTTTATTCATAAAACATCATGTATCAGAAATGAATTATAAATTGACAGAAATTATGATGAGAAGTCAAAAAGTTGCCAATGTGCAGGGGAAAACAGTGATTTTAAACTTTCTATCACATTGCCAATTTAAGGATTTTACTGCTTATTTTCCTTTAAAAAATTTTCAGCATCAAACAACAAATATTGATGCAACCAAAATGGGCACGGTTTGTGTAGAATTTTTTGCTCTTTCTGCTCATGTATTTAGTATGAGTTTTAGAGCTTTGCATCAAAAGTTATTAGGCCAAACCACAAAATGTGGACCTCTGTCACGAATGGGTTAAAATAACGGAGATTCTTTCTGATTGTCAACCTGGATGGTCAAAGGAATAGAAATGTAGAAATCACGTGATGTTATCAGCCAGGGAGAGCTTAGTTACGAAATACTAATGTGTGTTATTGTGAAATTCTTCAGTCCCAGATACAGCTTTTCATGTTGCTAAATTCTGATTGATGATGAAAAGTCGGTTTTATTTACCTAGGTCTCCCCCGTCATCGTCTTCACTCGTAGCAAATGTGGCAGTTCCCGATCGGGTGTCGTAGTGACTGTTGGCGAAGGACATGAAGCTCTGCTGTAGTCGACGATGTCGCACAGCAAAGTAAACCACGATGACGATGAGGACAATGACCACGACACCAACAGCGATCCCGGCATACAGGGCTTGGTTCTTTGAAATTGTCCTCGGAGCAGTACCTCCGGCTGTTATATCATCGAAGAATGAATTTATTGAATAAAGAGTGTAGGTATCAAAGGCAACATTTCAAGTTACATCATAATCTAATGTTGTCTTTCTTTCAGTATCTTCCACTCTATGCCGAGCTCTTTTGCCAACTATTCACTAATCTTTCTCAACTTCATTCCCTTTCCATCTTCCTCTCTCTCTCTATCTTGCTCTTTCACTTTTCAAATTCCTTCCTTCTTCCCCCTCTCTCTTATACAGGTATTATTACCTGTTCCTTCTTTCTCTCTAGATTTTTATCACTTCTGTTTTTTTGTCTCAATGTTAAGTGATATTTCAGGTGATAAGGTATTGAAAATTGATATCATAAATACATTATCTAACAAATCTCAAAGGACATTGGGGCATAATTTCAACTATGGTAATATACACACTATTAAGTTTGAAAGACATTCCTTTTCCTTTTATCTACAGGGAGTTATTGAAACAGTGAATAAACTAATTAGATACAGAAGTAACCAACAAGATATATGGGTCACAGTTTTCACCCCCTTCTGATCCCCCCCCCCCAAACAATGAAATGAAATGAAATACAAATGGAAATGCCGTCATATGCATTTTAAGAAACGGATTGACAGGATGTTACAAGGAAGTGTGGACATATAAATGAGTGGAAAACGGACAAGAATTAAAGAAGCCTTGCTGAGCAAAGGCCCCACATGTTATCACTAAATGCTAAGTTGTAGCTACAACAGTATCACGAGAGAAAAGAAACGAGCAATTCAACCGCGCACGATCGACAATTATGCCTCCGCCTTCCACCTAAGTTTTACTTTACACACATCTCAACAAAAGCTACATACCTGGGGAGCGTTTCATGAAAGGACTTGTCAGATGTTTTATCTGACAAAGTCTGTTTTATCCAACAGTTGCCATAGTAACGATGCTTCTCAGCCAATCAAAATGGAAGAGAGATGTCAGATCTGACAACTTGTCAGACAACAAATGTTGATGAAACGCTCCCCAGGTATTACATGTACATACAATTACCATTACCTCTTCCACATAAAATATACATGCATTTCACTCACATTTGACTAAAACCGCTGCCATATTATCACTGAAACAATATTCACAAATAATTTAGAATACTTTTCTGACAGTATGACCTTTGAAAAGCGACCTACATAATCAAAATCAGATCGTCTTCCTCGTGATGCAAAATACCTAAAATGGTTCTCGAGATACAGAGTTAACCAAACTAAAACCTCATATTCTGGAGTGACCTCTGTGACCTCAGATCTTTAACCTACCTAACTGAAAAATCTGATCAGATCATCTTCCAATGTTGATGCATACTAGCATTAGGTTCGCATTAACAAAGTCTAACATCTACAATTTCAGACCTGATCTATATGACCTTTGACCTTTGAGCTCCATGAACGTACCCCTAAATCTTATTGAATCGTCCTCCTGCGGTGGTACATATTAGCACCAAGTTTGAAGTTCATACCTCCAACAGTAATTGAGATAATTGTGCTAACGAGGCTTACACCTGTGATTTTATACATTGACCTCTGTGACCTTGACCTTTGACATACATACCCAACAATCTACTCAGATTGTCTAACTATGGTAATACATACTATAACCAAATTTGAAGTTCATACCTCTAACGGTTCTTGAGATATCACATTAACGAAAAAGCATGAGGGACGGGCAGACACACAACCCGTAAACAATATGCCTCTGACACTACCTATGGTGGGCAGAGGCATAAGAAAAAAAGACGCAAATTACGGCAGCCAATGTGAGCAAAGCCTATGAGCTATTTGTGATTGTAACTTACCTTTATTCTTGGTGACGTCTTTGATTGAAGTAGTTTGGCCATAGTAACCCTTGTACTGGTCAACACCAACCATCACCAAATACGTGGCTGGGTCCATATCTGAAAAAAAAAAGAAAAAAAAAGAGGGAGCTTTAGGGCAAAAACAATCTTATTGAAATTGATAACATGTGTATTTTTCTTTTATTTCTACATGGTTTTAGGCATGTCAAAGGTCATTAGGTGTCACATAAATGGTAACCAAGTATTTATTATGGATTTACATGTACATACAAATAATACTTGACATAATATATTACAGTACTTTACAATCTGATTCCATTGCAGCCAGTCTAATTCAATTCAATCCAATCAGATCCAGTTCAATCAAATTCAATCTAATTAATTCTAGTTATTCCAATCCAATTTAATTCCATCTAATGCATCTAATTCAATTTCATTCAATCCAATTCAGTCCCATTCGATCCAATCTAATTCACTTCTATTCCATCCAATTAAATTCCTTTCAATTCAATCCAATCTTGTTCGATTTGATTCCATTCAATCCAATCCAATTCCATCCAATCCAACCCAAGTCAATTCAGTCCCATTCGATCCAATCTAATTCAGTTCCATTCCATCCAATTCAAATCATTTCAATTCGATCCACTGCTATTCAATTTGATTCCATTCAATTCAATCCAATCCAATCCAATCCAATCCAATCCAATCCAATTCAATTTAATCCAATCTAATTCAATTCAATCATATCCAAACCTGGTAAATTCAATCCAATCTAATTTTTTTTTTCACCTCAATCCAATTTAAGCTAATCTAATTCGATCCAATTCAATCCAGTCAAAACCTACTCAATTTCACTGAAACTAATTAAATCCAACTGAATTCAGTCTAATTCAATCCAGTCAAAACCTACTCAATTTCACTGAAACTAATTCAATCCAACTGAATTCAGTCTAATTCAATCCAAATCACTTTAATTCAATCCAATCCAATTCCATTCCATTCAATTCAGGTATGAATGGATGGCCCACCTTTTGGGAACTCATAGTGGAAGAGGGGTATGCCTCCCGTGATCGTCCAGAGTGAGATGTTTTTCTCCGCCTTACTCAAGGCTTCAGGAGGTATCTGATCAAAATCCTGGTCTGGGAACACATCATCCTTCTTTAGGAGATACACTGCAAAGCCCTGTAATAAGTAATCAAGGGTTTAGTGCAACAAAGGGCTATCTGCATTTTTTATTTGAATGAGATTTCGAAAATAAAAATGATCCAGTGGAGACCAGGACTGCGTTTCACGAAACCGTCATAAGTCTAACTTCTCGGACATCCCATTGAAACGCGTGTTGTGCGTTTCACGAAACCGTCATAAGTCTAACTTCTCGGACATCCCATAGAAACGTGTGTTTCAATGGAATGTCCATGAAATTAGACTTATGACGGTTTCGTGAAACGCAGCGATGGAACCCATCGATAACAATCATGGTTTCTACAGCAAACTTTGCTGCAGCTGGGTATCACCCGAAATAGATATGGTTATATGCTTCAAACTGCAGTGTGTCAGTGCAAAAAAATCTTTATTTCAAGATGTATCACAATTGCCAAAAATGCAGATAGCTCTTTGTAGCACTAGACCCTTGTAATAATGGTAATAATAATATCCTACTGAACAGCCTTGAGTGGCATACATGGATGTCAAGCATGAGCACATAAGCATATTCCATGAGTCAGCACAACCATTCAAACATTTTTCAAAGCCAGTGCAATCAAAAGCAAGTTGTGTCACATACACACACACACACACAAAATTTTATCTTTATTATGGATTTGAAACCTAGCACACTACATCCCTAAAAGGTTACACCTAGTATACACTTTGGTACATTTGGTATACATGTCTGTATCTTATAACACAAAGATTAGTGAGTATGTGTATAGCACCTTCATCGGGTCACTTGAATTCACTTAGTAAATGATAAAACGAGGTTTTGGATTTTTTTTTTAAGTGTTTAATGTTGCATTTCTGAGTGAGCTTAACCTATTCGTGACAGGAATTATTTTAAAGCCTGATTGATCAGCTTTTATTCTTCAAATTGGCAACACCAACATTTTTATTTTATTGCTACATTTTTCTTATAAAAGGTCATGTATCTGAAATGAATATAAATTGACAGAAATTATGATAAGAAGTCAAAAAGTTGCCAATTTGCAGGGGAAAACAGTGATTTTAAACCTTCTATCACATTGTCAATTTAAGGATTTTAATGAGTACTTGTATTTGTACTAAAAAACCCTGAAACCAACCAACCATAATTTGGAATGAAAAAGTGTAAGTTAGACGCAAACGGCAATTTTAATATCCTTCGTCTCACAATCACTAAGAGGACTACTTTGCTTGAATTTGAAAATGCCGTTATGTGCCTCCCGCCGCGTGATACGCCAATACACACAGTTCGGTAAGGTGAGTCATACGCGCATGCGCACTCCTTATGTCTATTCTGTGCAACCGACCCTCGTATATTTTTCAAACATTGCTTCACATTTTTGATATTTAAAAATACTTCCTGTGGATATTATACTTTGAAACTTTCAGACTGGTATTTTTACACTATAACCCTTATGTTTATTCCATTTTCAAGTAACAAAACAAGATTTTTAAAAATCATAACAATGTTAACCAATGCCTTTAACACCATAAAGCACGATGGAAGCACTTAATAATTTTTTCTACGTTTTGTCTCTCTTTTTTAGAGAGGCAAGGATACAGGAAATGGCCAGAAAATGGCTACAAAATGGCTACAAAACGGCTAGAATATGGCGGTAAATAGACTAAAGGCTGTGAGGGTGAAGACGTTCTGTAGCTTAAAACTCTCTCTTTTATCAACATTTGTGGCCGTTAAAAAAATGGTGAATTATGTGTAATATCGTTTCTCCATAGGAGATAACACAGGAAACAGAGACTAAACGGTAAATTTTTGTGCACTCTGCACATTTTGGTTCACCGTGATAGTTCAACAACATAAAGCACTTACCAAAGAGTCGTTCCACGTATCTGCAGGTGGACCCCAGTATGTATGCAGCACATCATTCTCTACTACAGGCTGGAATTGTGTGGGCTCAGAAGGAAGCTCTAGACAGAGAGAACAATGGACAAAATGGTCAATGCATTCATCGCTAAAATCTTGCAAGAGAGGTACAAAAATATTATTATCATTATCACTATCATTATCATTATCATTATCAGTAGTAGTAGTAGTAGCAGTAGCAGTAGTAGCAGTAGCAGTAGCGGTAGTAGCAGTAGTAGTGGTAGTGGTAGTGGTAGTGGTAGTGGTAGTAGTAGTAGTAGTAGTAGTAGTGGTAGTAGTAGTAGTAGTGGTGGTAGTAGTAGTAACAATAGTGGTAGTAGTGTTGGTAGTAGTAGTAGTAGTGGTAGTAGTGGTAGTAGTAGCAGTGGTAGTAGTAGCAGTAGTAGTAGTAGTAGTAGTAGTAGTAGTAGTAGTAGTAGTGGTAGTAGTGGTAGTAGTGGTAGTAGCAGTAGCAGTAGTAGCAGTAGTAGCAGTAGTAGTGGTAGTAGTAGCAGTGGTAGTAGTAGTAGTAGTAGTAGCAGTAGTAGCAGTAGTAGTAGTAGTGGTAGTAGTGGTAGTAGTGGTAGTAGTAGTACATGTAGCAGTAGTGGTAGTAGTAGTAGTAATAGCAGTAGTAGTAGTAGTAGTAGTAGTAGTAGTAGTAGCAGTAGCAGTAGTGGTAGTAGTGGTAGTAGTGGTAGTAGCGGTTGTAGTGGTAGTAGTGGTTGTAGTGGTAGTAGTGGTAGTAGTGGTAGTAGTGGTAGTAGTGGTAATAGTAGCAGTAGTAGTGGTAGAAGTGGTAGTAGTGGTAGTAGTGGTGGTAGTGGTGGTAGTAGTGGTAGTAGTAGTAGTAGTAGTAGTGGTAGTAGTGGTAGTTGTGGTAGTAGTGGTAGTAGTGGTAGTAGTGGTAGTAGTAGTAGCAGTAGTAGCAGTAGTACATGTAGCAGTAGTATTAGTGGTAGTAGTAGCAGTAGTAGAAGTAGTAGTTATCATTATTATCATCACTATTGTTATCATTTTTAACAAATTAATATTATCATAATCATCATTATCACTATCACTTTCATTATTATTATGATAATTATCATTGTCATTCTCATCATTATTACCACTTTTATCATTATCATCATCAACAAAATTATGCATTTTCCTTCCTTTTACAGCGTGACCAAATACTTACTTGTGGTGGTCAATAATTGTCCACTGCCCAGTGCAGCTTCTGCATTGGCTTTTACTTCAAAGACATAGCTTGCCCCAGGAATCAGATTAACAACGGTCTGAGTAACGGTCCTACTTTGAGTGGCAGTCACATTAATGCTGCTACGCCTCCCTGACTCTGTAGCATTCCAATAGTACACGACATATCCCTGAAAATCAAATTATCAGAGGTTGATTATTTCACAGTATTACTTCCTAACCTGAAAACCTCTCTTTCTTTGAAAAGAAAAAAAATGTTTTTGACCCATTTCAATGTTTGCACAATAACATTAACAAATCCAAGTGCACATGTATGACTAACCCAGTCTTCACCTCTGAAAGAATAAAGCTAAAAAAAAATTTAAATAGATCTTTAAGATTATCTCTCTCACAAAAGCAAGTCATGCAGAAAGCTCAAAGTGGAAAATTATACAATGAGATTAGTTTTATCAAGCACACGACATGTGAATCTTAAAAAGTCACAATTTTAATACCATACCCAATTACATAATGGCCCTTTACAATTCTGCCCAACTTTGGCAAAAGGAAGTAAGTGACAAAAGTGAAATTTCCAGTAAAAGAGTAAAATGTAAAGATTACAATGACATCCATGCAATACCATGGTGTCTTGCCTGACATATCTCTTAGCAGGATGAGGGTTTGTGCATAAAATTTGGCCCAGAAGAAAATATCAAGATCCGGTAACTAAAATTCGATTGATATGCCACTTGCTTCCTTTTGTCAAACTAAGGCCGAATTCTACAGAAATGTCTGTAGAACTTACAATGGCTTCTGGCATATAGTCCCTCGGGGATTTCCATTGTAAAGTGATGCTCTGGAAATCAATAATATTCGCTTGCAAGTCTCTGGGTGGCAAAGTTGGATCTGAAAATGAGAATGAATATTAAGACGTTTTATCTTTATGTCACTGTGCGAAAGAACACGTCCGGAACGCAAAATACAGAAATGCGAAAATTAAAATGTCTATTTTGACATACTGCAATATAATTCTAGCAAAGATCATATCACAAGAAGATCGTATATCAATTTAGAAGGTCTACATGCTATCAATCATTGTTTGAAAAATTCAATTTTCAATAATTCTCCATTTTGCGTTCCGCAAGCATTCTTTCGCACGATGGCAAAAAGGTGACACCTAAATAACAATTGAGTTATGAGAAAGATGAACGAGATGAATTCTCAACTCAAATAAAAATTAATGCCTCCACCCTTTGACAAAATCTAAAATACATTGTATATTAACACACATTCCTGCTGAATTTTCATAAAATCCTATTTGAGAATTTAACCCATTCATGACAGGAATTATTTAAAGCCTAATTTGATCAGCTTTTATTCTTCAAATTGGCAACACCAACATTTTTATTTTATTGCTACATTTTTCTTATAAAACGTCATGTATCTGAAATGAATATAAATTGACAGAAATTATGATGAGAAGTCAAAAAGTTGCCAATTTGCAGGGGAAAACAGTGATTTTAAACTTTCTATCACATTGCCAATTTAAGGATTTTAATGCTTATTTTCCTTTAAAAAATTTTCAGCATCAAACAACAAATATTGACGCAACCGAAATGGGCACAGTTTGCGTAGAATTTTTTGCTCTTTCTGTTCATGTATTTGGTATGATTTTTAGGGCTTTGCATCAAAAGATATCAGGACAAACCACAAAATGTGGACCTCTGTCACGAATGGGTTAATCAAAGAGTTATAATTCTTTTGTATAAGTTAAAATGCTATTGTCTATGCAATTACTGCATGTATAGTCATGGATATTATTTAAAATAATGCAAATTGCTGTATTTCAAGCTACAATTACAAGTGCCCTGAATTCTTCAGCTTCGCTAAGGGCCCCATCTTACTAGAAAGGCGATCATGGCGACCACAGCGATCCGTGATGATCTCTGAACCTTTGCAAAACGTGGTAGAATCGCCCTCCAACTCCAATTTTTTACCTGCGCGGTGATTGCACTGCTGTTGTGATGATGTAACAATACCAGGATGCGCAAATGAGATGCGCAGAAACATAACTGTGGGAAATCGTCTGGGGAACAGGCCTGAAAGCACAGGCCGATAGGAGCCACTTTCAATGTGCATGAAGTACGCTTACGGCACTACCGATACGTCAGAGCTACAGGCATGCCGTTTTTAATGCGCTCTTTAAGATGACTATGGCGTTCTCGATGACCTCGGCGCTCTCGCAACAGAAGTTTTGAATATATTCAAAACTTGGTGGCGACAGGGGTGATGGTGGCAATTATTGGTACTTCAGAGAGGCTCAAGATATGACTGAGAAGATTGAAAAGGCTCAAGCCATGATCCACCACACTTGATTTTTGAGGATCATAGTGGAATCGCCTTCTAGTGAGATTGAGGTGTTACACTCATGCCTTGTTTATTTTAAGGAAGTCACGCATGCTACTTTTTGTCATGTTCGTGGGCTACATTCCAAAGTCTTGGTGTGTACCTCATCACTTTTAGACAGCCCATCAGACAATGTTCACAACCAACGGACCAATCAATGTAACTTATTCTGGTCAACAAACTTCTGTCAACCGATCATCTTCATTTCGAGACATGAACACTCAGATTCATTTCAACCAAGCCGAAATTTCTAGCTTTGGAATTATTTTCACCCTCACAGAATTACGTGAGGAATTTTTTTTTTTTTTTCAGTCAAGCAACTCAACATATTTTCATTTATTATTACCGGGATTGTGCAATAACTTTAAACTTCACTTTCATGGTAATTTATCCATCTCGCGTCTAAGCTACACTCCAGAGGACGCTTACAGATTGGCCCCCAAACTTTCAGCAGACTTTTCAGCTCCATTTGCCCGCAATTTACAACAGTTTTCCAGTGAGTTGCAAGTAACTATTTTTGGAGTCAGGATTTATTTCAACCACATTGGTTATTTTCCACAGCATTTTAGACAGAATAGACAATAAAACAGCTGCAATAACTTCCTAAACAAGACTTCTACAAACTGGACAAGAAGGGGTCATATGTGAATGGAACCACCTACCATACGCTGTGAGTGCCCTTGCTATGGCCTGGGGTGCATTCTCACATGGGACTGACAATCTGACAGCAAACTGATAAGTCTCATCGGGTTGTAGACCAGTGAAGGTATAAGAGAGATCGCTGGTTTGAGTGTGGAAATCAGAAGGCTCTCCAAGACTGTAGGCAATCTCATATTGCTAGAGAAGAAGGAAATGTATCGGTTAAAAATAGGGAGGATATCTTCTGGTTCTGGTGGGGTACTCAGACTCTGACTGAAAAATAGGGATGATTTTGCTCAAAATTAAGAAAGAAACAACATTTTCCATAGGAGTGTGTTGTAAATCTATCAAGAAAAATAGGAGAATCATATCAAAACAAGAGCTTGGAATGGTCAAAATTCTTTACTCCAAATTCAGAATGGTTGGGAGGTCTGGGTATTGCGTAAACTCCTAAACTGGGTTGTAACATGACTGAAATTCTTACGGCTTGTTCAGATATGAAGCTACATGTTCCCCCCCTAACATTTTAGCGTGCAATTCAACGGGATATGAGCCTGGGGCAACAAAACAAATTCGCAGAGGCAGGAGACATTTTTTTTTTGGTGCCTGGCTACAAAAAGCTGTGGACCAATTAAATTCCTAAAAAGTTAGCGCAAAATATGTTGTCATGGGTATGTCTGCGCAACTTTTGACAAAAGTCTCTTTTATTTGAGAGCTGAAATGTTAATGCGCGTTCATTAACATAAGTGGTGCCACAATGTTACGCCATAACTGAACACTAGAACTGTTGCGGGGGTTTGTCGCGGGGACATGTCGCCTCATATCTGGACAAGCCTTTAGCTCATACTAACCATCGAAAGACATTTAGCTTTGTATGCAAGGTATTCGATGGCACTATACTATGAGTTTCATATACATGTATGACTTCCACTGAGAGAAATTGAAGTTAAATAAGGCAATAGCCATAATGTGTCTCGCCACGTTCATGTGCAATAATTCTTGCAGGTAAATTGTAGCATTTGACCTATGTCCCAAATATGTGACCTATGACCCTAAACAACATTGAGGTCCCTTTAAGCCATCTACCATCCAAGTTAGGTTACAAATAGGCATTTGGTTCAAAAGTTACCAACCCTAGTAAAAACTTGCAGGTGAATTTAAACATTTGATCTCATTTGACCTTTGACCTACAAACATGAGCTTTGACCCCAAAATACCATTGTTTGTTTGTTTGTTTGCTTTTATTTTGCTCTATAGGGACCATTGAGGTCCCTATAGAGCATCTACCACCTAAGTTTGGTTACAAAATGACAAATGGTCGCAAAGTTATTCAAGTTTCTAAGCGTCATGGATGGACGGACAGACAGACGGATGGCGCTAAGGATCCCTTAGTCTCGCTCCACCTTGATGGCTCAACAACAAAATGAATGTGACTGTTTTATGCTGTCGCCTATATACAGTTCACTTCATGGGTCAAATGTTCTTGATTTATCGTGATAACCAGAATACAAAAGAAAACTTACATCTTAAATGACTTCTCTGACCTTTGATCTTTCAATTCAATTCAAGGTTTATTGCAACATGTCACGGCAACCAACGGTTGAATTGTGACAGTTGTACAGCTTTTAAAAACCACAAGCACAATATGTATATATCATCAAAATAACATAAAGATTCCATAAGCCACAGTAAAAATAAATTAAGGTGAGATATAGTAAAAAAAAAAAAAAAAAGTACTGTTACCCTGCCATTCCATGTTTTTTCTTTGACCTAACATTGTCTCCTCATAGTTATGCATATAGAATAGTTGAAATAGGGATAAGATACAAAAACTTCAAAATAAATATGCCGGAATGATTTTGAATAAAGATTATCATACATCTCAACGTTCCTTGTTACTCACACTGAAATGGCAATCAGTTGAGCAACATATAAAATATCAATATTGTGTTCTTGTTTTTAAAATACAAAATAATTGAATACCGGCTTATCTAGAATCATTGATATGTAAATGAACTGTAAATTATAGGACACGTTAATCTTTAAAATGCCCCCTCCAACTTCCCCGCCCAAGGACAGAATATGAAAGAAATTCTTCTACATATTTGGGAGCAAGTTTGTTTAATGCACTCCCTGTAAATGTTGAAACATGCACATCCCTTTGCAGGTTTAAAAAAATGATGCAAAGCCTTAT